>JASEVX010000155.1:209472-436310 GCA_031761405.1 Serripes groenlandicus | reverse complement strand
AAGATTTTTAAAGTTTTAACAATGCACATATAAGGAAAACAAGCTCCGCCCCCTGGCGGCCATGTTTTTCAACGGATCAAAAATATTTGAACAATCTTCGTAAAGGGTGCCCCAAGGAACATTTGTGCAAAATAATTTTTAAATCAGGCCAGTACTTTTGGACAAGAAGATTTTTAAAGTTTTAACAATGCACATATAAGGACAACAAGCTCCGCCCCCTGGCCGCCATGTTTTTCAACGGATTGGAAATATTTGTACAATCTTGGTAAAGGGTGCCCCAAGGAACATTTGTGCAAAATAATTTTTAAATCAGGCCAGTTTTTTTGGACAAGAAGATTTTTAAAGTTTTAACAATGCACATAATTATAAGGAAACCTAGCTCCGCCCCCTGGCGGCCATGCTTTTCAACGGATCGGAAGTATTTGAACAATCTTGGTAAAGGGTGCCCTAAGGAACATTTGTGCAAAATAATTTTCAAATTGGGCCAGTACTTTTGGACAAGAAGATTTTTAAAGTTTTAACAAAGCACATATAAGGAAAACAAGCTCCGCCTCCTGGCGGCCATGTTTTTCAACGGATCAAAAATATTTGAACAATCTTGGTAAAGGGTGCACCAAGGAACATCTGTGCAAAATTATTTTCAAATCGGCCCAGTACTTTTGGACAAGAAGATTTTTCAAAGTTTAAACAATGCACATATAAGGAAAACAGGCTCCGCCCCCTGGCGGCCATGTTTTTCAACGGATTGGAAATATTTGAACAATCTTGGTAAAGAGTGTCCCAAGGAACATTTGTGCAAAACAATTTTCAAATCGGGCCAGTACTTTTGGACAAGAAGATTTTTAAACTTTTAACAATGCACATATAAGGAAAATAAGCTCCGCCCCCTGGCGGCCATGTTTTTTAACGGATCGGAAATATTTGAACAATCTTGGTAGAGGGTACCCCAAGGAACATTTGTGCAAAATAATTTTCAAATCGGGCTAGTACTTTTGGACAAGAAGATTTTTTAAGATTTGGCAATTTTCCCCTTTTCTGATGCCGCAGCAACCAAAGTTCTACTTGGAATTAATTTCTTTGAACAACTTTGAAAGAGGACTATCTATGGACCATTCCTGTGAAGTCATTTTGAAATCTGTCCATTAGTTTAGTAGGAGAAGTCATTTGTAGGAAATTGTTAACAGACGCCGACGACGACGACGACGACGACGCAGACGACGACGGACGCCGGACGGTGAGTGATCACAAAAGCTCACCTTGCACTTCGTGCTTAGGTGAGCTAAAAACAAGAGGGCCATGATGGCCCTGGAATCGCTCACCTGATTTTATTTTTTCACTTTAGCTATATAAGCCCCGCCCCCTGGCAGCCATAGTTTCCGACCAATCAACTTGGCTTGAAGGAATCTGATAGAGGGTCACCCTAGGAACATTTCTACAAAATTATTTGAAAATCGGCCAGACACTTTTGGAGGAGAAGATTTTTTAAGTTTTCACTATAGCCATTTAATGCAAAATAGCCCTGCCCACTGGCAGCCATGTTTTTTGACCAATCAACATGGCTTGAAGGAATCTGAAAGTGGGTCATCCAAGGAACATTTCTACAAAATTATTTGAAAATTGGCCTGACACTTTCGGAGAAGAAGATTTTTTAAGTTTTCACTATAGCCATATAAGGCAAAATAGCCCCGCCCCCCTGGCGGCCATGTTTTTCGACCAATCAACTTGGCTTGAAGGAATCTGATAGAGGGTCATCCAAGGAACATTTCTACAAAATTATTTGAAAATCAGCCTGACACTTATGGAGGAGAAGATTTTTTAAGTTTCACTATAGCCATAAAAGGCAAAATAGCCCCGCCCCCTGGCGGCCATGCTTTTTGACCAATCAACATGGCTTGAAGGAATCTGATAGAGGATCACCCAAGGAACATTTCTACAAAATTATTTGAAAATCGGCCTGACACTTTTGGAGGAGAAGATTTTTTAAGTTTGCACTATAGCCATATAAGGCAAAATAGCCCCGCCCCCCCTGGCGGCCATGTTTTTCGACCAATCAACATGGCTTGAAGGAATCTGATAGAGGATCACCAAGGAACATTTCTACAAAATTATTTGAAAATCAGCCTGACACTTTTGGAGGAGAAGATTTTTTAAGTTTGCACTATAGCCATATAAGGCAAAATAGCCCCGCCTCCCCCTGGCGGCCATGTTTTTCGACCAATCAACATGGCTTGAAGGAATCTGATAGAGGGTCATCTAAGGAACATTTCTACAAAATTATTTGAAAATCTGCCAACCAGTTTGGGAGAAGAAGAATTTTGAAGTTTTTTCGGTTTCGTTGCCATGGAAACCAGAATTGTGCATGGATCCCAAAAATTTGAAGGAATTCTGGTGAGGTCATTGAGAGGATGCTTTCTGTGAAGTTTCATCCAAATTGACCCACTGGTTACTGAGGAGAAGAAGTTGACGCACGACGCACGACGGACGACGGACAAAAGGCGATCACAATAACTCACCTAGAGCAGAGCTCAGGTGAGCTTAAAACCACAACACACAAGGAGCATTTATTGCATGAAAAGGAGAAAGTGTAATGTTATGAGCAGGCCTCTGGAAAACCGAAAATTTGACGGTCTGGAATGATTTCAATCTTAAAACTTGTCCAGATATTTTCATAAATCTAACTAACACCTACACTATATGTCTCTTTGTAAACATCATCTGTAACACTTACCGTGACATGAACAAGACTATCTATTCAACTAACTTTGACAATCATGTAATCTGATAGATAATGCCAATCGGAATACATTGGTGTGAATGCTTCATGGATGACAGAATTACCCGAGGTAAAAATAAATTATGTCAGAAATATTTCAAGCATGTTTTATCTTTATGTAGACAAAACAATGTTTACCGTACAAACAGAACAGTAAATAAGAGAATTGTATGTTCTGTGTGTGACCAATCTTTTTCAAGCAAGTACTATATTGGAGTACAAGTAACTAATGTACACAGTTGTATGGTTGATTGATTGATCGATTGCTTGTTGTTTTACACCGCTTTAACAATTTTTCAGTTATATCATGGTGTTTCCTGTGTAAGTTACCAGTACTACTCGCTCATTTATTCCGACACAAGCCAGTCAGTGTATTACTAACCCGGCAACCTTGAGCGCCAAGATTACCATTTTTAAATTATATGGTATGCGGCTTGGGGTCAAACCCATGGCCTCCTGCACCCGAGGTGGTCACTCTACCACTACACCACCAAGGCAGTTGTATGGACATAAAATGGAGTTGTGGAAAAAGGAGGAATTGCTAATGTAATAAGCAATATCTCATTTGCTACAATATTTTAAGTAGTCGCCACAGGCTGTTTCAAATGTATCACCATGTGCTAAATAAACAACTGTTTCCTAAAGTTGGATGAATTCTAAAATTGGGTTGCATACAGGATATAAAATACAATTACTTCCTTCATTCATCAATACCTTTGGTTTTTTGAAATTCTTGATTACAAAGCCCGAGTGATTATAAATCGTGCACATATTAAGTTTGTTTTGAAAAATTTACTCGACAAAAAAAAGAATTACAGTACAGTCAGGGAAATACCGGGTTATGGTCATTTCATCGAACTATGACACAAAACATGAGACATTTTGTCGATATTATATACTTTTTTTTATAAAGTATTGCCGAAATATATATATAAAAAAAATTAAAATTGTTTACATCAAGTTGTGGTTTAATATAAAAGAGGGCCATGAGGCCCTGGAATCACTCACCTGAGAATGGGCTATTTAAGACTTAACTCTTTCAGCGCCAATGGCAATATCATCAAGACAAATTATCTCACAAAATTTCAAGCTACTCAAGTCAAAAATGCAATCTCTATAATGTTAACTAGATTGTTCTACAATTTGGCCTAGTGACCTAGTTGATGACCGGTCATGACCTATATTCGAACTTAGCCTAGATATCACTCAAGACAAACATTCCGACATAGTTTCATCATGCTAAGCCTCATCATGCTCAAGCCAAAATGCGGCTTCCATTGTTAACAAGCTTTTCCTTCAATTTGGCCTAGTGACCTAGTGTTTGACCCGACATGACCTATATTCAAACTTGACTTAGATATATAAGACAAACATTCTGACAAAGTTTCAACATGCTCAAGCCAAACATGTGGCTAACAGAGTGTTAACAAGCTTTTTATAAAGTATTGCTGAAATATATATATAAAACAAGAAAATGTGTCCATGGAACACGGATGCCCCGGTTGGGCCAGGAGTAAAAAAGAGAGAGAAAGAAATGAAAACTTAACCAAATACTACATTGACGAAAAAACTTAACCTGAGCTGGTTGGGTGAACTGATGAAAGACAAATGAACAGACGGACGGACAGAGGGTCACGTCAAATCGGCACAATTTTTTAAAGAATGATATGTTAATAGTCATTTGTGTGAAGTTTCATCATGATCTGACATCAGCTTCACTAAAAACTAACTTGACCAAAAACTTTAACCTGAATTGTATGGACGAACAAACAGACGAACAGACGGACGGACAGAGGGTCACAACGTCAAATCGGCACAATTTTTTAAAGAATGATATGTTAATAGTCATTTGTGTGAAGTTTCATCATGATCGGACATCAGCTTCACTAAAATCTAACTTGACCAAAAACTTTAACCTGAGAATGGAATGGACGAACAGACAGACGAACAGACGGATGAACAGTTGGTCCAACCTCAAATTGATACAATATTTTAAACAATGATATGTTGATTGTCATTTGTGTGAAGTTTCATAATGATAGGACATGAGGTTCACTAAAATCTAACTTGACCAAAAACTTTAACCTGAGCGGGACGGACGAACGGACGGACGGACGGACGGACGGACGGACTAACAGACCGGAAAACTATATGCCCCTCATACTTCGTATGCCGGGCATAAAAAGATAAAATTGTTTACATCAAGTTGTGGTTTAATATAAAAGAGGGCCATGAGGCCCTGGAATCACTCACCTGAGAATGGGCTATTTAAGACTTAACTCTTTCAGCGCCAATGGCAATATCATCAAGACAAATTTTCTGACAAAATTTCAAGCTACTCAAGTCAAAAATGCAATCTCTATAATGTTAACTAGATTGTTCTACAATTTGGCCTAGTGACCTAATTGATGACCGGTCATGACCTATATTCGAACTTAACAAGTGTTAACAAGCTTTTCCTTCAATTTTTTCAATAGTTTTTGACCGGATATGACCCATATTCAAACATGGCCTAGATATCATCAAGACAAACTTTCTGACAAAGTTTCATCATGCTTAAGTTTAAAATCCGGCTTCCAGAGTGTTAACAAGATTTTCCTTCAATTTGGCCTATCCACCTTGTTTTTGATCCGACATATCATATATTTAAACTTGGCCTAGATATCACTAAGACAAACATTTTGACAAAGTTTCAACATGCTCAAGCCAAAAATGCGGCTTCCAGACTGTAAACAAGATTTTCCTTCAATTTGGCATAGTGACCTTGTTTTTGACCCAACATGACCTATATTCATAATTGGCCTAAATATCACTAAGACAAACATCTGACAAAGTTTCAACATGCTGACACCAAGAATAGAATAAGAACAGAGTGTTAACAAGTTTCATTAAATTTGGCCTAGTGACCTAGTTTTTGATCCGACATGACCCAGTTTCGAACTTGACATAGATTTGATGGAGATATATGTTCCGATAAACTTTCATGAAGATTGGATGCAAAATGTTGCCTCTAGAGTGTTAACAAGCAAATGTTGACGACGGACGATGAACGACGGACAAAAGGTGATCACAAAAACTCACCTTGAGCACTTTGTGCTCTGGTGAGCTAACAAGAGGCCAATGAGGGCCTATGCTCTACTGGAATGGTTCTTTGGTCATTTTCAATCCAGATCATGTATGTATGGTGAAGATCGGATAGTGGGCTCTATTGTGTTCACAACCTGTATTATAGCAATTTTGACAATTTCAAGAGCCATAATCCAGTCTTGCATGGGCGGATCTGGCTTGTTTGCGAAAGGACCCAAGCTCTCATGGATATCTAACTACTGTATAAGTTTGATTGAGATACAATCAAAACGGATGACTTTATCGCGTTCACAAGCAATTGTTTACGGACGCATGCACGGACACACGGACGACGGACACAACACCATGGCAAAAGCTCTTCTGGCCTTTGGCTTGTTTAACTCTTTCCCACATTCAGCTAATTTGCAGCAGACGACTTGAGAAAAAATAATGAAAATCTCTTAATAAAAAAGTTTAGTTTTATAATAGAGTTGAAAACATTGTAGCAAACGGACAAATTATGAGCAATTTCTCTGTTATAATGTTTTTAAATGCTGTCTTCTTCAGAGGCGTCAGAAAGCATCTGTATGCGGCAAAGGGTTAAGTAATTTATGTGAACAGTGTAGATCTTGATCTATACTCTTCACTAAATCCTTCTTTTCCTAAGCATTGGCTGGTATTATCTTCTAACTTTTCCCCACATACAACCAATATGAAACAGACGACTTTCAAAACATCAATTTAAAGCAATAACAAGGTAAACTATATGATTGAAGATATAATTACTGAAAAAAGTTGAAAACATTGTGGCAAAAGGATAAATTGCTGGTTTTTAGCAATTTCTTCTTTTGCCACATTTTTTTAAATATGGTCTGCTGCAGTCATCAAAAAATGTCTGCATGAAAGGGTTAAAATAATTCAGCAAATGAGTAAACTTTGAAAAAGAATAATCTTTTGAAACAAACAAGGCACTATAAAGTATTAAAACTGCAGAAAAACATCTGCTTGTACATCCAATTAAGACAAAGGATCCAAGTGGATCTTATTTCCGAAGTTTCTCAAAACCTTCCTCGACTAATTAGCAAAACCGGTTGCTCTGGATCTACACTTAAAGTAAATACCCTTACATCAGTTTTTCGCAGAGCATCACTCAAATGTAAATGTGTAGAAATTGCTCATGATGATTGAGCCAATACATTTTCTTTTAATATCATTTTTAATATAATATTTAACTGAAATGTTTACTGGATAGTTTCAGAATAGCATATTCATTTGGCATTTTTTTTTTAAATTCTTATCTTCATATTAGAAAAGACTGTATTAAAAGGGGATTTAAGTTACGGTAATTAACTATTTCTCACTTGCAGATGCATCTAAACGTAATGGCAGACAACTTTTGAAAAAGTGGCATATTTCAAGCAAATGAGCAATTTCTCCTTTTGCCACAATAAATCACTCTAAAAGTAATACTTTCAATCATTAACCCTTTTCCTCATACGATAAATCTGCAGCAGACGACTTAAAACATATTTTGTCAAACAAGAGGGCCATGATGGCCCTGGATCGCTCACCTGATTTTTATTTGTTTTCACTTTAGCCATATAATCCCCCTCCCATGGCGACCATATTTTTCAACCAATCAACATGGCTGGAAGGAATCTGATACAGGGTCACCATAGGATCATTTCTACAAAATTATTTGAAAATCGACCTGACACTTTCGGAGGAGAAGATTTTTTAAGTTTTCACTTTAGCCATATAAGGCAATAAAGCCCCCCTGGCACCCATGTTTTTTTACCAATCAACATGGCTTGCTTGAAGGAATCTGATAAGAGGCTCATCCAAGGAACATTTCTACAAAATTCTTTGAAAATCTGCCAACCAGTTTGGGAGAAGAAGAATTTTGAAGTTTTTTTTCATTTTGTTTTCATGGAAACTAGAATTCTGCATGGATCCCAAAAATTTGAAGGAAATCTTGTGAGGTCAATAAGAGGATGCTTTCTGTGAAGTTTCATCCAAATTGACCCACTGGTTACTGAGGAGAAGAAGTTGACCCACAATGCACGGCGGACGACGGACAAAAGGCAATCACAATAACTCAACTTGAGCAAACTGCAAAGCTCAGGTGAGATAAAAATAGAAAATCTCTATAATTAAAAGGATGACTAAAAGTGGAAAACATTGTGGCAAAAGGAGAAATTGCTTGTTTTTAGAGCAATTTCTTCTTTTGTCACTATTGTTTTCAAAAGGTCGTCTGCTGCAGAGGCGTCAGAAAGCTTTTATATGAGGGAAAGGGCTAAGTTCCATGTGGGAAAGGGTTAAGTTTACACAGTGAAGGTATTTTCAAATAATGGCAGTCCGAACCCTTTACCCGAAACAGATAACTTGTTATTAGTCGCCGGGCAGAAGCCTGCGACTTCTATTTTTAATAGCTTTTCTGAAATCACATGGGAGGGGGGATTATTATTAGAAAGAAACAAATCTAGATGATTTGAACATATTACAATTGTGGTTGTTTACGAACACTAATAAATGACACATCTAAAATGAAATAAATATTCCGATTTTTTAATGTTTGCAGTTTTTTTTATTTCACTCGCATTTAAGTTTTTTGTCTTATTTACGAAGACAAAAGTGGTCCCATCAAGACGTGAACCAACACCCCTAATGCAGATTCTTATGTGTCATCATTGAGGTCAATTTCGGATTCTCCTTTTAATAGCAATTTTAACTTACTAAATGTTGTTTTCATGTTCAAAGAGATGTCTTGATTTGTGTAGAATTCATTTAATAATGTTAATCCATGAATATCTAAAGTAGGAACTGTTTCTAAGCTAAATATAGACCCTATTATGTTGTGTAGTTTCGTGACCTTTAACATCGATTTTCGCGCATGCGCATTTCGATATGAAAAAGCGAGTGATATTATTTTATTTTAGACAAGTACAAGACGAAATATTTCGTTGTACATGTAGAAATAAGAAAATAAGAACATTTTTAAATCCACAAACAATAGAACAATTTAAACTGTAGACGGTAATGCTGATATATTTCTCCTTTTGAAGACTTTTGTTTACTTCAAATGACCTCCCTTTAAAGCAATACCAGGATATTTACCTTGTGATTCGAATAAGATTGACAAACATTGAAATTATATGAATGAATACTATTATTTTAAAGTAACAACAGCAAAATTAAATTTAAGCCAAGATAAATGTGTACACATTTCGTTAATTTTGTATAGATACCCTAATGTATAGGTATGAATATAAAATTTATAACAAAATGTTTTCACTTCAACGTTCCTAATGTTTGAATAGACTAAGGAAAGTCAAGAATACATAAATAAATCAATGCAGTCTTTTCCGGCGACATTGATGCCTTGCATCAACTTTCTCTTGTGCCTTTGCAGAAGACAACTTCATGTTTTCAACCGGAAGTCTTGTATAGTTATTTATTATAGCTGATATGTTATAAGACAAAAATCAGAAAACAGTTGTACTAATATATTGTCAAGCCGAATGCTTTAAATTTGAGTTACTTAATATAAATATATTTTATATTTTCATCTGTCAGTAATTTTTTCAGAATTATTCACTTTTAACCCGTTCCCACATACACCAAATTTGAAGCAGAAGATTTATAATGATTATGATCCTGACAAAAATATGGAAAGTCTATAAAGGTAAATGATTCATGTACGATTATTTAATTGAGTAGAAAGAATTGCGGCAAATTTAATCAGATGCAGATCTGTCAAATTGCATCTGTAAGTGGGAAAGGGTGAATGATTCCAAATATGGCTTATTAATGGTCAATGGATTAAAACAGACTTATTTCAAAGAGAACATTTTAACAGATTACATAGTTTCCTTTGAAAACAGATTTGTAAGCTAGGCATAAAGTGGCAGACATGATTCCAAATCTATCACCATCATTCATTACACCTCCCTAAACCACTTTGAGGAAAATTAAACCTTTCCCACTTCGAGATGAATGAATGTATATTGTTTTATGGCGCATCGACAGCTAAGGTCATTTAGCGCGCAATTAAATCTAATTATTCATGATCCCTGGGTAAACAAACCAGTACTAGGCTAGAAAATGTGCCTTGCCCAAGGGCACTCCACCATGACCATAGTGCCGCGACTGGGGATCAAACCCGGGACACCCGGTTTCCAAATCCCCGACGCTAACCACTCGACCACAGCGGATTCCCCACTTCGAGATGAGTTTTGACACATTCGGAGCAGAAGGCTTTTGAAAACATTGTGATAAAAAAGAGAAATTGCTCATCATGACCAATTACTCCTTTTGTCTTAATGATTTCCATCTATTTAATAGCTGTACTAATAGAGATTTTATACATTTTTGCCGAGATAACTACAGATTTGTTATTTGTGAGAGAGGATTGAACATTTGTTTGAAAACTTTTGGGATTAGAGGCCATATTATAGAGACTAGATAAGGCGTAGTAATCTAAGCTATATATTCACTCTTAACAACATACAACAGATCTGCAGCAGACGTCTTTAAAAACATTTTGGCAAAACTATGAAAAAATCTCTTGAATTGAAATAATAATTATTGAATAGAGCCGAAAACCTGGTGAAAAAAGGTGAAATTGCTTGTTTTGTATGCTGCAGAGGCATTTGTAAACAATGTGGGAAAGGGGTAATATCTCTTTCCCCAATATAGACTGCATTGAGCAAACCACTTATGATAACATTGTAGTGACATGAGAGGTTGCTCATAATGAGCAAACATTCATTTTTTTCATTTTTCATTTATCAAAAGTGTACCTTTAATTTCCTTTATGTAACAACTTTTGCCTCAAATACTTCAAAATCAGACTATATACACTAACAAGAGCGCCAAGGTGCAAACGCCAACACTCGTCTGTTTTCTTTTAGGTTGAAAAAGGGGCATAACTGGATTATTATAACAGCCAGCGTTATGTGACTTGGTATAGACATGCATATTATTCCTAGAAACATGTTTACCATGTTTTATTTGAAAATGATGTACGGTTTTTGAGTAATGAGGTAAGGTTAAAGATTTGTGACGATGCAGCAGACGCAGATGACAACTACGCCAAGGGTATCACAATACACCCAACTTTTTTCCTTCTAGAAACTGATGAGTTAAAAAGGTAAACGGTAAACAGTTAACACGTCCCCTCATACAACATATCAGCAGACAACTTTGAGAACATCTAAGAAAAGGTATGAACAAACTCATAATATGAAAGAATTACCATTGACTAGAGTTAAAAACAATGCGAGAGAATTTTTTCATAATGAGCAATTATTGATCATTTTGCCACAATTTGTTTTGAAATTACGTCTGCTGCAGATACCTCAAAATGCATTGATCTGCATGTGGGAATGGGTCTATCAAACAAAGCATTATAATCAAAGTAGTACTTACTCGTTGACTTTTTTGAATGAAGTGAAATTTGTGATGACGACCCTAGTTTATAATCGGGCAGTAAAGTTGCACTTTGATGATGGTTAACTCCTAGGTGAAATGAATGTTGCGATGATGATGATGCACTTTGGGCAGCTGTTGAGCCCGCAAAAGTTTTTGATTTGGGTATATTTCGATACCCATTAATTGTGTTCCTTTCCACTAAAATCACATTTCTTGTATTACCTCCGACTGTTCAGCGAGCATATCTTTTACTGGGGGACCTGAAATATACAGAAAGTGAAATTAACCCTTTCCCACAAATAATTAATCTGCAGCATATGACTGAGTAATTTCAACTTTTGCTACAATGATTTCAAAACACGTCTGCTGCAGAGGCATCAGAAAGTGTCTATATGTGGTAAAGGGTTAAAACACCATGAAACAATGTTAGCTAAAATATAGGCAGTAGGTTCTAGGTATGTGCTCTTTTTAACCCCTTCCAATATGCATACACATTGTGATGCATCTGCAGTAAACGACTTTTGAAAACAATTTGGCGAAAGGAGACATATAGCTCATGATGAGCAATATCTTCATTCACTATAATGTTATCAACACTACTCAATAATCATACTTTCATTTAACCCTTTCCCTCATATAGATGCTTTCTGACGCCTCTGCAGCAGACGGCTTTTTGAAAACGTGCAATTTCTCCTTTTGTCACATTTTTTCCACTTTTAGTCATAGGTTATCCATTCGATTATAGAGATTTTCCATTATTTGATAAAATATGTTCAAAGTCGTCTGCTGCAGAATTGTTGTATGAGGGAAAGGGTTAAGGAAATATTTCATTTTTTTCTGCTGTATGTTCTGCGGGTTGTATGTCTTCTACAGATTTGTTGAATGTGGGAGGGGGCTAAGATGAGACAACAGCGATGGGTTAAAAAAATAAGAGTATTGTAAAGAAATAAAGGTGAATAAGACCTTACCTAGTCTGGGAAAAACTGGAGGTATTTTTAAAATAATTGTTAGAAAAGGCGTATCTATCATTTTGAACAAATTATTTAAAAGGCTGTCTTTAGTCTAGAAATTGAGAGAAATTTTGACAGTCTGTCAAGGGTCTGAACTTGACTAAAAAAGTCCCCTGAAAACATTGAAGATTGCAATTAGATAATTGTCCTTTTTTGGTAGCATGCAAATATTCAAAGGGTTGATTTTTGCACAGCATCTCTCCATGTCCTGTATTTGTTAACCCTTTCCCTCATATAGATGCTTTCTGATGCCTCTGCAGCAGGCAGATTTTTGAAAACATGGTGACAAAAGAAGAAATTGCTCAAATCGAGGAATTTCTCCTAATGTGTCACCATGTTTTCAACTCTGTTCAATCATTGTACTTTCATTTAAATGGAGTTTTTTTCAGGAATGTTTTTGAAGTCCTCTTCTGCAAAAAATTTGTATGTGGGAAAGGGTTAATGCTTTGCTTAACTTAAAATTTAGAAAACAATGTAGGACAAAGAGATATTTGCTCAAAACTAGCAGTTTTTTAATTTCATGTTTTAATTAATATCGCACGCACGGACGACGGACAAATCGCCACGACATAAGCCCTTCTGGCCTTTGGCCAGTAGAGCTAAAAAGGAGAAATTGCAATTTCTCCTTTTGCCAAAATGTTTTCAAAAAGCGTCTGCTGCAGAGGTGTCAGAAAGCGTCTGTATGTGATAAAGGGTTAACTTAGATGTTTCTAGATCTAATGCTTTTAATTCTTTATCTCAAAAGGCAGCCTTTCTCTTTTGTGTTTGTTCTGTTCACTGGTATATATGATAAACCTATATGATAAATCAAAATCTACCAAATCATATTCTACACTGTGTCTTGAGCTGTTTTTCTAACCCTTCCCTCGTACAGATGTATTTTGACGCCGCTACAGCAATGACTTTTGAAAAAATTGTCACAAAAACAAGCAATTTCTACTTTTTCCATAACATTTTCAATGTTTTACAGTAATTATTACTAAATTTCAATTATGTGAACTTTCCATGTTTTAGCCAAAATGTTTTCAAAGCAGTCTGCAACAGATTTGTTGTATGTGGGAAATGGTTAATTGACTTTCTCACTGCATCTTATAATACTCATATAATCTTGAATGATCATTTCATAACACTTTCTCACATGCAGATATATCTTGACGCATCTTGCAGATGGCAGAAAACTTTTGAAAACATTGTGACATAAAGAGATTGAATTAATTGCTCATAAAAAGCGATTTCTATTTATACCACAATACTTTTGTTTGTTTTATTAGGGTTTTACGCCGTTTTCAACATTATTTCAGTTATATCACGGCAACAGTTCACTTATTCATGATCCCTGGGTAAACAAACCAGTACTAGGCTAGAAAATATGCCTTGCCCAAGGACACTCCACCATGACCGTCATGCCGCGATTGGGGATCAAACCCGAGATACCCGATTTTAAATCCCCGATGCTAACCACTCGACCACGGCAGATTTTGTGATGTTCCACATTTTTGCCTCAATGTTTATAACAGACTTCTTAAAATTTGTTGTATGTGGTAAAGGGTTAATCAATTCTCTATAATAGTATTTTAAGAGTGATCCTCTTCGGAAAAAAAGTCTGAAAACATTGCGGGAAAAGGAAAATTTCCTTTATTTCTTTTCATTCTACAATGTGGCCAAAGTAAATTATGTATCGTGACACAGCTACACCTCAACATGAAAAGTTGCATGGTTTGTGACTTTTGAATAACAAGAGGGCCATGAGGCCCTGGAATCGCTCACCTGAGCATGGGCTATTTAAGACATAACTCTCTCATGCTGAAGCCAAACATGTGGCTTCCAGAGTGTTAACAAGATTTCACTTAAATTTGGTCTAGTGACCTAGTTTTTGACATGACATGACCCATATTCGAACTTGGCCTAGATATCATCAGGACAAACTTTCTGATAAAGTTTCAACATGCTTGATTTTCCTTAAATTTGGCCTAGTGACCTAGTTTTTGACCTGACATGACTCATATTCGAACTTGGCCTAGCTATTACTTAGACAAATATTCTGACAAAGTTTCAACATGCTCAAGCCAAGAATGTGGCTTCCAGGGTGTTAACAAGATTTTCCTTAAATTCAGCATAGCTTTTGACCCGACATGACCCATATTTGAACTTGGCCTAGATATCATTAAGACAAACTTTCTGACAAAGTTTCAACATGCTTAAGTTTAAAATGTGGCTTCAAGAGTGTTAACAAGATTTTCCTTCAATTTGGCCTAGTGACCTAGTTTTTGACTCGACATGACCCATATTCGAACTTGGCCTAGATATCATCAAGACAAAGTTTCAACATGCTCAAGTTTAAAATGTGGCTTCCAGAGTGTTAACAAGATTTTCCTTCAATTTGGCCTAGTGACGTAGTTTTTGACCCGACATGACCTATATTCAAACTTGGCCTAGATATAACTAACACAAACATTCTGACAAAGTTTTAACATGCTCAAGCCAAAAATGCAGCTTCTAGAGTGTTAACAAGATTTCTTTTCAATTTGGCCTAGTGACCTATTTTTTGACCCGACATGATCTATATTCGAACTTAGCCTAGATATCACTAAGACAAACATTCTGACAAAGTTTCAACATGCTGAATCTAAAAATGCGGCTTCAGGGGTGTTAACAAGATTTTCCTTAAATTTGACCTAGTGACCTAGCTTTTGATCCCAAATGACCCAGTTTCGAACTTGGCCTAGAGTTGATGGAGATATATGTTCTGATAAACTTTCATAAAGATTGGATGCAAAATGTTGCCTCTAGAGTTGTAACAAGCAAATGTTGACGACGGACGACGAACGACGGACAAAAGGCGATCACAATAACTCACCTTGAGCACTACGTGCTCTGGTGAGATAAAAATAAAAATCCAGAAAGCTAGGGACTAGGCATACGTACAAGCAAGGAAGCAATCTACTCATGCACTAAATCTACTAAAAGATATTTTTGGTTGAACCTTTCACTGGTGCAGATGGACATCAAAATGAGTAATTTCTGTATTTTTTTTTTCTGTTTACCGAATATATTCAAATAACAAGGGTCTAAATATGATCTATTATGTAATGGGTTAATTTAATGTCTGAACACAAGCAAGCAATCATATTTCTCTTTTCCCTGAATAATACAGACGCATTTGATGCATCTGCTGTATAAAACTGTGGCAAAAAAGAAATTCCTCATAAAGAGAAATTGTTCCTTTTGCTACAATATTACAGCTCTATTTAACAATTATACAAATAATATTATTTATAGAGATTTTTAGTATTTTTACCTTGAAATGTTTAAGGTTGTATGTTGCAGATTTGTTGAATGTGGGTCAGGAATAAGATCCTCTAAACCTATATCAGCTGTGTCATACTCCTAAGGAAATTGTATTTTTGTTTGGCAATTTAGAGATAATATTCATTCTTTAATCATGGATCTTATGTTTGAGCAAACTTTTCAAATAAACATGATTTTGCATTTATCATGTTTGCAATTAACCCTTTCCCACATGCAGCCACATTTTGACCCCTTTGATAATTTTTGAAACCACTGTGACAAAAGGGTAAATAAGGAGCAATTTCTCCTTTTGACACATTATCAAGTTCAACTCTGTCCAATAAGTATACTTTCATTTGCAGATATTGCCCATATAAGGAAAACAAGCTCCGCCCCCTGGTGGCCATGTTTTTCAACGGATCGGAAATATTTGAACAATCTTGGTAAAGGGTGCCCCAAGGAACATTTGTGCAAAATTATTTTCAAATCGGGCCAGTACTTTTGGACAAGAAGATTTTTAAAGTTTTAACAGATTTTTTAAGATTTGGCAATTTTCCCCTTTTCTGATGCCGCAGCAACCAAAGTTCTCGATTGAATTTAAATCTTTGAACAATTTTGAAAGAGGTCCACCAAAGGAACATTCCTGTGAAGTTTGGTTGAAATACTGTCATGTTGTTAAGGAGATGTTAACGACGGACGATGGACAAAAAGTGATCAGAATAGCTCACCTTGAGCCTTTGGCTCTAGGTGGCCAAAAAAAGGTCCATAACTTGCATAAATTGCAGGATAGAGTTATCTAACTTAATAATCTACACAGGTGTGATAGTTGGGTAGGGTTGTAGAAAGTTTCAATGCAATCCATCAAGTAAATACTGAGATTTAGTTGCACGCAAAACTTTAACCAAAATGTCTAAGTAAAAAAGGGCCATAACTTGCATAAAATGCAGGATAGAGTTATCAAACTTGATAATCTACATAGATGTGATAGTTGTTGTAGAAAGTTTCAATGCAATACATGTAGTATTTAAGTACTTGCATGCAAAACCTTAACCAAGGTGTGATGTGGACGCCGACAGCGACGCCAGGGTGTCAGAGTAGTATAGCTCTCATATTCTTTGAATAGTCGAGCTAAAAATTAACCCTTTCCCTCATACGACAATTCTGCAGCAGACGACTTTGAACATATTGTGTCAAAATATAGAAAATCTCTATAATTGAATGGCTAACCTATGACTTAAAGTGGAAAACATTGTGGCAAAAGGAGAAATTGCTCATTTTGTCACTATGTTTTCAAAAGGCCGTCTGCTGCAGAGGCGTCAGAAAGTGTCTATATGAGGGAAAGGGTTAAATGTTGTAGAAAGCACTGGTGTTACAGAGAAATTTATCATTTTGAGCAGTTTCTTCTTTTGCCACAATGTTTTCAAAAATGGTCTGTTGGAGATGTGACAAAATGTGTCTTCAGGTGGGAAAAGGATTAAATGAGAGATAAAAAATAATGTGACTCTGGACCTCATAACAAGGACAGTTGAATATATAGTCTCATTTAACAATTGATCCTAGTGTTTATAACAAGCATTTACTTTGATTTTTTTGTTATCTTTGTTTTTTAGTCAGAATATTTTTATTGGCAAAAGTTCATAATCTGCCAAAAGAATGTTACATACGTGCTGTCCTGTTTTGGGATCATTTTGACATTGTTTTATGGAGCCTTTCTTCATTTTCAAACATTGTTGACTAATCACTATCGATATAGTTATATTATTTTTCTTTTTTTTCTATTGAAAGTTTTCTTTCTCATTCATTACTCTTACAAACAACACATTTCTGATATTTCAACAAAGATTTTGAATATTTTAGGCGTTAAATAATTGGGAAAGTTTAATGTTTGATCGGCTCATCCCTTATTATCCTTGTCACAACATTTGCAAACATTGTAAACTAACATTTTACTAACTCTTTCCCAGAAATAGAATACTATCTCATAACCCTTATCCAAACAACAAGAACCTTTAAATTCACTATTACATGTCGGTATGGCGTACAGTCCAACTTGTGTGAGCGGAGCGGTCACTGGCTTTAAACGGTCACTTTAAATCCCTCCCAACAAATCATATTCTATAAACTGCCTTGATCAGCGGTCCTGTTTGAAACGCGAACAACAGCCACACTAATTGGTAGCGATTAACTGTTATCTTATTGTGTAAAACGGTCAATCAACATGCAGCTTAGATTCACCAGGTGTTAAATTATCTGTGTTTAATACATACAGGTAATAAAGCATACTGTGACAAACCCATTATCGGGCTTTTTCATATGCGTAATAGCCGTTTACATGTTAGGTGCAGATAACCGAAATCAGCAGATGTGTGCCGATCGTTACATGATTCATCGACAAGAAATTGTGATGTCTACGTCATCAGGCAAAATTGATAAATTGAAAAAAAGTTTGAGCGTTTTAGAACGAAAGATAGTACAATTATATATTAAAATGAAAGTAAATTTCCACTTAGAAGCCCCTAGTCATTAAAAAGTCCCATTACCATATTAAATTGAAAAACCATCAGATAACATTTGTGCAAAATAAAGCAAGACGTATATTCGGAGGCTGTTTTTTCTGGATACGTTGTTCGGCGAATTTAAAAATATTGTAAAAAATAGATAGCACAATGAAATAATTGCTTCATAACAATGTTTAAATATTATGTTTAGCTCTATAAATAAATAAATTTTCTTGGCAGAATGGGAAACTACTGTGTGATATGTTGTAAATGAACATCATCAATACATTGTAACATTTTAAAAACAAGAGGGCCAAGATGGCCCTAAATCGATCTCAAATATCAACTTTTAGACAATATTGTTTAAAGGGACTGAACACCATAATGGTCCAAAATCATCATATTTTATACTTATTCTAATTAATCCAAAATACGTCAATATATATGTAACGGAATGTTGTAGAAGGTCGTACAAGTCTTATTTTTCATTATTTCATAGGAAATAAGCAGTTAAAAAAAAACGTCCACTCCGTGTTTTCCCGTTTAAAAATACCGTGGAATTTCCTCTTGTTCATTTGAATTTGTGGATTCAATTCGGCATTCTCTGACACTATCGACTCATTACATTCATGTATGCGTGAGTGTAAGGAACGACAACTCTGCGAAGGAGATTGTCAATTCGGTTGTAGTGATCACGTGATAAATATACAGCGATATACAGTGATAGGTTTAGATTTACTGGGTTACTAACCCAGTAGATTTTACAATGCAAAATAACGAAAAATCTCCGCAATATTAATAGTGTGCATATATTGTAGTACATCAGTCAGCCAATCTCAATGCCTTACATGCAAAAACATCAAGGTAATAGCAATTTTTAACAATTTTCTTTTTTTTTCGCTTTTTTCTCATATGGGATTCAGTCCCTTTAAAGTTTTTCCCTATACAAGTATAATATTATGTAAAACAAGTGACCCCGGATGGAGCCATTTTTTACCCCAGGGCTATAATTTGAACAATCTTGGTAGAGGTCTACTAGATGAAGCTACATACCAAATATCAAAAGCCTGCATATTCTACCTACAAACAAGAAGATCTTTAATAACGTTTTTTCCCTATACAAGTCTATGTAAAACAAGTGACCCCCGGGGAGGGGTAATCTTTGACCCCAGGGCTATAATTTGAACAATGTTGGTAGAGGTCCACTAGATGAAGCTACATACCAAATATGAAAGACCTGGGCCTTCTACTTTTAGTCAAGAAGATTTTTTAAGTTTTGGTTAATTTGGTTAAGAGTTCTCAATGGAATTTAAATCTTTGAATAATTTTGAAAGAGGGCCACCAAAGAAACATTCCTGTGAAGTTTGGTTGAAACTGGTCCTGTGGTTAAGGAGGAGATGATGTTTAAAGCTAAAAGTTAACGACGGACGACAGATGACGGACGACAGACAAAAAAGTGATCAGAATAGTTCACCGTGAGCCTTTAGCTCTAGGTGATCTAAAAATCCACATACATATGCATTTATCTGCAAAAGACAATTTTTGAAAATGCAGGAATTGTTTTAACTTTTGTCTACTTTGATAATTTCCCATAAATGTTTTATCCAAATTTAGTTTAAATAGACAATTCACTTTTTGCAATGTAAATGATTACTTTCCTAACAGTTACTTTGTGAACTGTCAAAACTTCTGACAAATCCGACCAAGTCATGACATTTGTGATCATCAGCCACCCGTCAGCCAGATTTATCATGTCCCTTGGGAGGCTGCTGATTGCAAGTTTGACTGTATGAGAGTAAGACTCTTTTCAGTACCTTATGGAAACATGCTTTGAATTATATTTATTTCAGACATTGTTTTATCCTGCATGCAGCATTTGCTAGCTAATGAATATTGAATGTATGACATTAAAATATGCATTTTTCAAAATCTGAAAATATGGCTTCCATATCAACCAGTTTTCATTAAAAGAAATTGTGTCTAAACTGCTTTTGCATAACCCTACAGATACCATTACAATAGATTATTTTACAACATCATTTCATTGTGTACAGTACTTGACACATAGAATGACATTTTTTGTCTTTTTGGATCCTTTCACCCTTTCTCACCTGCAGACGCATTTTGACGCAATAGCAGCATATGAATTTTGAAAACATTGTGGGCAATTTCACCATTTGACACAATGTTTTCAACCTTTTTTAATAATTAATCATTAATGGAGATTTTTCACATTTTTGAAAAGATGTTTTCAAAGTTGTCTGCTGCAGAGTTGCTGCAGAGTTGCTGTATGTGGGAAAGGGTTAACATCAGATTCTGGAATATTCAGGTGAAAGTGGGTGCATTTTTAAATCTCAGCAGACGACTTGGAAAACATCTAAACATCTCGGCAAAAGTATGGAAACTTTTGTTAATGAAAGTATTATTATTGAACAAAAGTGAAAAAATTGTGGCAAAAGGAGAAATTGCTTGTCTGAACAATTACTTCTTTGTTCATACTGTTTTCAAAAGTCGTCTGCTGCAGAGGCATCCAGGCGCGTAGCTGGGTCGATTTGTGGACTACGCACCATTCTAGGGGGGTCCGGAAAAAAAAAATTGTCTATATGGGCTCAGGTGACTTCTGGCGTATATTTCACAATATCTAAATGAGCCTACTCGATACCCTTATGTACGGCACATCTACACAAACTACCCTTAAAACGTTTGCAGCATTCGGAATTTATTTTTACCAACATTAACTGGCACTTCAACAAAAGTGAAACCTTGAAGAAACCGAACTGAGTGATCGCAGTTCATATCCCCCGGCTTTGGCATCACCATAGTTATAGAAGAGGTCATCTAAGCTGTCAACGACCGTCGTATACGAGCATTTGAAAGTGTTCAGTGCGAATGTAATTTAGTCCGATTTTCCATGTGTTTTATGCTTACTTAGTTTCATGAAAACACAACAACCGTTTGCCCGAGAAGTAAAACAGGAATGCCACTTCTTGAACGGTCTTTATCATGTTTCTGGCAAGTGGCTCCTCAGACGCATGATATAGCAATGTTAAGACAGTGAGCTTTGCAGTGGTTGTACACTGCGTCGGGAATTATCTGCCGAACTCGCTCGAACACCATGGAACTTTCCGGACATGTTGGATGCTCCATCGTAGCCTAACCGACTTGGTTGTATGGTCGAAGTACCTCAAACAGAGCGTCACTTGCTCCATTGTAGACGCGTCAGTGGCTTCGTCTGTCATTAACCCAAAGAACGGAACACTTTTGCTTTTGCGCAAAATTTCCTCTCTGATTTGATCCCCGCATATCGTGATTACTTAATTTTGTATAGCGGATGAAGTGTATCGCTTCAACGTTCTTCAAATGATCACGCAGCACAGGGTTATATTTGGTATGGTATTCTAAAAATGCTTTAAATTTCCTATTTGTATCCTCATGACCACGTATACTATAGCTAGATTGTGTTTACAACAAAGGATATAGTTGTATCAATTGTTCCTTGTAATACATGTATGTTCTTGCTAATTATTGGCATAGGAAACTGATTGGGCAATGCTTTTCTTAATTCCAGACATAACTGTAGTGAAATGTTCAGCCGCTTCAAGCGAATGCGCATGTGTCTTGCACTTAATGTGAGCGGTGATGACCTTGCCAAGATTGCTTGGGTCGGCTGATTGTTGCAGGTTGCGACACTAGCGATCTCTTCTCAGATCCAAATAAATGGCACGGACCACAATTCGCTCCAACAATAGAATTCGAATATCGTACTCCCATGTACAATATGAAAGTACTATATGACTGTATACAAACTACATAAGACATCTAATATTATCAATAAATATAGATTATTCATGTGACAATTTGATCATGTCTGAATTGTACGGATTTGTCCTTTTTCACACCCTCCATAGGGTCCTGTTTTTATTGCATTTTCGCATTTGTTTCATTTTCATTTTTGGAACTCTCAAAATATTTCTTGCGTACGTGCGTAAGCCTAGCTACGCGCCTGGCATCAGAATGTGACTTCAAACTGTGACTTTTAGAACAGGCCAGAACTTTTGGAATACTGTATTAGTTTAGCTCCGGTAATACAAATAAAATGCAAATTGAAATTGTCTTACCAGTTTTCTTGAGAAAAGTGTCTGTTTTAACTTGACTTCGAGCGAATTACCTGTTAGCTCGTGCCCTATAGTATTTTACTGAATAAACTGTACACAGCGTCCGCTTTACACGGTTATTGGTTCGTGAAGTCAAAGAATTTACTGGGATGGTCTAAAATGCGGACGCAATCTGCGGACAAGTGCAATGTAGGGGGAAATGCATTTTTTTTATGTGATTCCAACATATAAGTATTTTACAATGTTTGGTCTTCAAAAGTATTCTTGGTCAGTCACAAAACATTTTTTTTTTCGGGGGTTTTCTACAAATTCTTCGTGGCACTTTTGAAATTGTCTCTCCTGAATCATAAATGCAACAGGTATTAAAGGTTTGTTGATTAACATTGGGTTGTCTAAACACAATTGTAGAAAAAGTCTGGAGTAGTCTTAAAACTCTAAGTCTAACTTGTCTAACTAGCAGGTGTAGTCCATATAAAGAAGCATGTGATAGTTTTGCTTTTTTCTCATATTTGAGTGTATTATTTTGGGTCTGTATATAACGCAGACGCATTACGCAGACAAATGGATTATAGAGGTAAAAAGCAGACGGGTATCGGAAAACGCAGACGACCAATCAGATGCCGTATTTGTGTGTATTTTATATACTAGGTGTTAACGAGTTCACACGTCAGCGCACACTTATTAAATGTATGGTGTTGTTTAGTTTGAAAATGTATTTTTAATTACTTTATCCCAAAAAGGTTTTTTAAAACAATGTTTATAAAATCGATAATTATATTCTTATTCGTCTTTATAGAATAAAAAACATATCCATTAAAAATAATGGATCGAATTCATTGCCCATGGGGCTGTTTATCAAGTGATATGGAGTTCCAATCCAGACTCGGATTTATGTCGAGAAGGGAAGAGAGATCGAATCCAGACTAGGACAAATGTCGAAGGCAGCAGACTTTGTGAAATATTTTTTCATTATTTCCTTCCTTGTTCCACTTATTCCACGAAAATCAGAACTGATGTAATGCTGATTTTCGCGCAGACTTGGGTAGATAAATCGAAGCCAGACTTGAACAAATGTATTTCTGCGATTGACAAATTCAATCTGGCTAGCTCCATTCCGTGTTCCTATAGGATGGTATTTTTACGTATATAGGAGGGATATGTTTGCGTAAAAGCCATATAAGACATTGGTCGCTAAGATGTCCGCTGTGATATAACTACAACAATGTGGAAAATCCCAATTGACTTAAATAGGTCAATGCTTTTAATAGATGTGTTCTCCCTTTTCCACACTGTTTTTCAAATGTCGTCTGCTACCAGGCTTCTGTAATTTATGAAGCGTTAATGTTCCAAGCAACACATGAGAACAAAACCTACGGATTTAAAAGCTCTAATGACAAATAGACCTTTTCTTTTAGCCCGCATTAAGAATCGATTCTTAAATTCCAATATTCAGCGAAAGCCACCATCGTATTTATTAGCTCTTGAGGCCTTCGGACATAGAGCTATAGACAATTATTCTTTAATCAAATATTTTTCAAACAAATTACAAAACAAAATAAGAAAAGTAGGACATTAATAATACATCTCTTTCTTTGATATATTTCTCAGGTGTTTTCAGTTCGATCAGTATTTAGAGATGCCATTTTAAAGCTCATATAACCTTCGGTTTATGAGCTGAACAATGAATAATTTTATAATTATATGCAAATATGGTGAGTTCTTGTCGCTTGTGGTTCGGTTAGTTAGTTGGTCATTTGGAGTATATATGTTTGGTGTTGTTGGCCGTTGTTCGCTGGAGGCTAGTTAGTTGGTAATTTGGATGTCGCCAGTGGGAGAAATTGTTGGCTGGTATCGTCGGCTTGGAGTTGGAGGATTTGTATTTGTGTTAAAACAAAGTTGTAACAATTTAACAATAATTGCAACAGAAAGATTGCTCAGCATGAACACTGTTTGATTGGAAAATAACACACGACTGATGGTACCAGACGTTACATCTATCACATTGGATCATGTCTTATACACACTCCGGAAGGTTGCATGTACAGTAATTATCTACGATCACAGATTTCATGTTATCTCGACGTCTAGGGCTGGTTGTTTTAGAAGTTAATGGGAATTCTGACATTTTATTATTTTCAAAACATTCAAGTAAATGATTTCGCAATTTATTGGAATCATATATCAGTTGAATAGGCGATTGTACAGGTGTAGGTCTGGATCTAGTAGGCGATTGTACAGATGTAGGTCTGGGTCTAGTAGGCGATTGTACAGGTGTAGGTCTGGTAGGTACTGACGTTGGTCTGGTAATGATAGTTTCTGGTGAAGGTCTTGTAGGCGCGTGTACAGGTGTAGGTCTGATAGGCGATTGTACATGTGTAGGTCTGATAGACGCATGCACAGGTGTAGGTCTGATAGGCGCTTGTACAGGTGTATGTCTGATAGGCGCTTGTACATGTGAAGGTCTGATAGGCGCTTGTACAGGTGAAAGTCTGGTCGTAGTGGGTGTTGGTGTATGTCGCCGTACTGCAGCTTCAATGGATGATGTTAACGTCTGGGTGCCGTCGTAGCTAAGGTGGAGTCCATCTTTACTCAACAAGTTTCGTTTGGCTCCAAACATGGTGAAGAAGTCAGTATGTTGAATAACCTGTATCCAAGAAACCTTTTTCGAAAGTTCATGGATGTTGTAGTTTACGATTCCTGCTTCTTCGTTCCAACGCTCTAGGTAATTTAGTCTCAGCTGGCTACCAGGGAAGAGATTCTCAGAAACAGTTATTTATTGGGGGGGGGGTCTCAAATATTTTGATTAAAACATGGCTGTTCTTAACTAGATGTTTGAAATAGAAACATTGCAAGAAATGGAGAAATTATCTGCAGTATTACATTTCTTACATTATTTCTTTTTTTTACATATCATGTTTCATTTAAAGTCACGGACAATGTTTATATTGTCTCAAGTATCTTAATTGGCTATCTGCCATTTCTAAATATAGAATATCTGCTCGATTGTAAACGAACGGACAATGCAGACAAATGGAATATAGAGGGAAAATGCAGAGCAGTATTGACAAAACGCAGACCGCCAATCAGAAACAGTTATTTATTGGAGGTGTGTCTCAAATATTTTAATTAAAACATGGCTATTCTTAATTAGATGTTTGATATAGAAACATTGCAAGAAATGGAGAAATTATCTGCAGTATTATCTCAAGTATCTTAATTGGCTATCTGCCATTTCTAAATATAGAATATCTGCTCGATTGTAAACGAACGGACAATGCAGACAAATGGAATATAGAGGGAAAATGCAGAGCAGTATTGACAAAACGCAGACCGCCAATCAGAAACAGTTATTTATTGGAGGTGTGTCTCAAATATTTTAATTAAAACATGGCTATTCTTAATTAGATGTTTGATATAGAAACATTGCAAGAAATGGAGAAATTATCTGCAGTATTACATTTCTTACATTATTTCTTTTTTTTACATATCATGTTTCATTTAAAGTCACGGACAATGTTTATATATTAACTTTTTTCCAAATTATCAATAAAAAAATATATGATATGAAAAAGAGGAATTACTTCAATAGTTCGTAAATGCAGGTAAAACTAAAAAAATTAAATTTAAAATACAATTCTTGAAATTTATTGGCGGTATAACTTTTCGAAATATAGTATCTCTTCTGCAGACAAATGAAATATAGAGGGAAAACGCAGACCAGTATTGACAAAACGCAGACCGCCAAGTATTGGGGGGTGTGTCTCAAGTATCTTAATTGGGGGGTCTGCCATTTCTAAATATAGAATATCTGCTCGATTAAAATCGGACGGAATATGCAGACAAATGGAATATAGAAGGAAAATGCAGACCAGTATTGACAAAACGCAGACCGCCAATTAGAAACAGTTATTTATTGGGGGTGTGTCTCAAATATTTTGGGGTCTGCTATTTTTAAATCCAAATGCTGATACATATAGACATTTGGTACAATGTTTTTTTCGGTTTGCATAAGTGTGGAAAATAAAAACATCTTCAAAGACATAAACAGCTTTTATCATCAGTAATCAGATTTTAATTAAAGAAAATTTAAATATGGGTAATCATGATTGGTCTTAATTAGTACAAATTAAATATACTTTGTTATTCAAACAATCGAATTAAGGACAGAAACATCTGACTGAAAACCGCGATGTCTTAATCAAAGGTATTTGAGACACACCCCCAATAAATAACGGCTTCTGATTGGCGAACTGCGTTTTCCAATACCCGTCTGCGTTTTCCCTCTATATCCCATTTGTCTGCGTCTTCCGTCTGCGTTTTAATCTGTCCCTATTTTTTTGTATTTGTTTATCATTTCTGGCCACTTTTATACCTCTTACATTCGATTCGGGTGATGATTCATACCAGGGACACTATATATACTTAATTTTGACGATGAGTTCCTTCAGATTTTGGGAAAGTCCTTGTGACTTACTGTTATTTATAACAGAATGCATTGTTCTTTTAAACTGGCGATTATTGTTCTTTCTGTTTCCATGTGGTAATGATCGAAATAAACGACAACAGTTCTCCCATAATTTAATGTTCGTCTTGAAATCTGTACACATATTTTTGAAATTCACTTCTCACTTTTCCTTGGTTTCTTTTTTTAAACAAGATGCGTTGAATTGATTTACCATGTGACTGATAAAGTCTTCTACCGTTATCACGACACGTGAACCCGTCTGAACGCTAATCTTCTTTCCTACTTGGAGTAAATATGGAACGCAAGAGCTGTCTTATGTTCGGCATTGGTGTTTCGATGGGTCTTTTGCCTTGTTGTTTGGTTGATATGTACGCAAGTAACGTTTGTATAACATTATATTGGGTTTAAAATCATATGATATGTTATCGTATCATTCTGTTGGGATCTTATAGCATTATGATTAGTTATAATATCATTATAATGGGTTTTAATGTCAATTTGTGGTGTTGTAATATCATTATGTGGGGTTGTAATATCATTATGTGTGGTTGTAATATCATTGTGTGGGGTTGTAATGACATTATGTGGTGTTGTAATATCATTATTTGGTGTTGTAATATCATTATGGGAGATTGTAATATCATTATGTGGGGTTGTTATATCATTATGGGAGGTTGTAATATCATTATGTGGGGTTGTAATATCATTGTGTGGGGTTGTAATGTCATTATGTGGTGTTGTTATATCATTATGTGGGGTTGTAATATCATTATGGGAGGTTGTAATATCATTGTGTGGGGTTGAAATGTCATTATGTGGTGTTGTAATATCATTATGTGGGGTTGTAATATCATTATGTGGTGTTGTAATACAATTATGTGGGGTTGTAATATCATTGTGTGGGGTTGTTATGTCATTATGTGGTGCTGTAATATCATTATGTGGGGTTGTACTATCATTATGTGGTGTTGTAATATCATTGTGTGGTGTTGTAGTATCATTATGTGGTGTTGTAATATCATTATGGGAGGTTGTAATATCATTATGTGGTGTTGTTATATCATTATGGGAGGTTGTAGTATCATTATGTGGTGTTGTAATATCATTATGGGAGGTTGTAATATCATTATGTGGGGTTGTAATATCATTATAGGAGGTTGTAATAGCATTATGTGGTGTTGTTATATCATTATGGGAGGTTGTAATATCATTATGTGGGGTTGTAATATCATTATAGGAGATTGTAATAGCATTATGTGGTGTTGTTATATCATTATGGGAGGTTGTAGTATCATTATGTGGGGATGTAATGTCATTATGTGTGATTTTAATGTCATTATGTGGTGTTGTAATATCATTATGGGAGGTTGTAATATCATTATGTGGGGTTGTAGTATCATTATGTGGTGTTGTAATGTCATTATTAGGGGTTTTAATATCATTATGGGAGGTTGTTAGTCATTATGTCGGGCTGTAATGTCACTATAAGACTGAGGTTAGTATGTCATTATGTGGCGTTGTAGTGCCATCATCATGAGTTTTTATATAATTATGCAGGGTTGCATAACCATAATAATGGGTCGATATATAATTTTGATCGGTCCTAATAAAATTATGATGGATCGTAATAGCAATAATTAAAGATGTAGATGCTACCAGGAGTTGGACGATATGGAGGTTCGGTTGTTACGGCGTCTGTCTGAGAGTTCAAGAGTATTGCTGCCGCTTCGTCATGTGTTAATGTCGTCTCTGTTGTAGAGTATACCGAGACCTCTTTTCCGCCACCTACCATCTTCACTACATCTGTGCTCAAATAAAAAGTTATTGGTTTGCTGTTTCCACTAATGTCACTGATGTTTAAGTAGTTCGTGGAACAACGGGAGAAGGCGAATAGGATCCTCTCTTAGGGTACATAGGGCTGATGACTTTTGTCTGCCGGAATCCGTTAACCATTCTGTCGATTTCTTTCTGCTACGACATCGGTACCGTCGTAACTTAAGTGGAGACCATCCTTGCTGAGGAGCCTTTTGTTCGGTCCTAAAGTAGGGATACAAATTGACAAAATCAGAACTGACGTCAATTGTAGAATATGCAATAATATTGGAATAGTAGCATTCGGTTGACTGACAGATTCGATAAGAAACATCATTTGTGAACAAGCGCTTTAATCTCTTTTATTTGTTATGAATGCCACATATACACTGAAGATTATCTCTAGATAATAAACAGTGCATGGTCACACATCTAATTCGATTTGGCACGCTTAATGTGTACCGTGGCGAGCTGTTCTTCCAGGGGTTGTTAGTTCGAACCCCATATCAGCCGACTTTCTTTCTGACGTTTTACAAACGTGTAAGGCGACAAGCGTCATCCACATATGGGTTAACAATCTATGTTGAAAAGGAGCCAGTTGGTTGGAAAAACTTGTGTAGAGTATGGTGTAAGAAAAGCCGGGAAACACACGGATAGGGGAACTGGTCGCCATGATATGACTGGACATTTGTTGAAAACGGTGTTAATACATATTTAAGTATGGCACATTTACATGTGGTATTTTTATCAATGTTAATTTTACATACAACAGTTTAAATAGTTATCTGATTCAAGTATCTACTGGTCGTCTGAAGTCTCTCGGAGGATTATATATAATTAAACTTCTGATGAGTGAAGATCAAAATCAGTATATTGGGATTCTGGTTGAACTGTCATACTGGTTGAAAAATGATGGAACTGGTTGCCTAAAATGGCTCAGAGTAATGCATACATATTAAGTTTGGTCATTTCTATGAAAATTGTTACAAGCAATATCTCCTTTTCTCACAATATTTTCAAATTCGTATACTTTTTGTCTATTGTGTATGGTTTAAATGGTTAACTTTATAAAAAATCTATTACATTACATATAGTTTCCGATAAATCTAACTTTGCATTCTAACAAAGATCAGCAAAAATCCCAATTATTCCGCATATACCCATTATTTATAGCATATACCCATTATTTATATATATATCTTATTTTTCAACATATTGTGATAGCTTACTGACGTCGCGGGGAAGCGCGGCGTCAGTATGGGATAGGTTTTAATGTTGTACCATGAAAAACTCTGTTATATGTTTGAAAAAAAACACCACACCTTTATGAATAAATAAATTGTATAAAATGATTTAAGAAACAGCAACATACAAAATACGTATGTCTTCTACCGTTATTTCAAAACTTTAGACACATTTGATGGGTACTTAATAACTTTACCCAACTTCCTAGGCTACGCTTTTTTTTATAGTTTGGTTTACGACCCGATTCATCAAAGCTTAGAAAAAAAGTTTCTGGTGATGTTTTTGCCTATTTACAATATTGAGAATTTTAAATAAATGGGTAATCTTTCAAAAATCATTGATGGTTTATTTTAATTACTTCATATTACAGTATAATTTTAGAAACTGTAAACACAACGTTAAACCAACTGCAATAGGCAGGGCCGTAACGTGACCCATTCTATTATTTGTAAATGCAGCATGTCATCGCTTGGCGATTTTCGTCATTCTAATTTAAATGACAACAAGATGTCATCGGTTCCCATAGAGTAATTAAGTTGTCTCTGCTTCCTTCCGGTATGGATACTTCGCTGTTTTCACAATTTCATCCGATTTCTAAAATTCGTGCTCGGTTTTTTATGTTTCGTTCGAGATGAATGATTCGTACCAATTGGTTTTCGCTCTTTGCTCTTGGGGAACTGACTTGACCATTCTCTTTTGTTTACTTTTCAGTTTTCTACTGGTATGTTCATAACAATTAAGGTGACATTACAAACAAACGAAACAGACTTAATAATTCTTGCTATATGTTGACTATACATGTGAACTTTCATAATGTTCAATCTTGATCATAAATATCTCCCGTCTTTGCAATCATACTTATGCTAAACTGGAAGGAGAATAGAATTCCTCCTCTCCTTCCAAAGCTTGTGCCACACTTAACTTATAATTAGATGCAATACACCTTAATATATGTTAGTATTTAAGCACCTATGGTGTTTTTTATCTAATTGATCTAGTTAGAGGATTTAAAACAGTTTATTGGTAAAATGAACTTGAGGAACTTCAGCTTGTATGACACATTATAGTTACAGTGAATGTTAAGCAAACTGTAAACCAAATGGTTTCCGGACTAAACTTTTCATTTCACGACTAAACTTCACATGACCCTTCCTGTCTTGGAAACCCTTTTATATAGGCTATGGTAGCAAGGTGACTATACTAACAAAGGAGAAAAAACAAAGATGGCAGATTTTTAAATCACTGTTTCTGATGTCGAGAAGCAACAGATCAGTCGTTAACAATCAGGGGGCTATCAATCCAAGGGTCGTCAGTTCGAACAAAGGCATGGCCATTTGAGCCGTTCCACGAGAAAACCAACGTTATGGACTCTGCGTAATGTATCGACTCAGATCAGCCTGAGAGGACTTTACGTTTTCTTCATTTACAGGAAAGTGGTTCTCCCTGCTGATTAGTCCATTCCCTCATACGACAATTCTGAAGCAGACGACTTTGAACATATGTTGATAAAACATAGAAAATCTCTATAATTGAATGGATAACCTATGACAAAAAGTGGAAAACATTGTGGCAAAAGGAGAAATGCTCGTTTTAAGCAATTTCTTCTTGTGTCACTATGTTTTCGAAAAGTCGTCTGCTGCAGAGGCGTCTATATGAGCGAAAGGGTTGATTAAAGGGACTATGAGAAAAGTTAAATTAGAATCATATTTTTGGAAGAAATGCAGTATTTATTTGTATAAATACAAAATACTAATGTCTATAACACCATTGTCTGCTGTCCATGCATTGTGTCAACCAATTGGTCGCGGAGTAGATAAGATATAGTATCCCTTATCCACTACATACAGACGACGTCTGATGCCTCTGAAGCAGACGACTTTTGAAAACAACATGTCAATAATAAGCAATTTAGCCTTTAGTCACAATCATTTTAACTATATTTAATAAATAAACACACATTTATGGACACTTTTCACTTTTTTGACAATATGTTTCCAAAGTTGTCTTAAGCAGATTTGCTGTATGTGGACAATGGTTTAACTTGCTCAGCAATGCTTCGTTGAAAAACTCATTTAAGGTGTATGAGGTATATACTCTAAAGAATATTTTAGTGAGATGATACTCTTTAAGTACACACAACAAAGGGGTTGGAGGTGAGATGAGGATAGTACTCGCCCAATTCATTGAGCCACGCGGTGACACAACAACCAGCCTTTCTAAAATTGCAAACAGCAAAGACCAGATCAGCCAAAACATCAATGCTGTGTAATCATAGAGCTCCCATATGTGTCGGGCAGTTCGAAACTTAAGCACCATCTTGAAGAATGTGTATCGCTACAGGAATAAAGTGTGAGCCGTTCTCCATGAAATCCAACATTTGCGACACCGTGTTGACAAATTAGCCTGCACATCTGATCTCGATCTGCACTATTTGACAATAAGCCACAGAATGTTCCTAAATGGTCCCTACAAATAATGGTCTCCACAGAGCAGATATCGCGAATCATAAATACAAGCTTGTATCGCATTCGACGTAAAGTAAATAAGTTTATACGCTTAGATTATTTTTCAGACTCTGCTTATGTTAATTAACCCTTTCCCTCATACGACAATCCTGCAGCAGACGACTTTGAACATATTTTGTCAAAAAATGGAAAATCTCTATAATTGAATGGATAACCTATGACTAAAAGTAGAAAACATTATGGCAAAAGGAGAAATTGTTCCTTCTTTGTCACTATGTTTTCAAAAAAAGGCGTCTGCTGCAGAGGCGTCAGAAAGCGCCTATTTGAGGGAAAGGGTTAAATGGAGTTTCCAATGTCTCCCCGAGTCCCGGTAGCTCTATCGATAGCGACGCGGGCTGTCCTTCCAGGGGTTGTGAGTTCGTAAAGGGTCATTCTTCTTCCACAAATGGGCTAACAATCTATGTTTAAAATGAGCCAGTTGCTTGGAAAGACTGTTGTGTGGAGTACTGGTGTTTGGCACATTTACTTGTGGTATTTTTATCAATGTCATTTTTACATATACTCGTAGAAGTTATCTGATTCAAGCAAATAATGGTGGTCTGAAGCCTCTTGATGGATTATATTTTTATATTTCTGTCAAGTGAAGATTAAAAACTGTATATTGGAATGCGTAAGTTACTTGAATCTACCCCGGTCGCAACGGCATGTTGAATACATGTCAGTGTTTTCCTGTAACTCACTTTCTCCCATCAAAATAAATTGCACATACTGCTTCAAGTACATTTGATAATGTTTCATTAACTTGAACTTTCATCTCGTTTGACTTCTTAAAGAGAAACCGAATTTAATCTTTACAAAACTACTTTATAAAAAACATGTTAAACAGATTTTTTTTTTAAACGTTGCTTGTTATCATCGGTTCATTTCATGCGCAATTAAGACGTAATTTGACTTATTTAATACAAAAACACTGAATAAAGAGCATGATCGGTCTGTAAAATCAGCATTCAATAAAGCATGATCGGTCTGTGAATTCAGCAATCAGTAAAGAGCATATTCGGTCTGTGAATTCAGCATTTAATAAAGAGCATGATCAGTCTGTGAATTCAGCATTCAATAAAGAGCATGATCAGTCTGTGAATTCAGCATTCAATAAAGAGCATAATATAATTCGGTCTGTGAATTCAGCATTCAATAAAGAGCATAATATTATTCGGTCTGTGAATTCAGCATTTAATAAAGAGCATATTCGGTCTGAATTCAGCATTCAATAAAGCATGATCGGTCTGTGAATTCAGCATTTAATAATGAGCATGATCAGTCTGTGAATTCAGCATTCAATAAAGAGCATGATCAGTCTGTGAATTCAGCATTTAATAAAGAGCATATTCGGTCTGTGAATTCAGTATTCAATAAAGGGCATATTCGGTCTGTGAATTCAGCATTCAATAAAGAGCATATTCGGTCTGTGAATTCAGCATTCAATAAGGAGCATATTCGGTCTGTGAATTCAGCATTCAATAAAGAGCCTATTCGGTCTGTGAATTCAGCATTCAATAAAGAGCATGATCGTTCTGTGAATTTAGCATTCAATAAATAGCATATTCTGTCTATGAATTCAGCATTCAATAAAGAGCATATTCGGTCTGTGAATTCAGCATTCAATAAAGAGCATGATTGGTCTGTGATTTCCGCATTCAATAAAGAGCATGATCGGTATGTGAATTCAGCTTTCAATAAAGAGCGTATTCTGTATGTGAATTCAGCATTCAATAAAGAGCATATTCGGTCTGTGAATTCAGCATTTAATAAAGAGCATATTCGGTCTGTGAATTCAGCATTCAATAAAGAGCATGATCGGTCTGTGAATTCAGCATTCTTCACAATTCAGTCACAGAAATGTTCAAGAGACTACTGATAAGCATTGTAAACTTTATATCCCCCCCCCCCCCCCCCCCAAAAAAAAACCCAAACAAAACCAGAACCTTTATTGTATTCCTAATGTACAGTCAACATTGTATTTACAGACCACTTATTTGGAGCGAACAATCTTGTATTTGCTCACAGGTGGTCTTTAATTGCAGGGTCATTTTATACAGAAAATGAGTATTGAAAATGATAGGGAATTGCTATTCCGAGGTGGTCTTCAGCACAGGTTTGATTGTATATTGAACTGTTGCATAGGTCAGATTACACAGAAGCTTAGAATGTTCTCTAAATGCATCTGTTACCTGGACACTGACAGTTGATGTTAAGGGATAATGAATACACATGTATAAATAATATTTGATAATGATTGCGTTATCAAAAGCTTTATCTTCAATTTAAAAGACAGCCATAAAGACTAAAGTTTTCTAATGGGCCAGTGTACATATATGTCAAGTAATTTTTAAAAAAAACCTTCTTATCCCAAAGAACTGGCATGATTTGAAAATAATTAAGTACAACTTTTAGGCGACCCTCTGCCAAAATTGTTAATATTATTTCAATCCGTTGAAGTAAATGGCTGCCAGCGTGCAGGGCTAGGTTTCCTAATATGTATAGAGTAAAAACATTGAAATATCTGAATCAGCATTAATCAGGCGAGAAATACAGGTCCACCTGTCTTTGATTGATGGTTTGTTTTTCTCTAATAAAAGGTAATAGCAAAAACAACAAGAGCTGTCGGAGGACAGTGCCCTCGACTATTCCACCGCTTATTTAAGTTACTGAGTTATGGACTCTAATGTAGTTGCATGCAAAACATTTTAAAACAACTTTAAGTAAAAGAAGGGCAACAACTTGCATCATATGCAGAATAGTAATCTTAATTGATTGTGTATATAGTTGTGAAATTAGGAAGGGTTGTATAAAGTTTCAATACAATTCTTAAAGTAGTCTACGGAGATATGGACTTTTAATGTAGTTGCACACGAAACTTTAACAAGAATGTCTAAGTCCAAAAAGGGCCATAACTTGCATAAAATGCTAGATAGAGTTATCGTACTTGATGGTTTACATAGGTGTAATGATTGGGAAGGTCTGTATAAAGTGTCAATGCAATGCATCAAGTAGTTACTAAGATATGGTCTCTTAATGTAGTTGCATGCAAAATTTTAATCAGAATTCAGAAGTCTAAATAGGGCCATAACTTGCATAAAATGCAGGATAGAGTTATTTAACTTGAAAATCAACAAAGGTGTAATAGTTTGGGAGGGTTGTATAACGTTTCAAAGCAATGCATCAAGTAAATACTAGGATATCAACTCTTAATGAAGTTGCATGTTAAACTTTAACCAAATTTCTAGGTAAAGAAAGGGTCTTTATTTGCTAAACATACTGGATAGAGTTATCATACTTGATTATCTAGATAGGTGTGATGGTTGGGAAGGGTTGTAATAAGTTGCAATGCAATGCATGAAATAGTTACTAAGATATGGCCTCTTAATGTAGTTGCATGCGAAACTTTAACCAGAATTTCTAAGTTAAACAAGAGTGCCAGTGCCGCCACAAAATATAAAGATCAAGATTGGTCCTTTTAATTATTGCTTTTAACATGTCTGTATACATAAGCTCAAAATGAAGTCTGTGAGACCAGTTAGCTTAGCTGGAAGAGACAGGGACCCGAGATCATGGTTGCCTGGGTAGTAGGTTCGATCCCTGCAGGGGCAGCCGGGTATTTCCTTGAGCAAAACAGTTTATCCACACTTGTTCAGAGTTGAAAGTCTTACTCTACCGGATAATCCCTGCTTTATGCACTTCTACCTGTTTGGAAACTTGAGTTGCGTTCTCAAGTGAATATGCTATAGAGACCAAGTTTCGAAAGGCATAACTATTGCAAAACCGGAAAATCCCTGCTTCATGCACATCTACCCATTATAGTAATGGTATTGACCAAGTTTTGAAAAGATTCAGTCAGAAACGTAAGAAGAGTTGTGTTCACAAGCCGCAATATCAGCTACAAGGGACATAAATCATGCAAAAATCAATGAACCTGAAAATCGCCGCTTCATGCACATCTACCTATTATAGTCATGACATTGACTAAGTTTTGAAAAGATTTGGTCAGAAACATAGGAGTTGCGTTTACAAGGCTGCAATATCAATCAGCTACAGAGACTAAGTTACAAGGGACATAAATCTTGCAAATATCAATGAACCGGAAAATCGCCGCTTCATGCACATCTACACATTATATATATATATATATATATATTCTAACTTGATAATCAACATAGATGTGATAGTTGGGTAGGGTTGTATAAAGTTTCAATGCAATGCGTCAAGTAAATAATGAGATATGGACTCTTTATTTAGTTGCATGCAAAACTTTAACCAGAATTTCTCAGTAAAAAAAAAGGGCCATGACTTGCATAAAATGCTGGATACAGTTATCTAACTTGATAATCTACATAGATGTGATAGTTGGGTAAGGTTGTATAAACTTTCAATGCAATGCATCAAGTAAATACTGAGATATGGACTCTTAATGTAGTTGCACGCAAAATTTTAACCAGAATTTCTTAGTAAAAAAAGGACCATAAGGATATAGAGTTCTCCAACTTGATAATCTACATAGGTGTGATAGTTGGGTAGGGTTGTAGTAAGTTTCAATGCAATACATGCATTATTTAAGTACTTGCATGCAAAACCAAGGTGTGACGCGGACGCCGACACCAGGGTATAGCTCTCATATTCTTTGAATAGTCGAGCTAAAAATCGTTGTGACTGTTGTATGTATTAAGATTTCTGAATTACATACTTTCCTGTAGATATAACACTTTTATCTCAATTTGAATATGTACATGGCGTGTACCAGATATTACTATATTATTATTAACCTAATAATTAATGAAAAGAATCAAATTAGAAAGAAACAAGACATGTAAATTCCATGAAACCAGGTTTTCTATAATGGAAGGTGTTTACATTAAGAATTAACAGATCTGTCAAATCTTTCTGTTAATAGTTAATCAAAGCTAGTAATTCAAGTAACAGGGAATCAGTTCAACTGATGTCTATTTGTTGTCACTGTGACCTTAACCTTGAAGCTACAGACAAACGTTTTGTATTTGACACATCATATTGATATAGTTCATATTTGTGCCAAGTTATTTGAAAATATCTCTATGCATGACAAAGTTATGGTCCGGACAAGAAAACTTCAATTAAAGTCTATTTCTTATCACTGTGACCTTGACCTTGAATCTACAGATTTTTTTTTGCATTTGGCACATCGTCTTGATATGGTGCATGTTTGTGCCAAGTTATTTGAAAATATCTCTATGCATGGCAAAGTTATGGTCCGGACAAGGAAAGTTGACGCCCAACCGCCCGCGCCAAACTAATAACCAGATTTTTCCTTCGGAAAACCTGGTTAAAAATCTTGTACCATTCCATTCCCCAAATATCATTATCCAGGGGGATATTTATACTTTGCGGAACTACGAATATAATTTTCTTCTTTGCCCATTGTGGTGCCCCAATGGTTGTTCCGTTCCGCAAAAAAAGATAATCCTTGAAAAGGGACATTGTTTGGAAACTTTATATCTCCAAAGAGAACGAGTGTTCAAGGAAGACATGTGTAGCCTGCAAATAAGTCAGTAGATGAAAGGGTGACAAAGCAGACCACACAAATTACTCCTTTCCCTCATATAGACGCTTTCTGACAAAATATGTTTAAAGTCGTCTGCTGCAGATTTGTTGTATAAGGGAAAGGGTTAAATAAAAATAAAACAATATGAATTTCATATTTAATACTTTAAGAACAACAGAAATCAAAGACAAATACAGACAGATAGAGTGGAATGATCTTGAGAATTAGGTCCTTATAACAGGATAAATAAATTCAAATGTACACAATCAAATACTACGGTCCTATGTAAGATTTCATTCGTTTTAAAAAAATACAGGCTGGGAAGCCATTTCACAAGAATGGAGCTCACTTACCCTTTATAAAACATATATATATGAAAAAAAATATTGAAAAGAGTTGACAAATTTATCAGGAACAACTTATCTGTTTGCGACAATGTTTTCAAAAGTTGACTGATGCTGATTATTTAAGTCCATTTTGCCTGCATGTGGTAAAATAAGCAATTTCTTATTTTACCTTAACCCTTTCCCTCATACGACAATTCTGCAGCAGACAGCTTTGAACATATTTTGTCAAGAAATGGAAAATCTCTATAATTGAATGAATAACCTATGACTAAAAGTAGAAAACATTGTGGCAATAGAAGAAATTGCTCGTTTTGAGCAATTTCTTCTCTTCTCACTATGTTTTCAAAAAGCCGTCTGCTGCAGAGGCGCCAGAAAGCGTCTATATGAGGGAAAGGGTTTATGTTTACAACTCCAATCAATAATAAGTTTCATATATTTGCCTAGATGCTATAAAAGATGTATGTTAAAATTGGCGGCTTTCAATATGCGTAGATACAGCATGATCTGTGATGATATAAAGCCTTTTCCAACTGCAGAGACATCTTTAGCAGACAATTTTTATAAATAGTGAGCAATATCTACTTTCCCCAAAATGTTTTCCTCTCAATCAAATAATAATAAATGTTTCTTCAATTATAGAGATTTTCAATATTTTAGTCAAGATGTTTTCAAAATTGTCTTCTGCCAATGGTTTGTTTGAGGGATAGAGTTTAACTCAAAATGAATTCAGGTTTGTTTCCTGATATGTATTCAGTCAAACACAAAATATCTGAATACAAGAATACAAAATAGATAAAACTATATATTTTTTTTTTTTTTTAACCCTTCCCCTCATATAGAAGCTTTCTGACGCCTCTGCAGCAGACAGCTTTTTGAAAACATAGTGACAAATGAAGAAATTGCTCAAAACGAGCAATATATATATACTAATTTCTCCTTTTGCCACAATGTTTTCCACTTTTAGTCATAGGTTATCATTCAATTATAGAGATTTTCTATTTTTTGACAAAATATGTTCAAAGTCGTCTGCTGCAGAATTGTCGTATGAGCTAAATTAAGGGTTAATAGACAAAGTAGAAAACATTGATATTTCTTCTTCACCCATATTCAACCATTTCCCACATACAACACATCTGAAGCATCTGAAGCAGACGACTTTGAAGACATTGAGTCAAGAATATGGGAACTTTATAATAATAAAAGAACTATTATTGAATGAAGTTCAAAACATGTGGCAAAAGAAAAAATTTCTCATGATGAGCAATTCCTTCTTTTGCTACAATATTTTCAAATGCCGTCTGCTGCAGAATATAGAAAGCATCTGTTTGTGGGAAAGCATTAAAACGGAAATGATATTTTTCCAAACAGTGTAAAATGGATTAAAAAATATATTTTAATATGAATTTGATCAAAGTAATCAAATGGCACCAATAATAAATGAGTATACAAATCAAATGAATTTTTTGTGTGTCTGTAAACAAATAAATGTAAACAATTTGTAAAACAGCCATACAAAATAAAGACTTAAAAAAACTCAAATTCAATGAAAGACAGACAGCGGTTATCTGATTTCTTCAAATATACAAGGTTTATGATAACATCATAGTGATTTATTTGGGATATAAACGTTTTTAACTATCTTTACAAATCAGCAGCAAGTCAAGTTGTAAATATGAAAAATCTGTTTTCAAACAAAGTAAAATTATTGGATACAGTTGAACAATTTTCATAAGTTATCTACTGCAGATGCATCATATGTTGGTACAGGTGAATGAGAATTTACATCACATCTATGTAATACCTAAACAGAATTACAACCAAAACGGGCTCATTAGTTTGTATTAATTTTTCAAATCCTTTTTTCGTCTGCGATATTGTAAACAAATTATCAGTTAGAATCTGTCCGTCAAACAGTTTAAAATTCAGATAAAACTGCATATTTTGTGGGGCCTGATCTGGGGCCAAACTGTGAGCATTGGTCATCAATGAATGGCACCAGTCTACAGGTTACACAAGTAGTGTTACCAACCAGTATTAAACAAAAATTCTACTTTACTTTAAAAAGTGTTCATTCACATAAAATAATACTGATGCACCTTTCACAACTAATGTCAGCTTATATCACAATGCTAAAATAAACCGTAACAAGAGTTGTCGGAGGACAATATAGCTCGCCTATCAGGGCCTACTTTAGAACAGTTAGGTAAAGTCACACAGTATCACCTATTGCAAGATAAAACTCCTCTTCAATACTTGCATGCAAAGGTTAACCAAGTCCATACAGGCCCTTTTCGGCCTTTTAAATCTGTAAATTTATTTATATACAATAAGCAACAGCATACACAGTGTCTGAGAAAAGGCCTTGCACGCAAAGGTTTGACCAAAATTTTAAGTCCAAAAAGGGGCACAATTCAGTTAAAATCCATTCCAGAATTATGGGACTTGACATACAAGGTCATCTAATGACCCTGAATAATTGTGCGAAGTTTCAAAGCAACAGCATACAGCATACAGTGTCTGAGAAAAGGCCTTGCATGCAAAGGTTTGACCAAGCTGGCATCGCATACGCCAACGCCAGGGTGATTACATGAGATCCCCTATTTCTTCGAATAGGCGAGCTAAAAATCAGTACCATTAAACCTTTCCCTCAAACAACAGTTCTGCAGCAGACGCCTTTGAACATTTTTTGTCAAAAAATAGAAAATCTCTATAATTAAATGGATAACCTACGACTAAAAATGGAAAACATTGTGGCAAAAGGAGAAAATGCTTGTTTTGAGCAATTTCTTTTTTTGTCACTATGTTTTCAAAAAGTCGGCTGCTGCAGAGGCGTCAGAAAGTGTCTATATGAGGGAAAGGGTTAATACATCTATGTTAACCCTTTCTGACGAGCAGATGCATCTGAAGAAGACAATGTTTGGAAATATTGTGGGGGAAAAGGAGCAATCACTCATGAAGAACAGTTTTTACTTTTGTCCAAATGTTTTCAACTCTATAACATAATTGTACATGTACGTCCATTTATCCCTTTCTCTCATATAGACGCTTCCTGACGCCTCTGAAGCAGGAGTCTTTCAAAAACATTGTGGCAAAAGAAGAAATTGCTCAAAACGAGCAATTTCTCCCTTACCAAAATGTTTTCAACTATTTTTAATAATTAAACTCTCATTTATGAAGATTTTTCACGTTTTTGTATATAGGTTTTCAAAGTCGTCTGCTGCAAATTTTTATGTATGTGGGAAAGGGTTAAATAAAGATTTCCTATGCTGTCTGCTGCAGAAAAGGTTTATTGTGTTATATTCAGCCTATCATACAACAAGAGGCCCAAGAGGGCCAGTGGGCCAGTATCGCTCCACGGCCATAAGGCAAAAATAAAATCTCAAAACAGCCCTGCCCCTTGGTGGCCATGTTTTTTATCAACCACCATGGCTTAAAGAAACTTGTAGAGTGTCGCCCAAGGAAGTTTCTGCAAAATTATTTGAAAATCGGCCAGACACTTTCGGAGGAGAGAATATTTTAAGTTTTCACTATAGCCATATAAGCCAAAATAGCCCCACCCCCTGGCGTCCATATTTTTCAACCAATCAACATGGATTGAAGGAATCTGATAGAGGGTCAGCCAAGGAACATTTCTACAAAATTATTTGAAAATCTGCTCAACACTTTCGGAGAAGAAGATTTTTTAACTTTTCACTATGGTCATATAAGGCAAAATAGCCCCGCCCTCTGGCGGCCATGTTTTTTGACCAATCAACATGGCTTGAAGGAATCTGATAGAGGGTCACCCAATGAACATTTCTACAAAATCATTTGAAAAACGACGGAACCCTTTCGGAGAAGAAGATTTTTTAAGTTTTCACCATAGCTATATAAGGCAAAATGGCCCCGCCCCCTGGCGGCCATGTTTTTTAACCAATCAACATTTCTTGAAGGAATCTGATAGAGGGTCACCCAATGAACATTTCTACAAAATTATTTGAAAATCGGCCAGACCATTTCGGAGAAGAAGATTTTTTTAAGTTTTCTCTTTAGCTATATAAGGCAAAATAGCCCCACCCTCTGGCTGCCATGTTTTTTTACCAATCAACATGGCTTGAAGGAATCTGATAGAGGGTCACCCAAGGAACATTTCTACAAACTTATTTGAAATCTGCTCAACACTTTCGGAGAAGAAGATTTTTTAAGTTTTCCCTATGGTCATATAAGGCAAAATAGCCACGCCCTCTGGCGGCCATGTTTTTCGACCAATCAACATTTCTTGAAGGAATCAGATAGAGGGTCACCCAATGAACATTTCTACAAAATTATTTGAAAATCGGCTGAACATGTGCACTTTTGGAGAAGAAGATTTTTTAAGTTTTCACTATAGCTATATAAGGAAAAATAGCCACGCCCTCTGGCGGCCATGTTTTTCGACCAATCAACATTTCTTGAAGGAATCAGATAGAGGGTCACCCAATGAACATTTCTACAAAATTATTTGAAAATCGGCTGAACATGTGCACTTTTGGAGAAGAAGATTTTTTAAGTTTTCACTATAGCTATATAAGGAAAAATAGCCCCGCCCCCTGGCGGCCATGTTTTTCAACCAATCAACATTTCTTGAAGGAATCTAAAAAAGGGTCACCCAAAGAACATTTCTACAAAATTATTTGAAAATCGGCCTGGCACTTTCGGAGAAGAAGATTTTTTAAGTTTTCACTATTTTTTTCTTTTGGTTGCCATGGAAACCAGAATTATTGATGGATCACAAATATTTGAAGGAATTTAAGAGAGGGCATTGAGAGGATGCTTCCTAGAAAGTTTCAACCAAATTGGCCAAGTGGTTAGGGAGAAGAAGTTGTTTAAAGGAAAAAGTTAACGCACGCACGACAGACAATACGCCATGACATAAGCTCGACTGGCTTTCAGCCAGTGGAGCTAAAAATGGACATAAGTATATGAAAAAGAGCTGTCTATTCTTTAAATGAGAAAAAAAAGTCCACAAATAGCATTACATCGGGTCATAGTTGAAGACACAATTATTCCAGACCATTTTGACCTTAAAATGTGATGGAAATTGTAGTTGATTGATTGATTGATTGGAGTTTAACGCCCTTTTTTAACAACTTTTCAGTCATATCACGGTTGCCAGTTCACCAACTCATATGTTTCTTGGCCTTCTCACACCAGTACTTCACACAACATTCTTTCCAAGCAACTGTCTGCATTTCAACATAGACTTATAGCCCATTGGTGGAAGAAGAATGACGCTTGTCACAATGACTTTTGTCAAACGTCCGAAAGAATGTTGGTCGAGCTGGGGTTCAAACTCTCAACCCCTGGATTGACAGCCTGCGTCACTACAGACTAAGCTACTGGGGCTTGGCCTGAAAATTGTTGAGATATGAAACAAGATCAGACATGTGACACATCAAACTAACCTTATCATCAAATAAGTAACATTTGACAACAAAATAGAAGTGTAGGCCTACAAGTTGACTTGCAATGTCATTTAAACCCTTTCCCTCATATAGACGCTTTCAGAAGCCTCTGCAGCAGACTGCTTTTTGAAAACATAGTGACAAAAAAAGAAATTGCTAAAAACGAGCAATTTCTCCTTTTGCCACAATGTTTTCCACTTTTAGTCACAGGTTATCCATTCAATTATAGAGATTTTCTACTTTTTGACACTATGTTTTAAACAAGAGGCCCAAGAGGGCCAGTATCGCTCCACGGCCATAAGGCAAAAATAAAATCTCCAAACAGCCCTGCCCCGTGGTGGCTATTTTTTTTACCAACCACCATGGCTTAAAGGAATCTTGTAGAGTGTCACCAAAGGAATGTTTCTGCAAAATTATTTGAAAATATGCCTGACACTTTCGGAGGAGAAGATTTTTTAAGTTTTCACTATGGTCATATAAGTCAAAATAGCCCCGCCCTCTGGCGGCCATGTTTTTCGACCAATCAACATGGCTTGAAGGAATCTGATAGAGGGTCACCCAATGAACATTTCTACAAAATTATTTGAAAATCGGCTGAACACTTTCGGAGAAGAAGATGTTTTAAATTTTCACTATAGCTATATAACGCAAAAAAGCCCCGCCCCCTGGCGGCCATGTTTTTCGCCCAATCAACATTTCTTGAAGGAATCTAATTAAGGTTCACACAAGGAACATTTCTACAAAATTATTTGAAAATCGGCCTGACACTTTTGGAGGAGAAGATTTTTTAAGTTTGCTCTTTAGCCATATAGGCAAAATAGCCCCGCCCTGTGACGGCCATGTTTTTTTACCAATCAACATGGCTTGAAGGAATCTGATAGAGGGTCACCCACGGAACATTTCTACATAATTATTTGAAAATCTGCTGAACACTTTTTGACAAGAAGATTATTTAAGTTTTCACTATAGCTATATAAGGCAAAAAAGCCCCGCCCCCTGGCGGCCATGTTTTTCGCCCAATCAAAATTTCTTGAAGGAATCTAATAAAGGGTCACCCAAGGAACATTTCTACAAAATTATTTGAAAATCGGCCTGACACTTTCGGAGAAGAAGATTTTTTAAGTTCTCACTATTTTTTTCTTTCGGTTGCCATGGAAACCAGAATTTTGAATGGATCAAAAAAATTTGAAGGAATTTAGTAGAGGACATTGAGAGGATGCTTCCCATGAAGTTTCAACCAAATTGGCCAAGTGGTTAGGGAGAAGAAGTCGTTTAAAGGAAAAGGTTAACGCACGCACGCACGCACGGACGGACGACGGACAATTCGCCATGACATAAGCTCGACTGGCTTTCAGCCAGTGGAGCTAAAAAGCTGTCTGCTGCAGAGGCGTCAGAAAGCATCTATATATGTGAGAAAGGGTTAAATACAGATTTATAAGTAAACCTTTTTCACCATACAGAACAAATTCTGACATATCTGCAGCAGAAGACATTTGAAAAGATTATGGCAAAAGAAAATCGAATTTCTATATTTTTACCTTGATGTTATTTAAGTCATCTGCTGCAAACTTGTTGTATTTCGGAGATGGTTAAAAGAAAATCAAAGTAAATAAATAAAGATAAACTACTTTAATAAACCTTGTCACAAAGTACCTGAACAACTTATGTTTTCTTCAACCAGAAATGAGCTAAACTTTCACAAAAATATGAAGAAAAAGCACAAATAAATGCAAATCAGTTGTATTTAAATCTTGATAAAAGAAAATGAAATTAAAACAATTTGAATCATGAAGTGTTTCTTAAAAGGATGAATACACATATTTTGTCTGCTGCAGAGGCGTCAGAAGGGTCTATATGGGAAAGGGGGGTTAAAAGCAGACTCATAAAGCCATATTTTGCGAATTCTCAAATGTGTATAGTCTCTGCCTCGGACTCATAGCTCACAGGGTTATCTGTAAAAAGTAGGTATGACTTGTGTCTTCTGGCGAACAATCCCTTTTTCGATGCCCAGCACAAGGTGGCACTTTTACCAATTACAGCTAAAAAGGCAAGACTCGCTGGTATAACAATGATAATGGCAGTTCTCGTACTCTCGGCATCCCCCGTCACAATGGTTTCCAGGCCTGAAAGTAAATTCATCTTCAAGGTTCATGTATGGGTAAGTTTTTAACCCTTTCCAAAAAACAGATGCTTTCTGATACGTCAGCAGCTGACAAATTTGAAATCATAGTATAGTGGCCAAGAAAAAATTGCTAAAAAAACCAAATTTCTCCATTTGCAACAATGTTTTCCATAATATGACTCTCATTTATGAAATATTTCTTGTTTTCGCGTTTAGAAAAAGAAGAGTGTTTTCACCATAATTTCTAGTCCGCTGCTACATTATTATTCTCATAATGTGCAATTTCTCCTTCTAGGTCAAATTATGTCAAATACTTATGCTGTCATGCTGATCTACACCTAAATAGTCCCTGAAAATAAACTTTGTTTGGGTAGAAATGAGTGTATACCATCACCAGAATATATGGAATATATGACATTGAGTTTAAACTTCAAATTAATTGTAAATGTGTATAGGATGCACTGGAAATCATTGATTTAGTCACTTTTAGTATTTTGACCTTGTTTGAAAGTGGAAGTAGAGAATGCTAAACACCGGTTTTGTCTGGCCCCGATTTTGTCCAAAATGATGGCAACCATTCTCGGCAGGCGATTTCTTTCTTGCATAATGCATGACCCCCTATTTTCTTTGGATTGTTTTAAAGCTTAGTTAGAGGTACCTCTTTTCAATGATATATGGTGTTCTACATGAGAAACGCTTAGAAAGTGCGACAATTGAGGACTGAAACTCGTCGATTCACATGGAAACAAAGAGGGAATTTATTTGGCGTAGTGTAACCTTCTACAACAACATTTTTATCTCTATTCAATAATTATACTTTCATTCATAAAAAAAAAACAAGAGGCCCAAGAGGGCCAGTATCGCTCCACGGCCATAAGGCAAAAATAAAATCTCCAAACAGCCCTGCCCCCTAGTGGCCATATTTTTTACCAACCACCATGGCTTAAAGGAATCTTGTAGAGTGTCACCCAAGGAATGTTTCTGCAAAATTATTTGAAAATCGGCCTGACACTTTCGGAGGAGAGGATATTTTAAGTTTTCACCATAGCCATATAAGGCAAAATAGCCCCACCCCATGGCGGCCATATTTTTCAACCAATCAACATGGCTTGAAGGAATCTGATAGAGGGTCACCCAAAGAACATTTCTACAAAATTATTTGAAAATCTGCTCAACACTTTCGGAGGAGAAGATTTTTTAAGAATTTTGAAGTTTTTTTCATTTCGTTGCCATGGAAACCAGAATTCTGCATGGATCCCAAAAATTTTAAGGAATTCTGGTGAGGACATTGAGAGGATGCTTTCTGTGAAGTTTCATCCCAGTTGACCCACCGGTTACAGAGGAGAAAATGTTGACGGACGACGGACGATGGACGACGGACATAGGGCAATCACAATAACTCACCCTGAGCACTTCGTGCACAGGTGAGCTAAAAATGAGATATTGCTCATGATGAGCAATTTCTCCGTCTACCACAATGTTTTAAATTCTATATACATATTTATGGAGATTTTTCACACTTTTGCCCAGATGTAATCAAAGTCGTCTGCTGCAGATTCCTTGTATGTGGGTAAAGGTTAAGTCCATTTTGGTCATTATCGTCATTTAAAAAGCTAACAGTACTAGATATTCAAGAGGGAAGATAATGAATTGACCTGCAAACCTGGATATTATTTTTGCCTTCGTTTGACGCAACCAATATCATGAGTGTCACCTACCTTTGAATCCAGTATTTTGCCCCTTTTCCCCTCAAGCAGGCTTGGAAAAAGTGAACTGCTGACTTTATTCCTTAAAAAGAGTTTGGGAATAGATATATTGATATCTTTTTAAAAGAGATACAAGACAAAATAAGTATAAACTATTTAACATCCCTCCGGAAAACCGAAAATTTGTCGGTCTGGACCTATTTTTTAACTGGTCGGACCGATTTCAATCTTAAAACTCATAAAAAGATAGGTCGAGATATTTTCATTATGTCACTTTGTAAACGAGAACACAATAAAATCCTAGTTAGTACACAGCGTTTTTGTTTCTGACAAGTCTTTAACCCTTCAAGAGAGTCACTTACTGTGATGTAAACAAGATAATCAGTCTAATAATCGGTCCAAAAAACTGTGACAATAGTGTAATCTTTTTGTTCCCTGCAGTTTGATAGATAATACATGGGGTATAGGTCTTCTTTAAAAGAGTTTGCAGCTTGCTTATTAAGAGTTGATCAGTCTAACCAATTGTCAATCGATCCCACTGCGGACTGAACGGCTAATTGACATTTTACTTTTAGACTGTTTGTAATTTTCAAACTATTTCAAACCATTGTGCTTCATTTAAGGTGCTTATTAATAGAAATGTTTTTGAAGGCGATAATGGCTGACGATATTCAAGAGTTTCAATGTGTTTATACAAGGCAGAAGTTTTAAGGTCATTCGCCTTTCGATACATTGTTTTAAAGGCTCAACGCAATTTACTTGCGATTTTCAAAAAGTCAAATGACCGGCTTGGGTTGGGGAACCTGTCAATTATGAAGCTAACAGTTGGACTGGCGAACCGACTGAGGTAGTATGTTGGGCTGAAAACCCAATTCATACAATCCGGCCTGTGAAACCTGTTGATCAAATGGATAAAAGTTCTTACTTAAAAAAATGGATTTCTCCAATTATGTGAGAAATATTTCAGGCATGGTAATTCCAAAACAACAAAAAAAATTGTTTAGTAAAAGGTTTATTTTTATGTAGACAAAACAATGTTTACTGTACAAATAGAGCAATAAATAAAAGAATTGTATTTTCTGTACGTCACCAATCATTTTCTAGTAAGTACTATATTGGAATATGGGTCGAACTTTCTTTAGTATGTATAATCAATGTAAACATGCGTGGTCATTTTAGAAAATTATGATTTGTAAAGTAAAGTACTTCTACATTGACATCGTTATGGAACCATCTACGTACCTGTAACCTGCATTAAAGCATGAAATTCATGAATTTTTAAAAATCGAGAGGTATTTTGACGCCTCAGCAGCTGACAAACTTCTAAAAATATTGGGGGAAAAGGATTAATTGCTCATGATAAACAATTTCACCGCAACGTTTTTAACTCTTATCAACTAAATCAAATACTTTGATTTAACAAAATCTATAATTCTGATTAGATGTTTATGGGCACGGTTCTTTTATTTTCGCCAAGATGTCTTCAAAGACGTCTGATGCAGATTTGTTGTATGTGGGAAAAGGTTAACCAATTCCCTGTAAATGAAAGCTATTGATTGAAGTTGGAAACATTATGACAAAATGAGAAATAGCGTCTGTATGTGGGAAAGGGTAAATTTTGTAACATGAGGACCATGATGATCCTAAATCGCTCACCAGATATCAGTTTTCAATGTTCTTATTATATGCATACAAGAAAAACAGCCAACGCCCCCTTGTGGTTTTATTTATCAATGCATCATAATCATTTCAACAATCTTGGTAGAGGGTCACCAAAGGAACATTTGTTCCAAATTATTTTTAAATCAGGCCTTTTTATGTTTGTACACTATTTTTTAAAGTTTCACTATATATACACATAAAAGGAAAACAAGTTTTTAAATGAATCAGAATAATTTGAACACTTTTGGTAGAGGGTCACACAAGGAACTTTGTGCCAAATTATTTTCAAATCGGGCCAGGCCTTCGGAAAAGAAGATTTTTTAAGTTTTCACTTTACACACATAAGGAAATAAACTTCCAACCCATGGTGGCCATGATTTACACAGGATTGGAATAATTTGAACAATCTTGGTAGAGGGTATAACCCAAGGAACATTTGAGTAAAATAATTTACACAAGAGGGCCATGATGCAAAATAATTTTCAAATCGGGCCAGTACTTTTGGACAAGAAGATTTTTAAAGTTTTAACAATGCACATATAAGGAAAATAAGTTCCTTCCCCTGGCGGCCATGTTTTTCAACGGATCGGAAATATTTGAACAATCTTAGTAGAGGGTACCCCACGGAACATTTGTGCAAAATAATTTTCAAATCGGGCCAGTACTTTTGGACAAGAAGATTTTTTAAAATTTGGCATTTTCCCCTTTTCTGATGATGCAGCAACCAAAGTTCTACTTGGAATTAAATTTTTTGAACAACTTTGAAAGAGGACCACCTAAGGACCATTCCTGTGAAGTCATTTTGAAATCTGTCCATTTGTTTTGTAGGAGAAGTCATTTGTAGGAAATTTTTAAAAGACGACGACTATGGACGCCCGACGGCGAGTGATCACAAAAGCTCACCTTGCACTTCGGGCTTAGGTGAGCTAAAAACCAGCCTGTACTTTTGGACACAAAGATTTTTAAGGTTGGGCATTTTCCCCCTTTTCTGATCCCACAGCAATCAAAGTTCTAGCTGGAATGAAATACTTTGAACACTTTTAAATGAGGACCACCTCAGAAACATTTCTGTGAAATTACTGAAATCAGACTAGTTGTTTCAGAGAAGAAGATTTGAATGACGCCAGACCTTTGAGCTCAGGTAAGATAAAAAGTAACCAATCCATACCTGTTATAAGTGTACATAACTGGTATGATAACTTCATATACACGTGTCTACATTCTGTCTGAGGTCACACTGCCTTGTCAACCATCTGACTGCTATCTTTAATATTATTTCACTTCAGTTGCTGAAATAGTATCCTATATAAAGATCTAGATAAGGGCAAGTAAACATGCCTTTTCCCTACATCTCTCTTATTACCCAAACAAACCTTTATGTTGTGGGAACCGAAAACTAGAAGCCTATATAAGGCAAAAATAAGAGGACCATGATGGTCCTATATATCGCTCACCTGATTTAATTAAATCTAAGAAGTCCACATCCTAAAGTCTGTTTTTTATCGGATCCGAATAATTTGAATAATGTTGGTAGAGCTCAGGGAATATTTGTGCCATGTTATTTTTAAATCGGACCAGTACTTTCAGACCAGAAGATTTTTAAAGTCTTTACAATGCACATATAAGGAAAAAGAAGTCCCGCCCCGTAGAGGCCATGTTTTTTATTGGATCCAAATAATTTGAACAATACAGATTATGGCCCTAGCTATAAACTAATTTATTTTGGGGCTGACAAACCTTAGTGGGTTGGGAGATGTTTTTAAATCTGGTTTTTGGAGTTTTTGGAATCGTTTTCTTCCTGGTTAAATCATCTGCCTGTTATGATCAAGTCTAGACTAAAAAGCGCTTGTATTTACTATTGGATTTGATAAAGTGTCTAATCACCTGTTATGCAACGTTTAGGACGCTACAAAATTTGAGAATATTCGGAACACTCTGCCTTTTTTCAATCAGCTTCGAGGAAACATGCACAAAATAAATTGCATCAGTCAGGAACGGGGCCTCGGATGTCACGGACGAGGAGCTGGGAACTGTGAGGGGCTATTTTGCATGGCATGTCAAGGATGCGGAACTTTGCAAGGCGGCTTCTGACTTTTAGGCCTGCACCGTTGATCAAATTATTGGGGAGAGGGATGTCCGGGACAGGCAGAAGGCAGAGGATGTCCTGTACTAGGGCATCCCACGCGGAACCCAATTATAGGACTTTTATATGTTTTGGATAATTGGGAATTATTTATAGGGGAGAGGGATGTCAGGGACAGGCAGAAAGCAGAGGATGTCCTGTATTAGGGCATCCCTCGTGGAACCCAATTATAGGACCTTTATATGTTGTGGATAATTGGGAATTATTTATAGGGGAGAGGGATGTCAGGGACAGGCAGAAAGCAGAGGATGTCCTGTATTAGGGCATCCCTCGTGGAACCCAATTATAGGACCTTTATATGTTGTGGATAATTGGGAATTATTTATAGGGCAGAGGATGTCCTGTATTAGGGCATCCCTCGTGGAACCCAATTATAGGACTTTTATATGTTGTGGATAATTGGGAATTATTTATAGGGCAGAGGATGTCCTGTATTAGGGCATCCCTCGTGGAACCCAATTATAGGACCTTTATATGTTGTGGATAATTGGGAAGGTAGGCTGGATAAATGCTTAATAAAAGTGTGGACTGGAATGAAAGCGGAAAAGGTCATGCTTTCATACAAAACTACTAGTCATACATATACGGTGTGTGCGTCTGCATAACAGTCTAATGATCACTGTGTCGTCCTCCATGATTTGAATACCACTTGCGTCCAAATATCTCCACAATTATAGTGTTAATAATGTGTGTTGTTATTATTTATTGTATGGGAATAAATGTGTTGTATTTGATGATTTTACTTTTATGTTGTCATTTTATTGCGGCGGCATCCTAAAATAATCTTGGTAGAGAACCAAGGAACATTTGTGTCAAATTATTTTTAATTCAAACTAGTACTTTTGGACAAGAAGATTTTCAAAGTTTTTACTATGCACATTTAATGAAAAACAAGCTCCGCCCCCTGTTGGCCATTTTTTTCAATGGATCGGAATTTGAACAAACTTGGCAAAGGGTCTCCTAAGGAACATTTGTGCCAAATAATTATTAAATCGGACCAGTACTTTTAGACAAGAAGACTTTTAAAGTTTTGACAATTTTCCCCTTTTCTGATGATGCAGCAACTAAAGTTCTACTAGGAACTAGGAAAGTTCAACTTTGGAAGAGAACCACTAAGGAACATTCCTATTACATTATTATGAAATCAATTCATTGGTTTCGGAAAAGAAGTTGTTTGTAGCAAAAAATGACGGACAGACGGACGAAAAGCGATCACATTAACTCACCTCGCACTTCGTGCTCAGGTGAGCTAATAACAAACACCCCCTGGCAACCATATTTTTCAACTAATCAACATGTCTTGAAGGAATCTTTAAAGGGACTGAATCCCATATGAGAAAAAAAATGTATTGTAACCCAGTAAATCTAAAAATATCGCTGTATATTTATCACTACAACCGAATTGACAATCTCCTTCGCAGAGTTGCCGTTCCTTACACTCAAGCATACATGAATGTAATGAGTCGATAGTGTTAGAGAATGCCAAATTAAATCCACAAATTCAAATGAGCAAGAGGAAATTCCACGGTATTTTTAAACGTGAAAACACGGAGCGGACGGTTTTTTAACTGCTTATTTCCAATGAAATAATGAAAAACAAGACTTAATTTTTTTAATTGTACGACCTTCTACAACATTCCGTTACATATATATGGACGTATTTTGGATTAATTAGAATAAGTATAAAATATAAAGATTTTGGACCATTATGGTGTTCAGTCCCTTTAAGAGGGTCACTAAAGGAACATTTCTACAAACTTTTTTAACTGCTTGAATAACCCAGGTGATAAAGATGCCATGATCAAAACCTTGAATAAATATTATCTTAAGCAGCAACACTAGTGTTTTAAGGAACATTTATGTCTCTTACCAAAAGTGCAGTACACACAAGTGTGATAGACAGACGGAAGATAACAGAGAAGTGACCCTTAACCCTTTCCCCATATAGACACTTTCTGAAGCCTTTGCAGCAGACCTTTTTTAAAAACATTGCAACAAAAGAAGAAATTGCGAAAAAACAAGCAATTTCTTCTTTAGCCACCATGTTTTCAACTCTATTCAATTATTGTACTTTCATTTAAAGCAGGGTGAGTGTAATACACTCACCCTGTTTAAAGGGAGTTTCCAATAGTTCTCGGATATTTTTTCAAAGTTGTCTTCTGCTGCAGATTTGTTGTATATGGGAAAGGGTTAATGTGTCACCTACAAAGACAGGTGTCACAAAAATACCTTGGTTCCTTTCTCAGTTCAGAAGGAGTTCTAACACCTTACAGCACTGTTCCTGTGTACCTTTAATATAATTAGAGATCTGTCAAAGATAAACAATTTACATGTTGCAGATGTCTTGAGGCATCCGCAGCTACTTTTGAAAATATTATGGGTAAAAAGGATAAATTGATCAAAGATGACAACTCCTTTTCCACAATGTTTGAATTCTATACAATAAATATACTTTTCCTTTATGAGGGCAATGTTTAAAAGAAATAGATAAACCTTTCCAAACAGTATGAGGGTAGATGTAGATGAATGAAAGTAAAATCATGGAACAGAGTTGTCTTCATAAAGAGCAATTTCTCCTCTTGGTGAAAGACGTCAGTTGCAGAAATGCCACTATATGTGCGAAAAGGTTAATTAGATATTCATACTTATATCATAGAGTTCTATCAAATAATGCAACCAATACCACTGACAATGTAATGATAATGTCCAAAGAATTATCAATATTTTGATATGTAATTTTTTAAATGAAGATGTTTTCAAAGCAGACAACTATAACGTATCCAGTCAACTCTGCCCAATTATGAGGTATCTTGTTCAATCACCTTAACCCTTTCCCACTTGTAGACGCTTTCTGACAATTCTGCAGCAGACGCCTTTTGAAAACTTGTGGCAAAAGGAGAAATTGCTCATGATCATGACAAGCAGATTTTTAAAAAAAAAAAAAATTTCCCATTGCATTGACAATAACTATTAAGAAACCATTAATATTATTTGTCTGACATGTAAAGGTTGTTGACTTCTGTTGGTAACCAAGTAACTAAATGTTGAGGTACAATGCAGTCAACTATACTGCTTAACTCTTTAGTTAATCATTTGTGAGAATTTGGGGGTGAACTCTTTCCCACATACAACAATATGGCAGCACGACTTTGAAAGCATCCAAGCAAAAACACGGAAACTCTCTATAATTGAAAGTATACTTACTGAAAAGTTAAACAAGAGGGCCATGATGGCCCTTGAATCGCTCACCTGATTTTTATTTTTTTTAACTTTAGCCATATAAGCCCCGCCCCCCCCTGGCGGCCATAGTTTTCGATCAATCAACATGGCTTGAAGGAATCTGATAGAGGGTCATCCAAGGAACATTTCTACAAAATTATTTGAAAATAAAAGGTTTTTTTAAGTTGTTTTCATTTCGTTGCCATGGAAACCAGAATTCTGCATGGATCCCAACAATTTTAAGGAATTCTGGTGAGGACATTGAGAGGATGCTTTCTGTGAAGTTTCATCTCAATTGACCCACCTGTTACAGAGGAGAAAATGTTGACGGACGACGGACGATCACAATAACTCACCTTGAGCACTTGCAGACGCATTTCGATGTATCTGCAGCAAATAACTTTTGAAAACATTGTGGAAAATGGAGAAATTGCTCATAATGAACAATTTCTCCATTTGACACAATATTTTCAACTCTATTCAATAATGACATCATCATTTGTATATATATTTTCCAAGTCATCTGCTGCAGATTTCCTGTATGTGGGAAAGGGATAATGAGCAATTTCTTCTTTTACTAAACCACCTTTGTTGTGTAGTAGTTAGCGTGTCACTCATGAATGGGAGACCACGGTTCAATCACCGATTTGTTCATACAAAAAAACTTTAAATGATAGAAGTCGTTTCCCTCTTTGGTGATCATGTTTGAGGAGATAACATTACAACTGATGCACTATTGTCAAGGAAAAGCTTACCAGCTGTACTGGTAATATATCCAGGAAACGCTGTGATGTACCTGAATACTTTTGAAAGTGGCATAAAACACCATTAAAAGAAACAATCCTTTTCCTACAATGTTTTAAAATGTTATCAGCTGCAAATATGTCAAAATATCGTCTGCATGGTGGAGAAGGTAAAGACATTATCTTAACAAAGACCCGTATTAAACCATCTAAAACAATTTATATTCTCTTTCTTTCCAGGGAGATGATATCTTGAAACAATCATATTAACAGACTTCTCAGTTTATATATTGCATTTGTACAACACATATGACACTTTGCTGTAAATATCTTAATAAAGAAATTTCTCTTGAACACAAAACATATTTTCTTTCTTGGTTTGATAATACATTGTATTTAAGACTAACTTCTTTCCCTGATAGAACCCAATTTGACACCTCTGCAACAGATAACATTGTTGAAAAAGAGGGACTTGTTGGACAATTTGTCTTTTTCTATCAATGTTTAACCCTTTCCCTCATATGAAATTTCTGCAGCAGACGACTTTGAACATATTTTGTCAATTGATACAAAACCTCTATAATTGAATGGATAACCTATGACTAAAAGTGGAAAACATTGTGGCAAAAGGAACAAGAGGCCCAAGAGGGCCAGTATCGCTCCACGGCCATAAGGCAAAAATAAAATCTCCAAACAGCCCTGCCCCGTGGTGGCTATTTTTTTTACCAACCACCATGGCTTAAAGGAATCTTGTAGAGTGTCACCAAAGGAATGTTTCTGCAAAATTATTTGAAAATATGCCTGACACTTTCGGAGGAGAAGATTTTTTAAGTTTTCACTATGGTCATATAAGTCAAAATAGCCCCGCCCTCTGGCGCCCATGTTTTTCGACCAATCAACATGGCTTGAAGGAATCTGATAGAGGGTCACCCAATGAACATTTCTACAGAATTATTTGAAAATCGGCTGAACACTTTCGGAGAAGAAGATGTTTTAAGTTTTCACTATAGCTATATAACGCAAAAAAGCCCCGCCCCCTGGTGGCCATGTTTTTCGCCCAATCAACATTTCTTGAAGGAATCCAATTAAGGTTCACACAAGGAACATTTCTACAAAATTATTTGAAAATCGTCCTGACACTTTTGGAGGAGAAGATTTTTTAAGTTTGCTCTTTAGCCATATAGGCAAAATAGCCCCGCCCTGTGACGGCCATGTTTTTTTACCAATCAACATGGCTTGAAGGAATCTGATAGAGGGTCACCCACGGAACATTTCTACATAATTATTTGAAAATCTGCTGAACACTTTTTGAGAAGAAGATTATTTAAGTTTTCACTATAGCTATATAAGGCAAAAAATCCCCGCCCCCTGGCGGCCATGTTTTTCGCCCAATCAAAATTTCTTGAAGGAATCTAATAAAGGGTCACCCAAGGAACATTTCTACAAAATTATTTGAAAATCGGCCTGACACTTTCGGAGAAGAAGATTTTTTAAGTTCTCACTATTTTTTTCTTTCGGTTGCCATGGAAACCAGAATTTTGAATGGATCAAAAAAATTTGAAGGAATTTAGTAGAGGACATTGAGAGGATGCTTGCCATGAAGTTTCAACCAAATTGGCCAAGTGGTTAGGGAGAAGAAGTTGTTTAAAGGAAAAAAAACGACGGACAATTCGCCATGACATAAGCAGTGGAGCTAAAAATTGCTTGTTTTGAGCAATTTCTTCTTTTGTCTCTATGTTTTCAAAAAGCCATCTGCTGCAGAGGCGTCAGAACGCGTCTATATGAGGGAAAGGGTTAACAAGATTTTCCTCCAACTTGGCTTAGTGCCCTAATGTTTTATCCAAAATAACCAATATTTGAAATTGGCCTATCATCGAGACAAACTTTCTGACAAGGTTTCAAAATGCTCAATACAAAAATGCAGTGTCTATAGTGTTAACAAGATTTTTCTACAGTGTTTGGCTAAGTGACCTAGTTCTTTACTGGATCTGACACATATTCAAATTGACCTGTAACTTAACCAACAATGTCCAATTCTCTAATACAACCAAAATACATCAAAATTTATACTTTTTACCCCCAAAAATGGGCTACACTCAGCCTATTTAGTATACAATGAGAAGAAGGGTATAAGATGAACAAGTTTTCCAAGTCTCAAAGTATCAGGTAATAAAATAGTTTGATTGATTAATTGGGGTTTAACACCATTTTCATCAATCTTTCAGTCATATCACGGCAGCCAGTTCAACTACTCATATGTTTCTTGGCTTTCTGATACCAGTACTTCACACAACATTCTTTCCAAGCAACTGGCTGCTTTTCCACATAGTCTGAAAGCCCATTGGTGGTAGTCATGTCAAATGTTGGAAGGAATGTAGGCCAAGCTGGGTTCGAACTCACAACCCCTGGATTAACAGCCTGTGTCTCTACTGACTGAGCTACGGTAAACTGAGTAATAAAATAGGAAACATGCTGTACCAAAGTGAGCTTGCAAAGATATTTTCAAAGATGTCTGCTGTAGATTGGTTAAATATGGGTGAAGTTTTTTAAAAAGAGCCTGTGATATTGTTTCCGTTCAAATATTTCTTCCAATCCTTGAAGTTTGCAAAAAAATCAACAGGTCAAAATGTACAGTTGTGTTAAAAATTTCAAACTTTTCTTCCCATTACTATGTTCAACAATTGAAAAATTGGGGACATATTTTGTACATGTAAATTCTGTTGCATGATGAGTACATATCAACTTGAATATACATAGAAAAAAATAGTAAACTGACCTTTGAATGTATATAGGCTGTAGACAGTAATGATGCAATAGAAAATCTTTAAACTTTATGTCAGAAGTTAAATCTCATAATGTGCTTTTTCCTTTTGTGATCAATAATCTCATTGTGAAATTAATTCTTCTTATGAACATGTACCAGTACTCTATGGAATCTAGACAGAGAAAGCTTTGATCAGATTTAAACTAGAAATACTGTGAGCAAAGCTCACTAAAGAATACCCCCCGCTCCCCTCCCAAAGCATCGGATACATTGGTAAAGTTTCTACTTTGCTTATCTTCCCTTGGAAGAATCTGAGGAGAAAAATCTTCCTTCATGCATATCTACATATAATGTGTAGCCTTCATATACAGTTTGACTCAGTAGTGCTTACAAGAAATGTAGAGGTATGTGCACAGGAGTCCCTCGCAGGCAACCTCTAAGTTGAATTATCTGCCCTTGGAAGAATCCGAGGCGTATGATCTTCCTTCATGCATATCTACATATGATGTGTAACCTTCATGTAAAGTTTGAACCAAATCCATTGAGCCGTTTAGGAGGAGTAGTGCTTACAAGAAATGTGGAGGTATGTGCACAGGAGTCCCTCGCAGGTAACCTCTAAGTTGAATTATCTGCCCTTGGAAGAATCCGATACATATGATCTTCCTTCATGCATATCTACATATGATGTGTAACCTTCATGTAAAGTTTGACCCAAATCCATTGAGCCATTTAGGAGGAGTAGTGCTTACAAGAGATGTGGAGGTATGTGCACAGGAGTCCCTCGCAGGTAACCTCTAAGTTGAATTATCTGCCCTTGGAAGAATCCGAGGCGTATGATCTTCCTTCATGCATATCTACATATGATGTGTAACCTTCATGTAAAGTTTGAACCAAATCCATTGAGCCGTTTAGGAGGAGTAGTGCTTACAAGAAATGTGGAGGTATGTGCACAGGAGTCCCTCGCAGGTAACCTCTAAGTTGAATTATCTGCCCTTGGAAGAATCCGATACATATGATCTTCCTTCATGCATATCTACATATGATGTGTAACCTTCATGTAAAGTTTGACCCAAATCCATTGAGCCATTTAGGAGGAGTAGTGCTTACAAGAGATGTGGAGGTATGTGCACAGGAGTCCCTCGCAGGTAACCTCTAAGTTGAATTATCTGCCCTTGGAAGAATCCGAGGCGTATGATCTTCCTTCATGCATATCTACATATGATGTGTAACCTTCATGTAAAGTTTGAACCAAATCCATTGAGCCGTTTAGGAGGAGTAGTGCTTACAAGAAATGTGGAGGTATGTGCACAGGAGTCCCTCGCAGGTAACCTCTAAGTTAAATTATCTGCCCTTGGAAGAATCCGAGGCGTATGATCTTCCTTCATGCATATCTACATATGATGTGTAACCTTCATGTAAAGTTTGAACCAAATCCATTGAGACGTTTAGGAGGAGTAGTGCTTACAAGAAATGTGGAGGTATGTGCACAGGAGTCCCTCGCAGGTAACCTCTAAGTTGAATTATCTGCCCTTGGAAGAATCCGAGGCATATGATCTTCCTTTATGCATATCTACATATGATGTGTAACCTTCATGTAAAGTTTGACCCAAATCCATTGAGCCGTTTAGGAGGAGTAGTGCTTACAAGAAATGTGGAGGTATGTGCACAGGAGTCCCTCGCAGGTAACCTCTAAGTTGAATTATCTGCCCTTGGAAGAATCCGAGGCATATGATCTTCCTTCATGCATATCTACATATGATGTGTAACCTTCATGTAAAGTTTGAACCAAATCCATTGAGCCGTTTAGGAGGAGTAGTGCTTACAAGAAATGTGGAGGTATGTGCACAGGAGTCCCTCGCAGATAACCTCTAAGTTAAATTATCTCCCCTTGGAAGAGTCCGAGGCGTGTGATCTTCCTTCATGCATATCTACATATGATGTGTAACCTTCATGTAAAGTTTGAACCAAATCCATTGAGCCGTTTAGGAGGAGTAGTGCTTACAAGAAATGTGGACATACGGACAGACAGACAGACAGACAGACGGACAGACAGACGGACAGACAGGGTGATTCCTATATACCCCCCCAAACTTTGTTTGCCGGGGGGTATAAAAACAAGAGGCCCAAGAGGGCCAGTATCGCTCCACGGCCATTAGGCAAAAATTTAATTTTCAAACAGCCCCGCCCCCTGATGGCCATGTTTTTGACCAATCAACATTGTTGAAGGAATCTGATAGAGGACCATCCTAGGAACATTTCTACAAAATTATTTGAAAATCAGCCCGAAACTTTTGTAGAAGATTTTTTAAGTTTTCACTATAGCCATATAAGGCAAAATAACCCCGCACCCTGGCAGCCATAGTTTTCTACCAATCAACTTGGCTTGAAGGAATCTGATAGAGGGTCACCCAAGGAACATTTCTACAAAATTATTTAAAAATTGGCCTGACACTTTCGGAGGAGAAACTTTTTCCCTATTTTTTTAATTTGGTTGCCATGGAAACCAGAATTTTGCATGGATCCAAAAAATTTGAATGAATTTAGTAGAGGACATTAAGAGGATGCTTCCTAGGAAGTTTCATCTTAATTGGCCAAGTGGTTAGGTAGGAGAAGTCGTTTGAAGCAAAAATTTAACGCATGCACGACGGACAATTCGCCATGACATAAGCTCGACTAGCTTTCAGCCAGAGGAGCTAATTATAATATTTCAATCACCCTTTCCCTCAAATAGACACTTTCTGACGCCTCTGCAGCAGACAGCTTTTTCAAAACATGGAAGCAGAGGAAGAAATTGCTCCATACGAGCAATTTCTCCTTTTGTCACAATGGTTTTTACTCATGCCTCTTACTGTTGACAAATGCTAGTAATCTTACAGTTTTTCATCTTGGGTCATATAACAAACCTTTTATATCTTGGCTCATTTAACAAAACAAATAATCTGCCTGATCAAAATTATCAACAGGTTCACCCTGTGTGACACAATATGTAGTACTTAATGTTAGTTATCATGTACAAGTGTCTTCCTGGAAGGCTGTGTTATAGCTCAAAATGATTTACTTGAATGTCTTGTTCATAGTAATTAGTTAATTACACAGTTATCTTCCTGTATTATAGTAAACAAAAACAGATCTCATTGTGCATCCTTGATTCATATTTGTATCGTTTACAACATTCCATTCCGTTACTGTTTTCCCGAGTTAAAACAAACACTTCCATTCAGAATACTTGTCACAACGACTCGCTGCTGTTACCAGCTAAATTGAAGAATGTCATTAACGTCGTTTTGGTCCAGGACTTGCCATTTGTCTTTTATTTCTCTGATTCAACTAAAAACGAAACCGGAAATAACAGTAAATATACCCCAACTTTTCCAATACATAAAAGTTGGTTGTAAAAATGTCCCATACACTGACATTATGAATCTTCTTCACAAGTAATGCTGCGCATTATAATCTGTCAACATTTCCATGATCTGAAACGAAACAAAAATACATACAGTTACTGATTGCACAATAAAAATAAAATCAAGATGTGTATACATGTCTGCACAAAACCATTTTTATCAATATATATGTATGCTATGATTTGAATAATAAAATAGTCTGTTTATAATAGATACTTTGCAATTATTTATCTGCATTAAGTTATTTGGGGTTATAATGCATCTGTATCCAGTGAAGACTCAGAGGAGCCTATGTATCATATTATGCAGTCTCACCAGTCTTAACTGACCATGCATATACATGTAATTTAGACCTAGAAACGGCGTAGCCTCACTACTTTTATGTCAATATAACTTTATAAATGACACAAGGCAAAGTGTCAGTTAGACATGGATTCACTAGACAATTTATAACATACGTACACAAATATGCATATGTTTTTGTGCGTTAATTGAATAACATTTTTGGCAAAGCATCATGCATATGCTCCATCTAAGTATAGACAAAATCTGGAAAATTCATTTATCAATATACATTGTATTTCTTCATTCTTTTCAATAATAAAACTTGTATACATAATATCATCAATACAAATAATTGTACACACTTAAGTTTGAAAGCAGTTTTCACATCACTTAACCACTTTTGTCTCCTAAGTCCTTAAATGAGCCTAAATAGTGTATACATACAAGAACGATGATACACTTGTACAATATATGTACGAAGTCTCCGAAGTCCTTCATTTTTTATTTTTCATTTTCCTTCATATGCCACCCTTTTTAAATAATTAACAGTTGTCAGATGATAAAACAAACAAGCGAATGTCTACAGGAATTGGGCTATTTTCAGACATACGTGTACATGAAATACATGTGAGCTTATTTTCATATTCGGTTACGATACAGCACAGGGCGAAAAAAAAAAAAAAAAGTTTTCCACTCCAAATTACAGTTAATTGACAGACCTACCTCGAACGTTTTACGGATTGATGACTAAATGAACATTTTAGGCGTGCACACATTTCTTTCCTGTCAGTCTTCCTCAATATAAAACTTCATGTGTCTTTTCTCCACAAAAACAATAACAATCTATCATCAGGGCAGCTTGTCAGATTTCTACTTTCATTTTGAACGGAAGTTGCAAGTTCTCTTTCGCAGAGTTGTCGTTCCTTACCATCTCTTTCAGTAAAATGAATCGATTGGCTAGATAATTAGTTGGGAGATAGTTTTTCATCGAAGCGTTTGGCATTATTGTTAATAAGTAGACTAGTTACCAAACATCCAAAAATCACTTCTGATTATTTCGTTTCTAAAAAGTATATTCTTTATGATTGAACATTAAAACAAATTGGTATATATTCATACATTAATTATGAATATATTTATTCAAACTTCAACTCAATATTGTAAACGTTCTACTTCAACTTTCAACCACTAATGCTTCCTTTTTAGTCTTTTTTGAATATTCAGATATCTTGATTCACCAAGGTTTTCGAAAATGCAGTTTTATTGCCTGATAATTGACACTACTTTTTTGTTGACGGTTAAAAAAATCCTTCTTTTTCGGCTCCCAGCTTTACACTGTCATTCTGTTTATAGTCGGGGAGCCAATTGTTGTACGATTTCTCAAAATGCACATGACTATAGACAGTACCCTTAGGGGTACCGTCCAAAAAGCTTATACTGACAAAATGTGACATACATTCATTGAAATATTCAGGTGACTCCAACTTGTAAACTCATAATTGAGCATCAATGTAAGATATTTGGAGAGAGAAGCATACTGAATTTTCATTAATATGGTTTAATTATTTTTATTCAAAATTTGTCAAAACTAGAACTATCACTGAATGTGATTAATACCCCCGTAACAAAGGGCAATAACTCTGTAATTATGTAAATTAGAGTTATGGTTCCTGTACACCGCACTTCCTCTCACTGTGTTGTATCATCCTATGAAGTTTTATTAAATTCCAACAATTAGTTTTAAAGTTATGCTCCAGACAAGACTCAACGAATAAGAAAAAGTAACAAAGGGCAATAACTCTGTAATTATGTAAATTAGAGTTATGGTTCTTGTATACTGCACTTCCTCTCATTATGCTCTACCATTGTATGTAGTTTTATTAGATTCCATCTGTTAGTTATTAAGTAATTCTCCGGACAAGAAAAAGTAACAAAGGGCAATAACTCTGTATTTAGGTAAAATAGAGTTATGGTTCCTGTACACCGCACTTCCTCTCAATGTGTTGTATCATCCTATGAAGTTTTATTAAATTACAACAATTTGTTTTAAAGTTATGCTCTGGACAAGACTCAACGAATAAGAAAAAGTAACAAAGGGCAATAACTCTGTAATTATGTAAATTAGAGTTATGGTTCTTGTATACTGCACTTCCTCTCATTATGCTCTACCATTGTATGTAGTTTTATTAAATTCCATCTGTTAGTTATTAAGTAATTCTCCGGACAAGAAAAAGTAACAAAGGGCAATAACTCTGTAATTATGTAAATTAGAGTTATGGTTCTTGTATACTGCACTTCCTCTCATTATGCTCTACCATTGTATGTAGTTTTATTAGATTCCATCAGTTAGTTATTAAGTAATTCTCCGGACAAGAAATAGTAACAAAGGGCAATAACTCTGTATTTAGGTAAAATAGAGTTATGGTTCCTGTACACCGCACTTCCTCTCAATGTGTTGTATCATCCTATGAAGTTTTATTAAATTCCAACAATTAGTTTTAAAGTTATGCTCCGGACAAGGAAAATCGCAACGGACCAACCGACCGACCGACCAACCACAGGGTGACTCCATTATACCCACTCTAAACTTCGTTTATCGGGGGTATAATAAAAGTACAGTACATGCATCCAGTGAAAATATATCAATGTGTATCTTTGTCTTCATTAGCCCTTTCCTCATACAAATGCATTTTGAAAATGAGCAATTTTCTCATATTTGCTTTAAACTACATACCAAGTAGCTTGTAATTTTTCATTTATAGATATTTTCCAACCCACTCTGCTTTAAATGTATTGCATGTTTTTCCAAGGGTGTTTTATACTGTCATACAGACACACTTTGACACCTCTGAAGTAAAAGAAATTTGAAAATATTGTGACAAAAACAAATTGCCCGAAATGAGCAATTTCACGTTTTGCCACAATGTTTTCCCACTTTCTTTCCTTTAAAGAGATATTCAATGTTTTTGACTAGATGTATTCAAATTGGTCAGCTGTATGGGGGAAAGGGTTAACCAAATACATGTTTTATATCTTGAGAAATAAGGATATCCATAAAATAGGATGAAACATATTTAAATTAAATTTCATATTAATTTATGATTTTCAAATAGTAAAATCCGAAAATTAAACAGCATATGAAAAATGACATTTAAATAAGGCAATCCTTAATAAGTATAGGAAAGCCAATCTATCGAGCTGGCTTTATTATTTTTTTCAGAGGTTTACCAAAGGACTAATTCATTTATTGAGTTTTAATGCTGTTTTCAAAAAAAATCAGTCATATCATAGTGGCCATTCTGACTTTCTCACACCAATACTCAACTTTACAGTCCTTCTTAACAACTTGCTACTTATCCATGCACTTTTCTCCCTTTCTGATGCTGCAGCAATGTTCTTACATTGAATTTAAACTCAACAACATTGGAGGTACATTCCCGTTAAGCTTGGTTGAAATTGGTCCAGTGGTTTAGGATATGTTATTTGAACAAACATTTACCGACGTACAAAAGTCCTCAGGTCATCGGCTCTAAAATGTGACATTGTCCCTTTCCTACATACAGCATATCCACAACAGATAACATTGAAAATATCTGGACAAAAATCTGTATAAGTCAAATTATAATTATTGAATAAAGTTTAAAACATTGAGACAGAAGAAGAAATTTTGTCTTTTGCACACTATTTTCAAAAATTGTCTGCTACAGAGGAGTCAAAATATGTCTGTATGAGGGGAGGTTTGTTATCAATTAACACTATGTTTTCAAAAAGCTGTCTGCTGCAGAGACATCAGAAAGCTTCTATATGTGGGAAAGGGTTATATAAGATCAACAAGAGAAAGTTGATGCAAGGCATCAATGTCGCCGGAAAAGACTGCATTGATTTATTTTTTAACACACATGTAGTCTTGTCTTTCATTAGTCTAAACATACACATAATGTTTTCATAAGGATTAATTCCAGGATTTTTGAAATTCCACATAGATCTACAAATTTCAGGATTTCTTTTGGTCAGGATTTTGGATGTTTTGTATTTGTCAAAAAAAACAACAAATTAATACATTTTGGGTTATAAATCTACATGCAATAAAAAGCTATTAAACCCTTTCCATGTCTGAAGCAACAATGAAAACCTTTAATCGCTTAAAACATTGAGAAAACGGTTAAATTGCTGAAGACATGAACTTCCTCCTTTTTAATACTAATTATTTCACAAGTAGACCACACTTGTAACAATATAACAGCTAAATTGTTTATCTAAATCGTTGATGCATACAATATATGTGGCAAGTATGAAATTAATTGGGTGCGAAAGAGCAGATTTTCTTTATTTCTAAATCTATTGTTTATCAGAGTTTGTTCTTCTCTTAATTTGTTTCAACATTTAATATCACATATATTTAATCATTTAAGTGTGTAATATTAGCTATCTATCTGTAATAAGGTGTTTGAGCATTCTTTCGAAATGTTTACCCTCGTGTCAGGCTTCATCGAGTCGTAGTGTCAGACATCGAAGAAAGTGAATAAAAAATCAGGCAAAGCTTTAGTGCATGTTTTATTCCACTGCATTCGAGAGAGAAAAGCATTTCTATATTATCTTTCTTTCTCCTACATTCGACCCATGCATTCGTTTCGTGACGTTTAAGAAAAATCAATTTGTCGTGCGACATTTTTTGTCTGCATAACCTAGTCACTTTTCTAAGTTTACATTTTTTCGGTTACTTCGCTTTGTTTACATTTTGGCAATATGAAACTAGGTCACAAACTGAGAAAAAGGCGTTTCGACGTTCACGACCGATAAACAGGCTTATATTTGAGACATATTTTCACAAATTATTTCTTATTTTTGTTTCTGTTACAAGTTTATGTTCATGGGAAACTATACAAGTGTGTGTGTGTCATTGTGCATATTCAGCCCATCGAATGAGAGTATGAGTGTAAGCGACGCAGGTTTTTGTTGTAAAATGTATCGCGTGCAAATCCAGCTTTTCATTGGTTATCGTACACACAGTAAGTACAGTAGTATATAGTAGCGTGTGCAAAATTTACAAATCTATGCTGGAGGTACTCGGTAGTGACGTAATCAACAGTTCTAGGTTAGAAACAGTTCATATTTTAGATATACACGAGTTAACATTATCAAATGAATTCTTCACAAATCAAGACATATTTTTGAACATGAAAATAACATTCAGTAAGTTAACATTACTATTGAAAGTAGAATTTGACGTGATTTTTATTTCAATATATCTCAATATTGACATATAGCAGTTGGTTGCAAGTCTAGCAGGGACCACATTTGTCTTCGTAAATAAGACAAAAACACTTAAATGCAAGTCAATAAAATGAAACTAAAAATACCTAAAACATCGACATGTTTATTCCATTTTAGATGTGTCATTACTTAGTGTTTTTAAACAAACACAATTGTAATATGTTCAAAACATCTTAATGTGTTTCTTTCCAATAATTATCCCTCCTCCCATGTGATTTCCGAAAAGCTATTAAAAATAGAAGTCGCGGGCTTCTGCCCGGCGACTAATTAAACTAGAAATACTGTGAGCAAAGCTCACTAAAGAATACCCCCCGCTCCCCTCCCAAAGCATCGGATACATTGGTAAAGTTTCTACTTTGCTTATCTTCCCTTGGAAGAATCTGAGGAGAAAAATCTTCCTTCATGCATATCTACATATAATGTGTAGCCTTCATATACAGTTTGACTCAGTAGTGCTTACAAGAAATGTAGAGGTATGTGCACAGGAGTCCCTCGCAGGCAACCTCTAAGTTGAATTATCTGCCCTTGGAAGAATCCGAGGCGTATGATCTTCCTTCATGCATATCTACATATGATGTGTAACCTTCATGTAAAGTTTGAACCAAATCCATTGAGCCGTTTAGGAGGAGTAGTGCTTACAAGAAATGTGGAGGTATGTGCACAGGAGTCCCTCGCAGGTAACCTCTAAGTTGAATTATCTGCCCTTGGAAGAATCCGATACATATGATCTTCCTTCATGCATATCTACATATGATGTGTAACCTTCATGTAAAGTTTGACCCAAATCCATTGAGCCATTTAGGAGGAGTAGTGCTTACAAGAGATGTGGAGGTATGTGCACAGGAGTCCCTCGCAGGTAACCTCTAAGTTGAATTATCTGCCCTTGGAAGAATCCGAGGCGTATGATCTTCCTTCATGCATATCTACATATGATGTGTAACCTTCATGTAAAGTTTGAACCAAATCCATTGAGCCGTTTAGGAGGAGTAGTGCTTACAAGAAATGTGGAGGTATGTGCACAGGAGTCCCTCGCAGGTAACCTCTAAGTTAAATTATCTGCCCTTGGAAGAATCCGAGGCGTATGATCTTCCTTCATGCATATCTACATATGATGTGTAACCTTCATGTAAAGTTTGAACCAAATCCATTGAGACGTTTAGGAGGAGTAGTGCTTACAAGAAATGTGGAGGTATGTGCACAGGAGTCCCTCGCAGGTAACCTCTAAGTTGAATTATCTGCCCTTGGAAGAATCCGAGGCATATGATCTTCCTTCATGCATATCTACATATGATGTGTAACCTTCATGTAAAGTTTGACCCAAATCCATTGAGCCGTTTAGGAGGAGTAGTGCTTACAAGAAATGTGGAGGTATGTGCACAGGAGTCCCTCGCAGGTAACCTCTAAGTTGAATTATCTGCCCTTGGAAGAATCCGAGGCATATGATCTTCCTTCATGCATATCTACATATGATGTGTAACCTTCATGTAAAGTTTGAACCAAATCCATTGAGCCGTTTAGGAGGAGTAGTGCTTACAAGAAATGTGGAGGTATGTGCACAGGAGTCCCTCGCAGATAACCTCTAAGTTAAATTATCTCCCCTTGGAAGAGTCCGAGGCGTGTGATCTTCCTTCATGCATATCTACATATGATGTGTAACCTTCATGTAAAGTTTGAACCAAATCCATTGAGCCGTTTAGGAGGAGTAGTGCTTACAAGAAATGTGGACATACGGACAGACAGACAGACGGACAGACAGACGGACAGACAGGGTGATTCCTATATACCCCCCCAAACTTTGTTTGCCGGGGGGTATAATGAATCAAAATATTACTTCTCATAAGAAACCATTGATAATAAATGGAATATAACTATGTATTCCTAATACTTACTTATTTCCCTCAATAAATGAACAATGGAACCAAAAGTAGAAAGAACAGTGATCATACATCTTGGGAAATTTTCCAGGCTGAAAAAAATAAAAGTATAAAAATAAAATATGTTGGTGTTTTACAATTGTAAACTGTAGGCATCTTAACTCTTTTTTAGAAGAAATTTGCACACAATAATTGCCACAATGATTGCAAAAGGCATGAACAGGTATCAGCATATGAAAAGGCAAAATAAAACTGCTGAAATTATTGTAGGCAAAATATAGCCTGCTAATGTTATAAAATCCCCTCCTTTCTCATAATGTTTTCAGAAGTTGGTAGCTGCAAAAGTTAATGAAAATTATTTGAAAAATCAGATCATATTTCATTCTAGTATGTGTTTGAATTAGTATTCTGAGATTTATCTGCTTAAAAACAAACATCAGTATAATTGAGTCTTATAACAAGACACAAAACAAGACAGTGACTATTCCAACGCTTATTATCTACTGAGATATGGATTATAATGCAGTTGCGTGCAAAACATTGACCAGAATTTCTTAAAAGGTGATAATTTTCATTATATGCAGAATAGATTTATATAATTTAATTATTTTCATACAAGGTATGATAGTTGCGAAGGGCTGTATAAAGTTTTAATACAATGCATTAACTAGTAACTAAGATATGGACTGTTAATGTAGTTGTAAGCAAAGTTTTAACCAGAATTTCTAAGTAAACAAGAGGGCCATGATGGCCCTGGATCGCTCACCTGATTTTTTTTTTTTTACACTTTAGCTATATAAGCCCCGCCCCCTGGTGGCCATAGTTTCCGACCAATCAACTTGACTTGGAGGAATCGGATAGAGGGTCACCCTAGGAACATTTCTATAAAATTATTTGAAAATCGGCCTGACACTTTTGGAGGAGAAGATTTTTTAAGTTTTCACTATAGCCATATAAGGCAAAATAGCCCCGCCCCCCTGGCGGCCATGTTTTTCGACCAATCGACATGGCTTGAAGGAATCTGATAGAGGGTCATCCAAGGAACATCTCTACAAAACTATTTGAATATCGGCCTGACACTTTTTGAGGAGAAGATTTTTTAAGTATTCACTATAGCCATATAAGACAAAATAACCCCACCCTCTGGCAGCCATGTTTTTCGACCAATCAACATGGCTTGAAGGAATCTGATAGTGCGTCACTTAAGGAGCATTTCTACAAAATTATTTGAAAATCGGTTTGACACTTTTGGAGGAAAAGATTTTTTAAGTTTTCACTATAGCCATATAAGGCAAAATAGCCCCCAAAGATTTGAAGGAAACCTGGTGAGGTCATTGAGAGGATGCTTTCTGTGAAGTTTCATCCCAATTGACCCACTGGTTACTGAGAAGAAGAAGTTGATGCACGCCGGATGCCGGACAAAAGGCGATCACAACTAGAACTATCACTGAAGATGATAAATACCCCCAAAACAGCACCTTGACCTACACCATAACTTAACAAGAAAAAGTAACAAAGGGCAATATCTCTGTAATTATGTATAATATATAATTATAATGCAGTTGCGTGCAAAATATTGACCAGAATTTCTTAAAAGGTGATAATTTTCATTATATGCAGAATAGATTTATATAATTTAATTATTTTCATACAAGGTATGATAGTTGCGAAGGGCTGTATAAAGTTTTAATACAATGCATTAACTAGTTACTAAGATATGGACTGTTAATGTAGTTGTAAGCAAAGATTTAACCAGAATTTCTAAGTAAACAAGAGGGCCATGATGGCCCTGGATCGCTCACCTGATTTTTTTTTTTTTTACACCTTAGCTATATAAGCCCCGTCCCCTGGTGGCCATAGTTTCCGACCAATCAACTTGGCTTGGAGGAATCGGATAGAAGGTCACCCTAGGAACATTTCTATAAAATTATTTGAAAATCGGCCTGACACTTTTGGAGGAGAAGATTTTTTAAGTTTTCACTATAGCCATATTAGGCAAAATAGACCCGCCCCCCCTGGCGGCCATGTTTTTCGACCAATCAACATGGCTTGAAGGAATCTGATAGAGGGTCATCCAAGGAGCATTTCTACAAAATTATTTGAATATCGACCTGACACTTTCGAAGGAGAAGATTTTTTAAGTTTACACTATAGCCATATAAGGTAAAATAGCCCCGCCCCCCCTGGCGGCCATGTTTTTCGACCAGTCAACATGGCTTGAAGGAATCTGATAGTGGGTCACTTAAGGAACATTTCTACAAAATGATTTGAAAATCGGCCTACCACTTTTGGAGGAGAAGATTTTTTAAGTTTTCACAATAGCCATATAAGGCAAAATAGCCCCGTCCCCCCCCTGGCGGCCATGTTTTTCGACCAATCAACATGGCTTGAAGGAATCTGATAGTGGGTCACCTAAGGAACATTTCTACAAAATGATTTGAAAATCGGCCTGACACTTATGGAGGAGAATTTTTTTTAAGTTTTCACAATAGCCATATAAGGCAAAATAGCCCCCCCCCCCCCAATGCATCATTGTGACAAACAGCAAATTTAATAGTCTATAGGTGGGAAGGAGGTAAAATATGATGTATAATCCCTGTATATGTTTGTCAACTAAAGATCAAACAACTAATCAATTTCATTCAATAATCATAGGCATGACAGTCATGGAATTTGAAGATATATATACAACTTCATAAAGTTCAACCCTTTCCCATATACAAACAAGAGGCCCAAGAAGGCCAGTATCGCTCCACGGCCATAAGGCAAAAATCAAATATCCAAACAGCCCTGCCCCCTGGTGGCCATGTTTTTTACCAACCACCATGGCTTAAAGGAATCATGTAGAGTGTCACCCAAGGAATGTTTCTTCAAAATTATTTGAAAATTGGCCCGACACTTTCGGAGGAGAGGATATTTTAAGTTTTCACTAAAGCCATATAAGGCAAAATAGCCCCACCCCCTGGTAGCCATATTGTTCAACCAATCAACATGGCTTGAAGTAATCTGATAATCTAGGAACATTTCTACAAAATTATTTGAATATCAGCCAGACACTTTCGGAGAAGAAGATTTTTTAAGTTTTCTCTTTAGCCATATAAGGCAAAATAGCCCCGCCCTCTTGCGGCCATGTTTTTTTACCAATCAACATGGCTTGAAGGAATCTGATAGAGGGTCAGCCAAGGAACATCTCTACAAAATTATTTGAAAATCGGCTGAACACTTTCGGAGAAGGAGATTTTTTTAGTTTTCACTATAGCTAATATAAGGCAAAATAACCCCGTCCCCTAGTGGCCATGTTTTTCAACCAATCAACATTTCTTGAAGGAATCTAATAAAGGGTCACCCAAGGAACATTTCTACAAAATTATTTGAAAATCGGCTGGATACTTTTGGAGGAGAAGATTTTTTAAGTTTTCACTATAGCCATATATGCCAAATAACCCCGCCCTCTGGCGGCCATGTTTTTTTACCAATCAACATGGCTTGAAGGAATTTGATAGAGGGTCAGCCAAGGAACATCTCTACAAAATTATTTAAAAATCGGCTGAACACTTTCGGAGAAGAAGATTTTTTAAGTTTTCACTATAGCTATATAAGGCAAAATAGCCCCACCCCCTAGCAGCCATGTTTTTCAACCAATCAACATTTCTTGAAGGAATCTAATAAAGGGTCACCCAAGGAACATTTCTACAAAATTATATGGCTATAGTGAAAATCGGCTGGATACTTTCGGAGGAGAAGATTTTTTAAGTTTTCACTATAGCCATATAGGCAAAATAGCCCCGCCCTCTGGCGGCCATGTTTTTTTACCAATCAACATGGCTTAAAGGAATCTGATAGAGGGTCACCCAATGAACATTTCTACAAAATTATTTGAAAATCGGCTGAACACTTTCGGAGAAGAAGATTTTTTCACTATAGCTATATAAGGCAAAATAGCCCCACCCCCTGGCGTCCATGTTTTTCGCCCAATCAACATTTCTTGAAGGAATCTAATAAAGGGTCACCCAAGGAACATTTCTACAAAATTATTTGAAAATCGGCCTGACACTTTCGGAGAAGAAGATTTTTTAAGTTTTCACTATTTTTTTCTTTTGGTTTCCATGAAAACCAGAATTATGGATGGATCAAACAAATTTGAAGGAATTTAAGAGAGGACATTGAGAGGATGCTTCCTATGAAGTTTCAACCAAATTGGCCAAGTTGTTAGGGAGAAGAAGTCGTTTAAAGGAAAAAGTTAATGCACGCACAGACGCACGCACGACGGACAATTCGCCATGACATAAGCTCGACTGACTATCAGCCAGTGGAGATAAAAATCTGTACCAGACGACTTTGAAATCAACTAAAAAATATGGAAACTCTTAAGAAATGATAGAACACTTATTGAATAAAGCTTAAAACATTGTGGCAAATTGAGAAATTGTTCATTGTGAGCAATTTCTCCTTTTGCCACAATGATTTCAAAAGTTGTTTGCTACAGAGGTGTAATAAAGTGTTTGTATACATGTGGGAAAAGACTTTAAACAGCCACCAAAAGTCATACCTTGCAAGTCTGCAACTGCCTCAGGGAGTCTGGAATAAGATCTGTCAAATAGCTAACATATCTCTTTGTTATGGTAGAATAGACCAATTAACTAGTCAGTCTGTAAGCAAAATAATTGCGAGATATTAAATTGGTAACAGGACCATTGCTTTATTAATATGACACAGAGAGAGAAAAACATGCAGCCAGTCTGGAGCTCAAACCTGGGATCTATAGTGTTCAAGGCGGATACTCTACCGACTGAGTTTTGCTATGTTCATAACAGATATAATATCAGACTTGTGTGAGACGGGTACACTGATAACATCTGAGATTCTGTATGTATTTCCACTCATTTCCAAGGGTAGTGGTTCGAATGATGTATTCATGTGTGTGTGATCAAGTAGTTGTCAAATTGAAAGTCTATGAAATTCACATGATTAAACGTGTTCACAATTTGTTTAGTTTGTCTGTATTCTGTGCTAACTTTATGCCTTGTAACACACATAAGCATGCCAACTAGAACTTCATAATAAACAACAACCTCTCAGACAGTGAGTGTTTATCTAAATTGACCAACATTTTCAATGCATCTGAAAAAAGTATATGTCTTTATTCGTGACATTTGTAGTATGCCATGAATAATTGAATTAAGATGAATGAGTTGATGAACAGTCTTACCCATGAGACATTCGGTACGTTCAATCTTGGGTACGGATCGTATAGTTTCCTAAACACAACATACCCGTGGCATTTAAACAAACTAAGCATGTTAAAATGAACAAACACTAATTGATGATTTCATACTATTAAAGAATCCTACAGAAATCAATTCAACGTATCTGTAGTTAATAATGATCTTCTCGCAGCATTAGCGTTTTTGAACTCGATATTTGACCGGCTAACAACTGTAAACTGAGATAATTAAATTTGGGATTTTATTTCGACATACTCTAAGAGTATACGTACATTTAAAAACAATTCTCAGATGACATTTGTGTGGCTGCTGGTAGCTGGTCGAATGTCGTCGTCTTTTGACTAACCAGTGTGTGAAATAATCCGACTCGGATTTGTATGTCGAGAGAACACCACGTCACCACATAAAAACACCATGATTGTCTCTGGCAATTCAGACGGGACGAAAATAGTTTTGAGTCGACGGATTTTGTTCTGTTGCCGCCATATTTGCAACTTTTCACCGAGCAGTCGTAACTTTTCACCCGAAACTTACGACAATCTTAGTTAAGACCAAGTTACGACCATTGATAAAATGGGCCCGAGGTGAGCTAAAAAACAATTGTGGCTAAAGGAGAAATTACTCCTTAGACCACAATGTCTTTTCAAAAGTCGTCTGCAGCAGAAGCGTCAAAATGGGATCATGGCATATTTAGTTTGGATGATTCACACAGAACATGACAGGAAAATTAGAAATGATCATGCAAGTTATTTCCTTTTCTCTTCCATCTAAGCTGTATTATACTTTGGGAAATATACCACAGTCCACTGGCTTTCAAACTGGCTGATTAAATACTTTTAATGATGGGGGAAAAGTCTTCCTACCTAGAGATTTCTCATCACCATGTGCAATGGCTAAGCTGTCAACAAAATGTACCAGCAGCTCAAATGTGATCATGTTCACCAAGGGTTCTTCTTCCCTAAATTGGGTATAGAAATAGAGAATCAATGCGTTTTGAGTAATGAAAGCAGAGAGCATTCAGAGACTAAAACTAGGGGCAGCCCTGAGCTGATCCTTACTGCACAGAAGCAGAGACGTAGATTTGCTGAGAGCAGAATCTCGTCTAAGAGACAGCATCTCTGTGCAATATTTAAACTAAGCGTCATAAGGTGCCTGTTTCCTTTGTCAAGAGCCTCTAGTATAGGGTAACCCTGGGACTAGAGACACCTTCTTCTTTCATAAGTAAGGAAAGGGCCTTGGCGAAATGGTCGTCATGAGACGCCACCATAACTCCTGATCGGGCCCTTGCTTCCCATTTTTCTAATACCTTCATAGGTACCGAAATTGTCTGAGCAGCGCTAAGTCCCAAGTATGAGGCATCACTGTCTAAAGGGGGAACCTTTAGTGGAAAACTCTCCTTTGACGATACATAAAAGTGAGGTGAAACCCACTCTTTCGAAATGTTCGCCAGGACCGACTAGAATTTCTAGGATAGAACTAGCGGGTTAGATACGATATATCAGGTATTAAATGATGGGTTTACAAGTATTTTTGACAATAAAACTGTCATAACTAGAACTATCACTGAAGATGATAAATACCCCCTAAACAGCACGTTGACCTACACCATAACTTAATTAGTAAAAGGGCCATAACTCTGTAAAATATCATGCAATTGTAACCCCTTTAGGATATGCACATCTCCTCTTGGTATAGAAGCTTCATGTCAAATTTGATTGAATTCCAATCCAATCCAATACCCCCTCTTCTTCGTATAATTATGTTTAGATATTTTCCATAATTTTGACTAAATGTTACAAAAATTGCCTACTGCAGATATGCTGTATGTAGGAAAGAGATACAAATCTACTATAATTACTAATGTACCAATAAGAACCAATCTGCCATTTCATGCTATGGTAGCTTCATAATTAAACCCTTTCTTTATGTGCTATTTTGAAGTACTCTGAAATGCAATCAACTGCAAAATTGGAAATATATTCTTGAAATAGAGTTGAAAGGATTGTTGGACAAGAGAAAATTGCTCAGTATTAGCACTTCTGTATTTCTCACAATGTTTCAAAATGTTGTCTGCTGCAGAGGCATCAAATTGTCTGTGTAAGTTAAAGGCCAAGAATACTCTATATTCAATGATAGATTAGAGATAAACAACGTTTTTTCACTTATATCACAGCGTCAAGTTCACCGGACCATGTGTTTCTCTGTTAAAAACGGCGTTAAACCTCAATCAATCAATCAATCTCTGGATCAATAGCCCATGGCATTACACTTTCGCTGCTAGACGCCAAACATTCAAAGGAAGTCATTAACTCTTTCCCATACACAACAAATCTGCAGCCGACGACTTTGAAAACAAATTGACAAAACTGTGAACAAACTTCATAAATGAGAACTATTAAATAGAGTTGAAAACATTGTGACTAAAGGAGAAATTGCTCATGATTTGCTCATCGTGAGCAATTTTTCTTATTGTTAAAATGTTATCAAAAGACGTTGGATGCATAGGCGTTAGAAACCATTTACATGATTGATTGGTTAGGCCTTAACACCGTTTTCAACAATTTTTCAGTCATATCACAATTGCCAGTTCACCTACTCATGTGTTTCCTAGCTTTCTCACACCAGTACTCCACACAACATACTTTCCAAGCAACTGGCTTTTCCACATAATCAATTAGCCCATTGGTGAAAGACGAATGACTCTTGTCAGAGTGACTTTTGTCAAATGTCGGAAAGAATGATGCCCGAGCTGGGATTCAAACTCGCAACTCCTGGATTGATAGCCTGCGTCGCTACCGACTGAGCTAGCAGGCCTCAGAAAAGGGTTAAGGAAATCACTTTTTTGTATTACAAATTGTTTTATTACATTAGTACCAGTCTGTTTGATCGACCATCTTTGGAACTCATGCAGGCATTTAGCACAGAAATCTCTCAATGCCATATCTGCTGGTTGAATCAAACCATCCTAGTAGAGTAAAATCAACAACACCACACTGAATCTTTTTAAGTAACAAGAGTGTTTGATTGATTGATTGGTGTTTAAGGCCGCTTTAAACAACAATTCAGTTATATCACAGAGTTTCCTGGGTAAGTTACCAGTACTCCTGGTCCATTTATCTTGACACCAGCCAGTCAGTGGTAACCCTGAGTGTCTAGGAGGGCAGCCACTACTACCATTTTTGAAATGTTTGAAGGACATGTGGCCTGCTAATATGTCAGTAATAGTTGAAAGCGGAACATGCAGACAGGCAAGTTAACAGATGACAGGTAATACAAAAAGAACTACAAGTTAACCCTTTCCCACATATAGACGCTTTCTGACGTCCATGTAGCAGATAACTTTTGAAAACATTGTTGCAAAAAGAACAAGAGGCCCAAGAGGGCCAGTATCGCTCCACGGCCAAAAGGCAAAAATAAAATCTCCAAACAGCCCTGCCCCGTGGTGGCTATTTTTTTTACCAACCACCATGGCTTAAAGGAATCTTGTAGAGTGTCACCAAAGGAATGTTTCTGCAAAATTATTTGAAAATATGCCTGACACTTTCGGAGGAGAAGATTTTTTAAGTTTTCACTATGGTCATATAAGTCAAAATAGCCCCGCCCTCTGGCGGCCATGTTTTTCGACCAATCAACATGGCTTGAAGGAATCTGATAGAGGGTCACCCAATGAACATAAGTTTTCACTATAGCTATATAACGCAAAAAAGCCCCGCCCCCTGGCGGCCATGTTTTTCGCCCAATCAACATTTCTTGAAGGAATCTAATTAAGGTTCACACAAGGAACATTTCTACAAAATTATTTGAAAATCGGCCCGACACTTTTGGAGGAGAAGATTTTTTAAGTTTGCTCTTTAGCCATATAGGCAAAATAGCCCCGCCCTGTGACGGCCATGTTTTTCGCCCAATCAAAATTTCTTGAAGGAATCTAATAAAGGGTCACCCAAGGAACATTTCTACAAAATTATTTGAAAATTGGCCTGACACTTTCGGAGAAGAAGATTTTTTAAGTTCTCACTATTTTTTTCTTTCGGTTGCCATGGAAACCAGAATTTTGAATGGATAAAAAAAAATTGAAGGAATTTAGTAGAGGACATTGAGAGGATGCTTCCCATGAAGTTTCAACCAAATTGGCCAAGTGGTTAGGGAGAAGAAGTCGTTTAAAGGAAAAAGTTAACGCACGCACGCACGCACGACGGACAATTCGCTATGACATAAGCTCGACTGGCTTTCAGCCAGTGGAGCTAAAAATTGCTCAAAACGAGCAATTTCTCCATTTGCCACAACGTTTTCAACTCTTTTCAATTATTAATCTTTAATTTTTATAGACATTTTCAATCTTGATGTATAAATGTTTTCAAAGTCGTCTGCTGCAGATTTGCTGTATGTGGTAAAGGGTTATTTTGAAGCTTCTGAAGAACATCAATTTTGCCACCGTATTTTCAACTCTTTTCAATTATTCATTAGCTATACTCTTTATTACAGGGATTTTCCAAACTTTTGTCTAGATGTTTTTGAAAGTCTTCTACTGCTGATTTTTTGTATGTGGGAAAAGGTTTGAGCAATTACTCCTTTTGTCAGAATGTTTTCAAAAGTCGTCTGCTGCATCAGAAAGGGTCTATATGTGTAAAAGGATAAAGGTTTCGTAACCCTTTTCCAAAATAGCGAAGCATTTTGAAGCATTTTCAGCAGATCCCTTTTGCAAACATTGTGGTAAAAAAAATTATCACAAAAGGAGAATTTGCATATGACTATTCAATTTGTTTTCAATTACAGAGTTTTCATTTTTTATTTTCAAGTTTTTTTCATATTTTACTGGATGTTTGTAATGCAGATTTGTTCAACAGTTGTAAGTGAGAAGAGATGAACATTACAACAAGAGGGCCATGATGGCCCTGGAATCGCTCACCTGATTTTTTTCTTTTCTCTTTAGCTATATAAGCCCTGACCCTGGCAGCCATAGTTTTCGACTAATCAACTTGGCTTGAAGGAATCTGATAGAGGGTCACCCTAGGAACATTTCCACAAAATTATTTGAAAATCTGTCTGACACTTTCGGAGGAGAAGATTTTTTAAGTTTTCACTATAGCCATATAATGCAATATAGCCCTGCCCACTGGCGGCCATGTTTTTCGACCAATCAACATGGCTTGAAGGAATCGGATAGTGGGTCACTTAAGGAACATTTCTTCAAAATTATTTGAAAATCTGCCTGACACTTTTGTAGAAGAAGATTTTTTAAGTTTTCACTATAGCCATATAAGGCAAAATAGCCCCGCCCCTCCTGGCGGCCATGTTTTTCGACCATTCAACATGGCTTGAAGGAATCTGATAGTGGGTTACTTAAGGAACATTTCTACAAAATTATTTGAAAATCTGCCAACCAGTTTGCGAGAAGAAGATTTTTTAAGTTTTCACTATAGCCATATAAGGCAAAATAGCCCCGCCCCCATGGCGGCCATGTTTTTCGTTCAATCAACATGGCTTGAAGGAATCGGATAGTGGGTCACTAAAGGAACATTTCTACAAAATTATTTGAAAATCTGCCAACCAGTTCTGGAGAAGAAGATTTTTAAAGGTTTTTTCATTTCGTTGCCATGGAAACCAGAATTATGCATGGATCCCAAAAATTTGAAGGAATTCTGGTGAGGTCAATGTGGGGATGCTTCCTGTGAAGTTTCATCCCAATTGACCCACTGGTTACTGAGGAGAAAAAGTTGACAGACGACGGACGATGGACGCCGGACAAAAGGCCATCACAATAACTCACCCTGAGCACTTCGTGCACAGGTGAGCTAAAAACACTACTTACAAATATGGCATAAAGTAGCATGATTGTCTCACCGCTTTCTGATTTCTTATTTCCCGTGAACCAATGAATAATCTGCATTGTCAAGGGTTCAAATACCTTTTTCACATGCAGATGTATTTCGCAAAACACTGTTGGGAAAGGATAAACTGCTTAAATGAGCAATTTCACCTTGTTCACTATTCAACAATATAACTCTTCTCTCTAGATGTATACAAAGCTATCTGATGTGTAAGTTAACAAGAGCTGTCGGAGGACAGCGCGCTCGACTACATGCCGCTTATTCACATAAAGCACTATTTCATTATATTGCACTTAAGTACTACTAAATCATATTATATACTCTATATTATGTAAAAGCAACTGAGGGCTATTCCAGTTGAACATATGTCCCACCCCAGGACGGCAAAATAAAAAAATTCTGTAGGGGGAAGGTCTTTTTCTTAATTTGCTACTGTAGGGGGTGGTGAAAAGTCCAATTTCGCTTCTAAAGAGGGGCATCATTTTCTTTTTTGCCTCTGTCCGTATCTGCTCATTTATATTGACTGCAGAGATTCAGAATCAGATTGGCGTCGGGCATCGGAAATATGACATCGCTAGAGTTAATCTCCGCGAAGCCAACTGAAAAATATCATGTGCAGTAGACGCATTTTGATTCATAATAAACAAAAAGCGTTTTGTCGAGTTACGTACGCGCTTCATAGCAGTTACAATGCATTAAAGTATACTACATGTAAAGCGTCTAATGATCATTGATGTAAAACTTGATTTCATTGGCTGGCTCATTAAATATCAGCCAATCGTAGGGTCTCTTTTAAGAACCCGGATTAAACCCTTTCAAAATGTCGGAACGAAAACATTTTCGACAATCGCTTTTTTTTTCGGAAAGATAACGCGTCGACAAGCATTAAAACGGAAAAAATAATCAAAATTCAGCCGATTAAGAACAAATGCCCAACTCCTCAATAAGTACTGTACCTGATTTGCCTGTCAAATCGTCTAGAGCGTTTCAAAATTTCTGGCTGAGCATATTTCAATGCAGAAAAACGGCTACAATTTGTGCACACAACATATAAACAAGAAACCGCTGAAGACGGTAAGGCCGGATTGTCGGCAATTTGACCTTGAAAATCGACAAACTAAGGTCAAGGTCAAAGTAACAATAGAAATCAATAGAACTTGTTACTGGTTACCTTCAGGCAAAGTTTCAAGTTTGCAACCCTTTCTTGTGCTGAGATTTTGCTTAACCAGAAACTTTAACCATTTTGCCTAACCTAAAACTTTAACCAAAATGTTGACGGACAGACAGACAGACAGACAGACGGACATCGCCAATCTATAGACCGGAATTGCTTAAGCAATCCGGCCAAAAATGCATTGACAGACGGGACTTCCTATTTTCGGACCAGTACATTAAAGAGGCACGCAGACAGCAAAAACCATAAGGCCTCTGTGATTTGTGCAAATCTGCTGCCAAACTTTTAACAAGTTGTGATAAAGGCCAGCAGCGAAAATGAAAAGGCCATAATTTACAAGACACTCAAAACGTTTTTTGGTCTAAAAAAAAGAAGAGAATCCCCCACATCATAAATATACAAGCCTACTTGAATTTTTAAACATTTTAGACTGTCCAGGTATATCCCCTGTCACATAGTGGAAATGCTTCATTTTCCTCTGAAACCACAGTCAATTAGATGACTTTTTCTCTTCCCTCTTTACTTATGTTTAAATTTAGTTTAAAGTGAAAATTACAATAATTCACTCCAGCTTAACACTAAATAAGTTTAAAATACAAGCTAGACAGTCACCTGAAGAAGACTTTTGAAAACATTGTGGAAAATAATAAATTGCTCATTTCTCCTTTTGCCACAATGTTTTCTTAACCTGTTAGTATATTAACTGTAATTCTAAAAGGTTTTCAATATTGCTGCAGATTTTTAATAGGTGTTCATCAGTAAGTGTAAGTTTGGAAAGCGCATCTAAAAGTGGCCTTTCTGGGTTTGAATTTTTAGCTCACCTGAGCTCTGCTCAAGGCGAGTTATTGTGATCGCCTTTTGTCCGGCAACTTTTTCTCCTCAGTAACCAGTGGGTCAATTGGGCTGAAACTTCACAGAAAGCATCCTCCCAATGGCCTCAACAGAATTCCTTCAAATTTTTGAGATCCATGCAGAATTCTGGTTTCCATGGCAACGAAATGAAAAAAACTTCAAAATTCTTCTTCTGCCAAACTGGTTGACAGATTTTCAAATCATTTTTTAGAAATGTTCCTTGGGTGACCCTCTATCAGATTACTTGAAGCTGTGTTGATTGGTCAAAAAACATGGCCGCCAGGGGGGCGGGGCTATTTTGACTTATATGACTAAGGTGAAAACTTAAAAAATCTTCTTCTCCAAAAATGTCTGGCCGATTTTCAAATAATTTTGTAGAAATGTTCCTTGGGTGACCCTCTATCATTTAACTCTAATTTGACTTATATGGCTATAGTGAAAACTTTAAAAATCTTCTCCTCCAAAGGTGTCAGGCCGATTTTTATACGACCGTTTCTTAAAAACGGTACGTATTATGGTATGGTCATACATGTCCCTCCCTCCGTCCCTCCGTCCGTTCGGGTTTACCACACTTTTTTCCTACATACTTTGAGCTATTGAGCTGAAATTTTGTATAAGGCTTTGTAGTGATGTGTCACAGATCAAGTTCATATTTCCTGGGATTTCGTCAATTTTTGAATGAGTTATGCCCCTTTTTGGACTTAGAATATTTGTAAAGAAGTTCCTGACGGGCGTATTATGTACCGCGGTACTCTTGTTTAATAATTTTGTAGAAATGTTCCTTGGGTGACCCTCCATCAGATATCTTGAAGCCATTTTGATTGGTCATAAAAAAATGGCCTCCAGGGAGCGGAGCTATTTTGCCTTATATGGATATAGTGGACCTTAAAAAATCTTCTCCTCCGAAAGTGTCTGATCTATTTTCAAAAGATTTACTAGAAATGTTCCTAGGGTGACCCTCTTAGATTTTTTCAAGCCAAGCCAAGGTAGGAAACTACCAGGGGGCAGGGCTTATATTGCTATAGTGAAAAGAAAAATCTGGTGAGCGATCCAGGGCCATCATGGCCCTCTTGTTTAAGTTTAGGACAAAATGGCCTGGTTTTTTTTTTACATTTAGGACAGCTGTCTTAAAAGACTGAGTTGCAATCTGAATCACTGTGACAGACAGACTGTCCGATGAAGAAAAACCGTTTTGTTTTAACCACATAATATATTTCTCAAACGTAGTGTACAGAATTCGTTTGAAGACAAATTTTCAAGATACGATCAAAACGGTATGGTACTGAAAATCGGAAAATAGATATTTTGTTTAATTGTTGAATAAAGCTATTTGTGACCCTACATTTGTTCATCTGACTGTCGACTGGGGCATCTGTATTCCATGGACACATTTTCTTGTTCAAATCTAATTTGAAATATCTTAATGAAGGCCTTTGTGGCGTGGTTGGTAATATGCTAGGTTAGTAACCTGAAGGTTCCGAGTTCGAGGCCTCCGCCTCTGATTTATATGAGGAAACTGTCAGTTGTTTGGGTTTGGCTTAGTACTGGGTCTTCCAGGAACAGAGGGTATGGATAACTGACCGCCTTTAAATGACCAAAGATGTTGAAAATCAGTCTTAAACCTCAATACAAATTCATGTGTATTTTAATTCCTGTCAGAATCAACATCTTTACTTACGATGCAAGAGCAGAAACTTACTGTTGGACCATGAATACACTTATAGTAAGTCCTAATCAGAAGTCCGACAAAACTGCTATTGAGGGTTGAAATTTGCAACAAAAAATATAAACTTCTGAAGGGGGTCCGAATTTGCTCAGAAAATATTCTAAAGGGGGTTCTTTTCTAGTCAAATAAACTTCTGAAGGGGGTTGGTCAATTTTGAAAGTGCCTTCCTGGGGTGGGACATATGTTTTACTGGAATAGCCCTGAATAGATATACATACATTTAAATATAATTTAAAAATAAAATTTCCTAAGTCAATCAAGGGCCATTACTCCATATTTAGGATACAATGGAGTTATCTAACCTTATTGTATGATGGTCCTTAACAAATATGTGAAGTATGAAGTGATTTGAATGATGTAACTTTAACGTTGAGCTAAACGCAAATGTTAAAACTGACCGAGTCCAAAATTAGCAAAACCTTAAAAAAAGTCACACTCAGCATCTTCAACATACAATGTGAAGAAAGGTATTGCATGTAATTATATTCCAAATATGGAAGCCCTAACACAAGTACTTATTTAGAAAAATAAATGAAAAAGCCAACTTGCCCTAAAACTTTAACCACCCAAAAGCATGTGTTTTACCGCAAACAGAAGGTCACACTCAGCATCTTCAGCATATAATATGAAGAAATGTATTAAATGTAATTATATTCCAAATATGAAAGCCCTAGCACAAGTACTTATTCAGAAAAAGTTAAAAAAATAAAATAAAATCCTACTTGCCCCAAAACTTTAACCACTGAAAATCATGTTTTTTACCCCAAAAAGAAGGTCACACTCAGCGTCTTCGGCATTCAATGTGAAGAAAGGTATAAGATGTAACTATATTCTAAATATTAAAGCCCTAGCACAAATTCTTATAGAGAAAAATTAAAAAATTAAATGAAAATGCCAACTTGCCCTAAAACTTTAACCACCCAAAAATCATGTCTTTTACCCCAAAAAGAAGGTACAACTCAGAATCTTCAGCATACAATATAAAGAAAGGTATTAGATGTAATTACATTCCAAATATTAAAGCCCTAGCACAAGTACTTATTGAGAAAAAAAAAATAAAAAAAATAAAATCCAACTTGCCCTAAAACTTTAACCCCCGAAAATCATGGTTTTTTTCCCAAAAGGAAGGTCACACTCAGCATCTTTAGCATTCAATGTGAAGAAAGGTATAAGATGTAACTATATTCCAAATATGAAAGCCCTATCACAAATACTTATGAATGAAAATCCCAACTTGCCCTAAAACTTTAACCGGACGCCGACGGAGACGCAGACGCCGACGTGAGTAGTAAAGCTCTCATATTCTTCGAATAGTCAAGCTAAAAATGTGCTATTCATACAACTTTTATGTTAAAAAAAATCTTTTGACCTTTCCACAAGTACAGATACATTTCACACATTTGCAGACAACATTTGAAAACACTGGTTCAAAAGAAGAAATTCGCTTATAAAGAATAATAATAAAGAATTTTCTTTCATTTATAGAGATTATCCATATATTTGGCAAGATGTTTTGCTACAGATTTGTTGTATGTGGGAAGGGTTATTGAATCATTGGGTTATTAAATCATTTATGTTTGGAAATTAATATTTGTCTATACTCGATACCTACACAGTAGCTCTAGTTCACTAATTAACAAGAGGGCCCTGTAATGATTATCTGAGACCTTGGTTCAATTGCTACATATAAGGGAAACAAGAGAAAGTTGATGCAATGCATCAATGTCGCCGGATATCCATAGTGCTGTTATGCATAACACTAACATTATAGTAGTTGAATAAACAGTTATCAACTGAGGGGCATATTGGAACATCAGGGGTAGGGTCAAGTGAAAATGTATCATAACTTGCATTGTTTTGTCAACGAAGTGAATGATAATTGAAGCCTTTCATTGTTTATGATCAATCTCCATTCCAAAGTAGGTTGACTAGACACACAATCAACTAATTATTGATCATAAACAGTAATGGAAATGAGAAATCTTGCCAATCATTAGTCTTAGTATGTATACAGTGCTTTCATTAAGGAATAATTATAAGATTTGTGAATTCCACATACACTTTTCAAGATGTTTGTGAGAATATTTGAATTTTATTATTTTTCAATAAAACCACAAAACAGACAATTTAGGATTTGCATGCAATAGCTCATCATTTTACCTTTCCTCTATTAAAGTCAACAGTGGACACCTTTGCAGCAATATACTTTTAAAACAATTAGTTAAGGGTTAAATCGCGGAGTTTTCTCTTTTTCTCAAAATGATATTAGCTTGGCATCCTAATTATATCATACTTTAACAAATGTTGAAATGTAGTCCAATATTTATAAATTAGACCACATTCGAAATATAATATCAACTAAACAGTTAAATCTCATAGAAATTGTTGTATAATTTAAACTTAATTTCGAACATAAACTGAGCCCTACAACATGTTAATTTATTTTAATTCTTTCCTTCCTTTTTTATAATGAAAATAACAAAACTACTCATGTTTTAAAATTATATTATGATGAGCGCCCTTGTGTCAATGATCCATAACAATATGCAGATCGGAAGCAATATGCCTTTAGGGAATTAAATGACACATTTAAAATTGTCAAGGACGAAATAATTTTGTACGAAAGACCCGATTCTTTCTTATTCGCAGAGGTGTCGTTCTTGAAACTCTCTTTATAGGCAGAGAGTGTTTGTTCAAAGTAATTTTTCTATTAAAACTAGTTTTTATCTCGGTTTGTTCTTTTCTTCATTTGTTTCGAACCAAATAAACATTTTAAATCACCTACGATTTACTATTTGTAAGTGAGTGTAAAGAGACAGCTCTCTGCAAAGGAGATTGATCTATGCAGTTGGTATTCGCGAGTCACGCTTCAAGCAGGTGCGCGTATGTAAACAAATTAGACTGCGACCTAAAGGTTTGTAGTTATCGCCTTTTGAGTACATGTAGTATATAGTGTAAAAATAAAGTATACCAGTCTAGCTAATAGGGACTGTTTTGTCTTCGTAAATAAAACAACAAAACATAAATGCGAGTCAAAATAAAGAAACTGAAAATACCTAAAACATCGGAATATTTATTTCATTTTAGATGTGTCATTACTTAGTGTTTTTAAACAAACACAATTGTAATATGTTCAAGACATCTAAACGGTTTCTTTCTAATAATAATCCCCCCTCCCATGTGATTTCCGAAAACCTATTAAAAATAGAAGTCGCGGGCTTCTGCCCGGCGACTAATTAGCCCCGCTCCAATGCAGTCATGTTTTTCGACCAGTTAACATGACAATTAAGAGTCCTTTGGTAGAGGCTACCACAGCAATAATCCAGTGAAATGATCTGCATAATCAAAATTTACCCAGTGCTAAGGGAAGAGTTCTTATTCAATGAAAAATTATCACAGACAACAGACACAGGACCATCTCACATCACAATAGCTCACCTTGAGCACATTTTGTTCATGTGAGCTATATATTCAAAGGACTTAATATTCAACAATTCTTAAATCTCCCTTTAATTAACCCTTTCTCACTTGTAGACGCATTTTGATGCATCCACAGCAGACGACTTTTATAAACATTGTGACAAAAGAAGAAATTGCTCAAAACGAGCAATTTCTCCTTTTGTCACAATGTTTACAACTCTTTTTAATAATTAAACTCTCATTTATGGAGATTTTTCACGTTTTTGTCGGTATGTTTCAAATGTCCTCTGCTGCAATTAAAGCAATTTCTCCTATTGCTACAATGTTTTCAATTCTTTTTTAATAATAACATTCATTTATGGAGATTTTCATGTTTTTGTCTGTATATTTCAAATGTCGTCTACTGCAGAATTGTTGTATGTGGGAAAGGGTTAAAAATTGAACACCGTCCGGTGTTGTATTACTCACCAATTCAACTTCAGTATTACAGGAAAGATCTTTTCGTAGATAGCTGCCATCAAGGCTCTCTCCACCTCAGTACCAGGTAGCTGGGCCCCTTGTCCAAGAGTAAACAATACCAAGGAATGTAGTAATTCACACGCAGCTACCTTTGTTTGTCACTCAATTTCATAGCAAGATCGGACACGTGGGACAAAAATGGATCTGAATAAAACAAGAGCACCGCATACAGCACAGACGCTCGACTGATAGAAAACAGAACAAGAGGGCCAAGATGGCCCTAAATCGATCACCTAATTGATAGTAAATAAGTAGCAAATATTTAACTGCAAATATCTGAGAAAATTTGATCAAGGAGTGCAAATTAAACTGCAAGGAGTGGACACTTGTCAAGAAACAGCTTATCAGTAAAGGCCATTTATATCTTGAAATCTAACAAGAACTTTAATAAGAATGGAATTATAAACTTTTTGTCATTTTGCACCTTTCCTGATCCCTTGCTGCCCTGTTTTTCAACGAAATAAATATGGCTTCAACAGTTTATTTAAAGGGTCACTTAAGGAACATTTCTACCAAATTATCTTGCAATCGCACAAGCAGATTATGGAGGAAAAGGATTTTAAAATTTGGGTATTTTTCTCACTTTCTGATGCTGCAGCGACCAAAGTTCTCAATGGAATTTAAATCTTTGAACAACTTTGAAAGAGGACCACCAAAGGAACATTCCTGTGATGTTTTGTGGAAATTGGTCTATTGGAATGGTAGGAGTTGGTTGTCATTTGTAGCTAAAAGTTCAATTTACCCCTTTTGTGATGATGCCTGGTTGATATGATTGTGTAACCAATCAAAATGGCTTAAACAAATTAAATAGAGGATCATTACAGTAAGATTCGTATTATATTTTCTTAAAATCAGACAAACACTTTCATAAAAATGAAATTTTCAAATTTTGCCCCTTTTCTGATGCCGTTTGACTGCCATGTTTTTCGACCAATCAGTATGGCTTGAACAATTTTTATACAGGGTCACCCAAGGAACATTTCTACTAAATTATATTTGAATCTGACATGCAGATTCAGAGGAGAAGATTTTTAAAGTTTGGACATTTTGTCCCCTTTCTGATGCCGCAGCAACCAAAGTCCTCAAAGGAATTTAAATCTTTGAACAAATTTGAAAGAGGACCACCAAAGGAACATTCCTGTGATGTTTTTTGGAAATTGGTCTATTGGAATGGTAGAAGTTGGTTGTCATTTGTAGCTAAAAGTTCAATTTACCCCTTTTGTGATGACGCCTGGTTGCTATGATTGTGTAACCCATCAAAACGGCTTAAACAAATTAAATAGAGGATCATTATAGTAAGATTCGTATTATATTTTCTTAAAATCAGACAAGCACTTTCATAACAAGAGGCCCATGAGGGCCTATGCTCTACTGGTATGGTTCTTTGGTCATTTTCAATCCAAAGCATGTATGTATGGTGAAGATCGAATAGTAAATGGAGGCTCTTTTGTGTTCACAAGCTGTATTATAGCAATTTTTACAATTTCATGGACCATAATCCAATCTTGCATGGGCGGATCTGGCTGATTTTCAAAAGGAACCAAGCTCTTATCAATATTTAACTACTATCTAAGTTTGGTGAAGATCAGATAGTAAATGGAGCCTCTATTGTGTTCACATGCTCAATTATAGCAATTTGGACAATTTCAAGGGTCATAATCCAGTCTTGCATGGGCGGATCTGGCTGGTTTACAAAGGAACTGAGCTCTCATGGATATATAACTACTGTATAAGTTTGGTTGAGATACAATCAAAAGTGAAGACTGTATTGTGTTAACAAGCTCTTTTATAGCAATTTTGACCATTTCAAGGGCCATAATCCAGTCATGCATAGGCGGATCTGGCTGGTTTTCAAAAGGAACCGAGCTCTTATAGATATCTAACTACTGTATAAGTTTGGTTGAGATACAATCAAAAGTGAAGACTGTATCGTGTTAACAAGAAATTGTTTACGGACGGACGGACGGACGGACGGATGACGGACAAATCGCAACGACATAAGCCCTTCTGGCCAGTAGAGCTAAAAATGGAATTTTCATTTTTTTTCATTTTGCCCCTTTTCTGATGCCGCCTGACTGCCATGTTTTTTGACCAATCAGTATAGCTTGAACAAATTTTATAGAGGGTCACCCAAGGAACATTTCTACCAAATTATATTTGAATCTGACATGCAGATTCGGAGAAGAAGATTTTTAAAGTTTGGACATTTTGTCCCCTTTCTGATGCCGCAGCAACCAAAGTTCTCAATGGAATTTGAATCTTTGAACAATTTTAAAAGAGGACCACCAAAGGAACATTCCTGTGATGTTTGGTGCAAATTGTTCTTGCGGTTCAGGAGGAGATGATGTTTAAAGCTAAAAGTTAACGACGGACGCCAACGGACGACGGACACAGAGTGATCAGAATAGCTCACCTTGAGCCTTTGGCTCTAGGTGATCTAAAAAAAGCTGAAATGAACAAAAATCCATAACCGGACGACTACGCCACCGCCAGAAAAAAAGCTGAGCTAAAAAGTGATATCAAGGCCAGATATGGGGGACAAAAATGGATCTGGGGAAAAAAAACCTTCATCAGTGAAGATTCTGACCTGCCTATGCAATTGCAGTCAACAAAAGTGTAACCCTTTAACTGGTTTCATATTTTTGCTTTGAAATTGGGGGAAAAGTGTGATATTAGAAGAATAAATTATAATTATAGCAAGCAAATTCATGAAATTTATATCCCCCGCTTGCAGGAAATATTGTAGGAAAATGTTGAGGTTAGGTTTAAACATGTCAGTAGTCTTTTTATTGAACATGTATTACAGGGTAAATTAAACGAACTTGGCCTAGGTTGTTACCAAGTTTGTGGCAGTTATTGCACGGAAACAGCAAACCGAAAGTGACAATCGAACTAGGCCTAGCCCTTAAGGCATTTAACCTTGTTACCAAGTTTGAAAAAAACCGGTTCACATTTATGGCAGTAATAATTGCACAGAAACAACAAGAATTTGTTAAATAAAGGGCCATAACTCCACTGAATAAAGTCCACCGAAAGTGACGATCCAACTTGGCCTAGCCTTTAAGGCATTTAACCTTGTTACCAAGTTTGAAAAAAAAAACGGTTCACATTTGTGGCAGTTATTGCCACAAACAGCAAGAAACGACATTTTTTGTTAAATAAGGGGCCATAACTCCACTGAATAAAGTCCATCGAAAGTGACGATCGAACTTGGCCTAGCCCTTAAGGCATTTAACCTTGTAACCAATTTTGAAAAAAAAAAAGGTTCACATTTGTGGCAGTTATTGCACGGAAACAGCAAAAAACAACATCTTTTGTTAAATAAGGGGCCATAACTCCAACGAATAAAGTCCGCTGAAAGTGACGATCGAACTTGGCCTAGCCCTTAAGGCATTTAACCTTGTTACCAAGTTTGAAAAAAAAAATCACATTTGTGGCAGTAATTGCACGGAAACAGCAAGAAACGACATTTTTTGTTAAATAAGGGGCCATAACTCCACTGAATAAAGTCCACCGAAAGTGAAGATCGAACTTGGCCTAGCCCTTAAGGCATTTAACCTTGTAACCAATTTTGAAAAAAAAAACGGTTCACATTTGTGGCAGTTATTGCACGGAAACAGCAAGAAACAACATTTTTTGTTAAATAAGGGGCCATAACTTCACCGGTAAAGTCCGCTGAAAGTGACGATCGAACTTGGCCTAGCCCTTAAGGCATTTAACCTTGTTACCAAGTTTGAAAAAAAAAAATTCACATTTGTGGCAGTAATTGCACGGAAACAGCAAGAAACAACATTTTTTGTTGAATAAGGGTCCATAACTCCACCGAATAAAGTCCCCCGAAAGTGACAATCAAACTTGGCCTAGCCCTTAAGGCATTTAACCTTGTTACCAAGTTTGAAAAAAAAAAAAAAATCACATCTGTGGCAGTTATTGCACGGAAACAGCAACAAACAACATTTTGTGTTAAATAATGGGTCATAACTCCACTAAATAAAGTCCGCCGAAAGTGACAATCGAACTTGGCCTAGCCCTTAAGGCATTTAACCTTGTTACCAAGTTTGAAAAAAACCGGTTCACATTTGTGGCAGTTTTTGCACGGAAACAGCAAGAAACGACTTTTTTTGTTAAATAAAGGGCCATAACTCCACTAAATAAAGTCCGCCGAAAGTGACGATCAAACTTGTCCTAGCCCTTAAGGCATTTAACCTTGTTACTAAGTTTGAAAGAAAACGGTTTACATTTGTGGCAGTTATTGCATGGAAACGACATTTTTTGTTAAATAAGGGGCCATAACTCCACCAAATATAGTCCGCCGAAAGTGACGATCGAACTTGGCCTAGCCCTTAAGGCATTTAACCTTGTTACCAAGTTTGAAAAAAAAAAAATCACATTTGTGGCAGTTATTGCACGGAAACAGCATGAAACAACGTTTTGTGTTAAATAAGGGGCCATAACTCCACTAAATAAAGTCCGCCGAAAGTGACGATCGAACTTGGCCTAGCCCTTAAGGCATTTAACCTTGTTACCAAGTTTGAAAAAAAACGGTTCACATTTGTGGCAGTTATTGCACGGAAACGAAGTGTGACAGACAGACAGACGGACAAACCGAAATTAATAACCCCCCTTTTTTTCTTCGAAAAAGCGGGGGATAATAAGTATACAGAGTTGAAAACATGGTGTAAAGGTATGCTCTTTATAAGGGAAATAATAAATCAAATGGCATTCAATCATTTAGTGAAATCCGTAGCGTTCTTCTAAGAACAGAGCTTTATAATTATAATGAGTATACAGAGTTGAAAACATGGTGTAAAGGTATGCTCTTTATAAGGGAAATAATAAATCAAATGGCATTCAATCATTTAGTGAAATCCATAGCGTTCTTCTAAGGGCTGTTCCAGAAAAAAAAGTCTGGGGGGGGGGGGGGGGGGGGGGGGGGGGGAATGACCAGCAATTTTGAGGGTACCACCTATAGAATTTTAATTATTTTTTGGGCACCCCCCATAGAATAAAATTTCAATTTTACATCCCACCTAGAGAATTTAAATTATCACATTCATAGCAATTTATTCATGTTTTATACTTTTTAACACATTCAAGCAGATTCAAATTAAAATGCATGTGTTAAAAGACATCCAGTAGTATCATATTTGACCATGACCAAGAGTGTACCTTCCTAGATAACCCAAACCCAGTCGGTAGCAATGCAGGCTCAGCCATTTTTCTTTCCTATGTTTGACAAGAGTCAATGTGACATGCATCTTCCACCAATCTTCTAAGTCTATGTGGAAAAGCAGCCAGTTGCTTTGGGAAGATTGTTTTGCGAAATACTGGTGTGTGAAAACCAGGAAATATATTTATAGTAGGTAACTGGCTGTCGTGATATAACTGATAAGATAAACGGCGTTAAACTCGAATCAATCATATTTATAATACAATTGGCTAATATGAGGTCAAGTTTGTAACGGACCATTGCCAATGCTAAATAATACAGATTATGGCCCTAGCTATAATCTCATTTATTTTGGGGCTGACAAAACTTTGTTGGTTGGGAGATGCTTTTGAAGTGGGTTTTTGGAGTTTTGGGAATCGTTTTCTTCCGGGTAAAATCATCTGCCTGTTATGATAAAGTCTAGACTACAAAGCGCTTGCAGTCACTATTGGATTTGATTAAGCGTCTAATCACCTGTTACGCAAAGTCTCGGACGCTTCAAAAATTTGAGAATATTCGGAACACTCTGCCTTTTTCCAATCAGCTTCGAGGAACCATGCACAAAATAGATTTCGGAAAAATGATTTAATATCCAAAATCATCGGCGATAATTTTGGAAAGAATATGCCGCGGGGGAAAAGAAGAACAGACGAATAATCCGTGTGGAAGGGAACAGGAGAAAAAATGGGAGTTGTTGCGATCAATAGAATTGATGGAGTCGGTTTGTCTCGCGTCATTGACGATCTCGTCACAGGCAGAATGCGGTGAGTATTCTGTCATTTTAGGCGATCCTATGTCAGTCTGGTGTATTTCAAGAACAAATGTATTACCAAAACGCCTAGACGTCTCGTATTGAAATATTTAATGATGGGAAGAAATCGCGATATGACTGAGTCGGATGACATTTCTGCCCATATACCTGGACCGTGCAATGTTTCACCGTCAAGGAACCCAATTAATCTTGTTGGTAGCCGCAACTTCACTTAATAACTGTGCTCATAGTTTTCCTTTGTATTATTCTGGATCACGATTACTGTAAGCAAATTCAGCTAGGGAAACATGTGGTATGCCAAATGCAGTTTGAGTTACGGCTGGTAGTGTTTCGGGCCCATTTAAAAATCGTCTACTGCCAAAAGCAGGATATATCCGCTAGCTCTCTTCCCCGAAGAAAAGTCATTGAATTTAGGCTGATACACAGGTTATTCACAGAATGACTTTATATACAGTATCCTATTCTTTGCCCGGTTCAAATCATAAGCTTTGATGAAGCTGTCGTTATGGTACACAATCCTAATACTTTACCTAGATGATTTATTGTTTTTGGGAAAAAGGGAACTGGGCATCGTGCTTCCATGATGTCTGTTTTCTGTCACAAAATGGGTTTGCTAGGATTACTTAACTGCTTGAGTATATACTTTTAAACAAGAGGGCCATGATGGCCCTGGATCGCTCACCTTAATTACACAATGTACTGCATTGCAAAACACATGAAGACAATAATTCTGAATGCAACCTCCAGTGTTAACAATATTTTCCTTCATTTGGCCTAGTGATCTATATTTTTTTTACCTGATATGACCCATATTCCAACATGGACAAGATATCGTCAAGACAACATTCTGACGTTTCAACTTGCTCAAAGTAAAAATGCGGCCTCCGGAGTTTGAACAATATTTTCCTTTATTGACATAGTTTCTGAACAAATATGACCCATATTCGAACTTGACCTAGATATAATTCAGACAAAGATTCTGACCAAATTTCAAGCTGCTGAAGCAAAAAATGTGGCATCCAAAGTGTTCACAAGATTTTCCTTCAATTTGATCTAGTGACCTAGTTTTTGATCCAGCATGACCCATATTCGAACTTGGCCTACATATCATCAAGAAAAACATTCTGATACATGACCCATATTCGAACTTGGCCTAAATATCATTCAGCTCAACATTCTGACCAAATTTCAAGCCGCTGAAGTAAAACATGCGGCTTCTACAGTTAACAAGATTTTCCCTTAATTTGGCCTTGTGACCTAGTTTCTGATCCAATATGACCCATATTTAAACTTGACCTAGATATCTTTAAGACAAACATTCTGACAAAATTTCAAGCTGCTGAAGCAAAAATTGCGGACTCTGGAGTGTTAACAAGATTTTCCTTCAATTTGACCTAGTGACCTAGTTGTTGACCTGACGTGACCCATGTTCGAACTTGACCTACATATCATTAAGACAAACATTCTGATAAAGTTTCAACATGCTCAAGTTGAAAATGTGGCCTCCAGAGTGTTAACAAGATTTCGCTTCAATTCGACCTAGTGAGCTAGTTTTTGACCTCATATGGCCCAGTTTCGTACTTGTCCAAGATTTTATGGAGATGAACGTTCCGATAAACTTTCATGAAGATTGGATGCAAAATGTAGCCTGTAGAGTGTTAACAAGCTCAAATGTTGACGACGCACGACGGACGGACGCCGGACAAAATGTGATCCCAATAGCTCACCTTGCACTTCGTGCATAGGTGAGCTAAAAATGTACTTTTAAGAAAATGTCGTTCTTGATTGGTATCTTGGATAATTGGATGAATTGGTTTGAAACCTGGGGATATACTTTCATCAAAAAATGTACTTTTAAGAAGCTATTCCAGCAGATAATAAGTGAAATTTAAGTATACACTTTCAGCAACAAATGTACTTTTAAGTCAATGCAGTTCATTATAATTGGATCTTTTAACTTTGATTGCTAGGCTATCTTGCATTCCTTTCTGCCGCAGATTGATCAATTGAATCTAAGGTTTGAAAGCCTCATTTTGATCTTTAGGCAGAATCGGGTATGGAAGACGACCCAAAAGATACTGGGTTGTATTATAAATGAGGACTTTCAGTCCACATGCACATTGGCCCACATGCCTTGATGTAACAGGACCTCAGAGGACATAACCGTTTTAGCAATTCCCAGGATATAGACGGCATGTTTGACTTTGAGGTTGAATATCGTTTTTATGGCTGTGCAGCCAACTTGTTAGGCTGCTTAAGATTGCAAAGATTACTGGTGCATTTAAGAAAACCTAACGGTGATCTTTTACAACCCTTCTAGAAATTTTTCAAAATTGAGTGCGGTGGTAGGGTCATTGAAGTTATCGCTTGCAGGAAGCTCTGCCAGTCTTCATGCCATTTTGCAAATATTACAGGATACCCATACTGTTTTGAGGTTATTCTCCTTTCGCTGTTTCCGCATACTTGCCAGGGATTGTGGTTTCATCAAGAAACCTTGAGGATTCCACTAACTGCATGCCTACAAGAAGCCCTGTGATTCTTTGTGCCATTTCGCAAAAAATGCAGGATACCATAATTGTCTCATTCTTCCTTTAGCCAAATTACACTAGTCATTTCCTACTGTTCTGAGATTGGTTATTCCCTGATTCGTGCTTTAACCGTAATGCTTGCCGTATCTTGGACTTTGCTTAAGATGATGCAAATGGTTACCCATTTTCACGCTCTTAATTTAGTGGTGTACTAACAAAAGCTATATGTTCATTATGTTTACCTACTCCTTACATCCGTCTTAACGTAATGCTTCAGCTTGGTTCACAAGCCGCACCATTCCTTAGTTTATTTACAGATATTTGGATCATGGGTGATCTCTGATTGCCAAAGTGGAAGGATGAGCTAATTTAAGCAGGTCACATGGTCTGGGTTTGTATGATTAAAAGGTGTCAGTGGTATTTGCTGAAGCCGACTGCTTCCCAAGTTACAGTTTATATCACCCGTCGCCAACAGTCAGTCATGATCATAGTTCTCCTATCCTAGATGGGAATGATCTTGTTGGTACTACACAATGGAAACTTATGAAGTACATGAAAGCATGCATGCATGAAAGTAGACTTCTATTATATTGCTTCTACAATCCCCTCTGTTTTTATTGCTTGGTGTGAAATCTGGCCAACCCGCAAGGGGAGGGGTTGCTCACGATGAGCAATATTTCTCCTTTTGTCACCATGCTTTCAACTCAATCCAATAATAATTCTCTCATTTGTAGACATTTTCCACATATTAGCCAATCTGTTTTCAAAGTTGTCTGCTACAGAATTGTTGTATGTAGGAATGGGATAACTTATCATCATCATACATTCTTTCCGACATTTAACAGAGGTCGCTGTGACACGTCGCTGTGACACGTGTCGTTCGTCTTTTACCAGTGGACTAGCAGTCTATGTGGAAAAGCAGCCAGTTGCTTGGAAAAGTAGGTTGTATGGAGTACTGGTGTGAAAAAATCCAGGAAACATGAGTAGGTGAACTGGCTGCAGTGATATGACTGACTAGCAGTCTATGTGGAAAAGCAGCTAGTTGCTTGGACAAGTATGTTGTATGGAGTACTGGTGTGAAAAAACATATGAGAAGGGGAACTGGTTTAACGGTGTTAAACCCAAATCAATTAATTGGTGAGAAATCATCATGGATTTCCTGATGGATTTCCTGGAGAGCCCTAGAATCTCATTAATACAACTGGATATCAGATTGTGAGGAATTTATGGAATGGTAGATCAATTATATGGGAAATTGATAACAATAGGAGTAGGTGAACTGGTTTAACGGCGTTGAACCCAAATCAATTAATTGGCGAGAAATCATCATGGATTTCCTGGAGAGCCCTAGAATCTAATCAATTGAGCTTTGGGGGGAAAAATAAGTAACAAAAGAAACACATTAATACAACTGGACATCAGCTTGTGAGGAATTTATGGAATGGTAGATCAATTATATGGGAAATTGATACCAAAATAAGTCGACTTGTGAGGCTGATAGATAGGCCGCTGAATGGGGGACAAATTTATACTAAATTTGCTGTGGCGGATTCTAGCGGCCAGTGAGTGGGTGACATAGTGATCTAGCATACCTAATAGTCAGAATTCATTGTTATTTATACCTCCAACGTCGACCTCGAGGCGACTCTGCATCAGTCAGGAACGGGGCCTCGGGTGTCACGGACGAGGAGCTGGGAACTGTGAGGGGCTATTATGCATGGCATGTCAAGGATGTGGAACCTTGCAAGGCGGCTTCTCACAGGATTCCAACAATCCTAAGTTTAATTCATGGCTTTGTCTATGGCACGCACCATTGATAAATAATCTATAGGGGAGAGGGATGCCCAGAACAGGCAGGGGATGTCTTGTATTAGCGTATCCCTCGCGGAACCCACTTTTAGGCCTTTTATAATTATGGAGGAAGGAATTAATTAAAGTACATACTGTTGTGGACTGAATGGAAGGGATTAAGAAATAAAAGCTTACTTTGGAAAGGAATGGATTAATAAATAAAAGCTTAATTTGGAAAGGATTGGATTAAAAATAAAAGCTTAATTTGGAAAGGATTTGATAAAAAATAAAAGCTTAATTTGGAAAGGATTTGGAAAGGATTTGATTAAAAATAAAAGCTAAATTTGGAAAGGATTGGATAAACAAGAGGCCCAAGAGGGCCAGTATCGCTCCACGGCCATAAGGCAAAAATCAAATCTCCAAACAGCCCTGCCCCCTGGTGGCTATTTGTTTTACCAACCACCATGGGTTAAAAGAATCTTGTAGAGTGTCACCCAAGGAATGTTTCTGCAAAATTATTTGAAAATTGGCCCGACACTTTCAGGAGAGGATATTTTAAGTTTTCACTATGGTCGTATAAGGCAAAATAGCCCCGCCCTCTGACGGCCATATTTTTCGACCAATCAACATGGCTTGAAGGAATCTGATAGAGGTTCACCCGATGAACATTTTTCTACACAATTATTTGAAAATCGGCTGAACACTTTCGGAGAAGAAGATTTTTTAAGTTTTCACTATAGCTATATAAGGCAAAATAGCCCCGCCCCCTGGCGGCCATGTTTTTCAACCAATCAATATTTCTTGAAGGAATCTAATAAAGGGTCACCCAATGAACATTCCTATAAAATTATTTGAAAATCGGCTGAACACTTTAGGAGGAGAAGATTTTTTAAGTTTTCACTTTGGTTGTATAAGGCAAAATAGCCCCGCCCTCTGGCGGCCATGTTTTTCGACCAATCAACATGGCTTGAAGGAATCTGATAGAGGGTCACCCGATGAACATTTCTACAAAATTATTTGAAAATAGGCCTGAACACTTTCGGAGAAGAAGATTTTTTAAGTTTTCACTATAGCTATATAATGCAAAATAGCCCTGCCCCCTGGCGGCCATGTTTTTCAACCAATCCACATTTCTTGAAGGAATCTAATAAAGGGTCACCAAAGGAACATTTCTACAAAATTATTTGAAAATCGGCCTGACACTTTTGGAGGAGAAGATTTTTTAAGTTTTCTCTTTAGCCATTAAGCAAAATCGCCCCGCCCTGTGACGGCCATGTATTTTTACCAATCAACATGGCTTGAAGGAATCTGATAGAGGGTCACCCATGGAACATTTCTACAAAATTATTTGAAAAACTGCTGAACACTTTTGGAGAAGAAGATTTTTTAAGTTTTCACTATAGCTATATAAGGAAAAATAGCCCCGCCCCCCCTGGGGCCATGTTTTTCGCCCAATCAACATTTCTTGAAGGAATCTAATAAAGAGTCACCCAAGGAACATTTCTACAAAAATTATTTGAAAATCGGCCTGACACTTTTGGAGAAGAAGATTTTTTAAGTTTTCAATATTTTTTTCTTTTGGTTGCCATGGAAACCAGAATTATGGATGGATCAAAAACAAGAGGCCCAAGAGGGCCAGTATCGCTCCACGGCCATAAGGCAAAAATCAAATCTCCAAACAGCCCTGCCCCCTAGTGGCCATATTTTTTACCAACCACCATGGCTTAAAGGAATCTTGTAGAGTGTCACCCAAGGAATGTTTCTGCAAAATTATTTGAAAATCGGCCTGACACTTTCGGAGGTGAAGATTTTTTAAGTTTTCACAATAGCCATATAAGGCAAAATAGCCCCACCCCATGGCGGCCATATTTTTGAACCAATCAACATGGCTTGAAGGAATCTGATAGAGGGTCACCCAAAGAACATTTCTACAAAATTATTTGAAAATCTGCTCAACACTTTCGGAGAAGAATTTTTTTTAAATTTTCACTATGGTCATATAGAGCAAAATAGCCCCGCCCTCTGGCGGCCATATTTTTCGACCAATCAACATGGCTTGAAGGAATCTGATAGAGGGTCACCCAATGAACATTTCTACAAAATTATTTGAAAATCGGCTGAACACTTTCGGAGAAGAAGATTTTTTAAGTTTTCACTATGGTCATATAAGGCAAAATAGCCCCGCCCTCTGGCGACCATGTTTTTCGACCAATCAACATTTCTTGAAGGAATCTAATAAAGGGTCACCCAAGGAACATTTCTACAAAATTATTTGAAAATCGGCCTGACACTTTCAGAGAAGAAGATTTTTTAAGTTTTCACTATTTTTTTCTTTTGGTTGCCATGGAAACCAGAATTATGGATGGATCAAAAAAAATTGAAGGAATTTAAGAGAGGACATTGAGAGGATACTTCCTATGAAGTTTCAACCAAATTGGCCAAGTGGTTAGTGAGAAGAAGTCGTTTAAAGGAAAAAGTTTACGCACACACGCACGCACGGAGGACAATTCGCCATGACATAAGCTCGACTGGCTTTCAGCCAGTGTAGCTAAAAATTGAAGGAATTTAAGAGAGGACATTGAGAGGATGCTTCCTATGAAGTTTCAACCAAATTGGCCAAGTGGTTGGGGAGAAGAAGTCGTTTAAAGGAAAAAGTTAACGCACGCACGCACGCACGACGGACAATTCGCCATGACATAAGCTCGACTGGCTTTCAGCCAGTGGAGCTAAAAATAAAAGCTTAATTTGGAAAGGATTGGATTAAAAATAAAAGCTTTACAAGAGTATGTATAGTCTGGAAAAAAAGCATAATGATTGCACTTATTAGTTACATATAGTTGGTGCGTGCAACTGCATAACAGTCTAATGATCACTGTGCCGTCCTCCATGATGGCTAAATAGCAATTGCGTCCAAATTATCTCCACAATAATAGTGTTAATAATGTGTGTTGTTATTATTTATTGTCTGGGAATAAATGTGTTGTATTTGATGATTTTACATTTATGTTATTTTATTGCGGCGGCATCCTAAAAATAATAGTGTGGCAAACTAGTCTAGTATAGAGAAATCCACAAAATGTAATTTGGACTAGATGAAATAATGAACATGTATTTCAAGCCATCTTGTAACCGGTGTCATAAAAATCACCGAAGCGTCATTATCACCAATATTTATTGGCGAGCTGATACAGTAAATTGGCGATCTCGTATCCAACGATTAAAAATTAGAAAACGCTCGACATTGAATTCCCGCCGAATTTATTACGGGTTTTTTATACAGTAAAAAGAACGACCACCCACAGAATCAAAATACATCTTTTGCCCACTACCTAGAGAGTTTTATTTAAACAAGAGGGCCATGATGGCCCTGGATCGCTCACCTTAATTATACAATGTACTGTTATGCAAAACACATCAAGACAATTATTCTGAATGCAACCTCCAGTGTTAACAAGATTTTCCTTCATTTGGCGTAGTGATCTATAAATTATTTTTCCTGATATGACCCATATTCCAACATGGACTAGATATCATCAAAACAACATTCTGACAAATTTTCAACTTGCTCAAAGTAAAAATGCGGCCTCCGGAGTTTGAACAATATTTTCCTTTATTGACCTTGTTTCTGACCCCCATATGACCCATATTCGAACTTGAACTAGATATCATTTAGACAAACATTCTGACCAAATTTCTAGATGCTTAAGCAAAAAATGCGGCATCCAAAGTGTTAACAAGATTTTCCTTCCGTTTGCCCTAGTGACCTAGTTTTTGACCCAGCATGACCCGTATTCGTACTTGGCCTAGATATCATTCAGCTAAACATTCTGACCGAATTTCAAACTGCTGTAGCAAAACATGCAGCTTCTAGAGTTAACAAGATTTTCCCTCAATTTGGCCTAGTGACCTAGTTTCTGACCCAAAATGACCTATATTTAAACTTGACCTACATATCATCAAGATAAACATTATGATAAAGTTTCAATATGCTCAAGTTGAAAATGTGGCCTCTAGAGTGTTAACAAGATTACCCTTCAATTTGGCCTAGTGACCTAGTTTTTGACCCGGCATGACCCGTATTCGAACTTGACCTAGATATTATTCAGCTCAACATTCTGACTAAATTTCAAGCTGCTGAAGCAAAAAATACAGCTTCTACGGTGTAAACAAGATTTCCCTTCAATTTGGCCTAGTGACCTAGTTTTTGACCCGGCATGACCCGTATTCGAACTTGACCTAGATATCATGCAGCTCAACATTCTGACTAAATTTCAAACTGCTGAAGCAAAAAATGCAGCTTCTACAGTGTTAACAAGATTTCCCTTCAATTTGGCCTAGTGACCTAGTTTTTGACCCGTCATGACCCATATTCAAACTTGGCCTAGATATCATTCAGCTCAACATTCTGACTAAATTTCAAGCTGCTGAAGCAAAAAATGCAGCTTCTACAGTGTTAACAAGATTTCCCTTCAATATGGCCTTGTGACCTACTTTTTGACCCGACATGACCCATGTTCGAACTTGACCTACATATCATCAAGACAAACATTCTGATAAAGTTTTTGACCTCATATGGCCCAGTTTCGAACTTGTCCAAGAATTTATGGAGATGAATGTTCTGATACACTTTCATGAAGATTGGATGCAAAATGTAGCCTGTAGAGTGTTAACAAGCTGAAATGTTGACGACGCACGACGGACGGACGCCGGACAAAATGTGATCACAATAGCTCACCTTGCACTTCGTGCATAGGTGAGCTAAAAATACCCCCCACCCACAGAATTTAAATAGCTTGTCGTTCCTCCCCCCCAGACATTTTTTTCTGGAACAGCCCTAAGAACAGAGCTTTATATATATAATTAAATACATATGGTTCATTGTCATTGTTACGTAATAACAATACACATGTACACACATGAAATACAGAAAAAAAAACCGATATTAAAACTCTAGATAAGGGCGTTTTGTATATTCTAAAATCCTTATTTGACCCATTGACCCTATCTTGTAGGTACTCAAAACAATTGTTTCATTATAGTGCCAACATTATAGGGTTTGTTTGGATAATAAGAAAGATATTGCAGGGAAAAGAGCTGTAAACCCCTCCTTATCTGAACCTCGGATGTTTCACATACAAACAAAAACTTACCAAGGTAAATAGTAGGTTTCATGTCCACAAAAGGCATGTCAAATTTTAAATGTTGCGTGGTGTCCCAAGCTATAGCTTTACGAGACATTTCTTCATCAGCAGTAGACAGGAGGTGGAAGTTGATACTTCTGCCTAATTGACCCAAGTATCTAATAATCCTCTGTTTCACTTGAGTCAGCTGGGACTGATAGCTCTGAAATAGTAAGAATTAATTAATAACGCTACTTAGTTTTAACTACATTTGATTGATTGATTAGAGTTAACCCTTTCCCACATAGAACTATTCTGCAAAAATGTAGAAAATCTCAATTAATGAAGGTTTACTTATAGAATAGATTTGAAAACATTGTGGCAAAAGGTGAAATTGCTCAGCCAAAAAAAACAGGGAAATGCTTCATGTTCCAGATAAATTGTTTGATGCCATAAAGGAACTGACAGGACTCCCCACATCAAGCTCCCACGTTTGTTCAATTTTTCCTCACCAGCCTCTATTGGCCCAGTGCCCCGCCATAAGGTCGTCCTTATGGCATTCCTTATTTACTCACACCAAGCCCAAAGCAGGTGCCTATGGGTGGTGAAAACCTGCCAACACCAAGGCAGATGCCTAAGGTGTTGGTTGGTGCAACCCCCTACCAACTCAATAGCTGATGCCTATGGTTGGTAAAAATCTATGCAATCAATGGATCGGTCAGCAGTCAGTTCCTTACCCTTATCACATAAAGCATTATCCTGGAATTTTCAGCCACACAAACTAGTGTTCGCCCCAAAATTACGGCCAGGCATCACTCATGAAAAAAAAAACCTTCTCCAAAGCATGTGGCATTTAAAAGAACCAAATCATTTCCGACTAACCCTAACCCTAACTCGAAAAAACAGCATACAACGACACTGATATCTTCATGATTGATAAAAATTCCCCCATTATGCTCAACCAAGCACCTCAAAAACCGATTTAGCTGCTTCCGTGTCTTCTCCAGTTTAACAACCTGTATGCATGTTTTATCCCACACTAGTCTTGGAAGCAAAGCTGATAAAAACTAGAATTGTTTTTGCAAACAAGAGGGCCATGATGGCCCTGGAATCGCTCACCTGATTTTTTTTTCACTTTAGCTATATAAGCCCCGCCATCTGGCGGGCATAGTTTCCGACAAATCGACTTAGCTTGAAGGAATCTGATAGAGGGTCACCCTAGGAACATTTCTACAAAATTATTTGAAAATCGGCCCGACACTTTTGGAGGAGAAGATTTTTTAAGTTTTCACTATAGCCATAAAAGGCAAAATAGCCCCGCCCCCTGGCGGCCATGTTTTTTTACCAATCAACATGGCTTGAAGGAATCTGATAGAGGGTCATCCAAGGAACATTTCTACAAAATTATTTGAAAATCGGCCAGACACTTTTGGAGGAGAAGATTTTTTAAGTTTTCACTATAGCTATATAAGGCAAAATAGCTCCGCCCCCCCTGGCGGCCATGTTTTTTGACCAATTAACATGGCTTCAAGGAATCTGATAGAGAGTCACCCAAGGAACATTTCTACAAAATAAGTTCAAAATCTGCCAACCAATTTGGGAGGAGAAGAATTTTGAAGTTTTTTTCGTTTCGTTGCCATGGAAACCAGAATTCTGCATGGATCCCAATAATTTGAAGGAATTCTGGTGAGGTCATTGAGAGAATGCTTTCTGTGAAGTTTCATCCCAATTGACCCACTGCCGGGTTACTGAGGAGAAGATGTTGAAGATTTTTTAAGTTTTCACTATAACCATAAAAGGCAAAATAACCCCGCCCCCTGGCAGCCATGTTTTTCGACCAATCAACATGGCTTGAAGGAATCTGATAGAGGGTCACCCAAGGATCATTTCTACAAAATTATTTGAAAATCGGCCTGACACTTTTGGAGGAGAAGATTTTTTAAGTTTGCACTATAGCCATATAAGGCAAAAAATAGCCCGCCCCCCCCTGGCAGCCATGTTTTTCGACCAATCAACATGGCTTGAAGGAATCTGATAGAGGGTCACCCAAGGATCATTTCTACAAAATAATTTGAAAATCGGCCTGACACTTTCGGAGGAGAAGATTTTTTAAGAATTTTGAAGTTTTTTCCATTTCGTTGCCATGGAAACCAGAATTCTGCATGGATCCCAAAAATTTTAAGGAATTCTGGTGAGGACATTGAGAGGATGCTTTCTGTGAAGTTTCATCCCAGTTGACCCACCGGTTACAGAGGAGAAAATGTTGACGGACGACGGACAACGGACGCCGGACATAGGGCGATCACAATAACTCACCCTGAGCACTTCGTGCACAGGTGAGCTAAAAACAGATGTCTCCCCCTCATATATCTGTCAAAATCTCTCAACACATTCCAATCTATAAAGCAGACAATGGGTTCACATCGCCTTGATGAGGTGAACATTTGATCCAAGTTTCATGAAAATCCTTCAAGCCGTCTTGGAGATATGGAGCGGACACAATTTGGGACGGACAGACAGTCGAGACATGGGTTCTGCACATCGCCTTGATGAGGTGAACATTTGACCCAAGTTTCATGAAAATCCTTCAAGCCATCTTGGAGATATGGAGTGGACACGATTTGGGATGGACAGACAGACAGACAGACAGACAGACAGACAGACAGTCAAAACATGGGTTCTGCACATCGCCTTGATGAGGTGAACATGTGACCCAAGTTTCATGAAAATCCTTCAAGCCGTCTTGGAGATATGGAGCGGACACAATTTGGGACAGACGGACGGACAGACAGACAGACAGACAGTCGAGACATGGGTTCTGCACATCGCCTTGATGAGGTGAACATGTGACCCAAGTTTCATGAAAATCCTTCGAGCCGTCTTAGAGATATGGAGCGGACACGAAATTAAGCCTCAAACCTTTGACCTTCAAGCATGACCTTGACATTGAACCTATATTGTCGAGACGCAAGTTGTGCACGTCGCCATGGTGAGGTGAACATGTGACCCAAGTTTCATGAAAATCCTTCAAGCCGTCTTGGAGATATTGAGTGGACAGGAAATAAAGCCTAAAACCTTTGAGCTTCAAGCGTGACCTTGACCTTGAACCGGTATGGTCGAGACGCGGGTTCTGCACGTCGCCTTGATGAGGTGAACATGTGACCCAAGTTTCATGAAAATTCTTTAAGCTGTTTTGGAGATATGGAGCGGCACAAAATAAAGCCTCACAACCTTCAAGCGTGATCTTGACCTTGACCCAGTATGTTCGAGACACGGGTTCTGCACGTCGCCTTGATGAGGTGAACATGTGACCAAATTTTCATGAAAATCCTTTAAGCCGTCTTGGAGATATTGACTGGACACGAAATAAAGCCTAAAACCTTTGACCTTCAAGCATGACCTTGACCTTTACCCGGTATGGTGGAGACGCGGGTTCTGCACGTCGCCTTGATGAGGTGAACATGTGACCCAAGTTTCATGAAAATCCTTTAAGGAGATATGGAGCGGACACAAAATAAAGCCTCAAACATTTGACCTTGACCCAGTATGGTCGAGACGCGGGTTCTGCACGTCGCCTTGACGAGGTGAACATCTGACCCAAGTTTCATGAAAATCCTTCAAGCCGTCTTGGAGATATTGAGTGGACACGAAATAAAGCCTAAAACCTTTGACCTTCAAGCGTGACCTTGACCTTGAACCGGTATGGTCGAGACGCGGGTTCTGCACGTCGCCTTGATGAGGTGAATATGTGACCCACGTATCATGAAAATCCTTTAAGGAGATATGGAGTGGACACAAAATAAAGCCTCAAACCTTTGACCTTCAAGCGTGACCTTGACCCAGTATGGTCAAGACGCGGGTTCTGCACGTCGCCTTGATGAGGTGAACATGTGACCCAAGTTTCATGAAAATCTTTCAAGCCGTCTTGGAGATATGGAGCGGACACGAAATAAAGCCTCAAACCTTTGACCTTCAAGCGTGACCTTGACCTTGACCCTATATTGTCGAGACACGGGTTCTGCACGTCGCCTTGATGAGGTGAACATGTGACCAAAGTTTCATGAAAATCCTTCAAGCCGTCTGGGAGATATGGAGCGGACACAAAATAAAGCCTCAAACCTTTGACCTTCAAGCGTGACCTTCACATTGACCCTATATTGTCGAGACGCAAGTTCTGCACGTCACCTTGATGAGGTGAACATGTGACCCAAGTTTCATGAAAATCCTTCAAGCCGTCTGGGAGATATGGAGCGGACACGAAATAAAGCCTCAAACCTTTGACCTTCAAGCGTGACCTTGACCCTATATTGTCAAGACGCGGGTTCTGCACGTCGCCTTGATGAGGTGAACATGTGACCCAAGTTTCATGAAAATCCTTCAAGCCGTCTCGGAGATATGGAGCGGACACGAAATAAAGCCTCAAACCTTTGACCTTCAAGCGTGACCTTGACCTTGACCCTATATTGTTGAGACGCAGGTTCTGCACGTCGCCTTGATGAGGTGAACATGTGACCTAAGTTTCATGAAAATCCTTCAAGCCGTCTCGGAGATATGAAGCGGACACGAAATAAAGCCTCAAACCTTTGACCTTCAAGCGTGACCTTGACCCTATATTGTCGAGACGCGGGTTTTGCACGTCGCCTTGATGAGGTGAACATGTGACCCAAGTTTCATGAAAATCCTTCAAGCCGTCTGGGAGATATGGAGCGGACACGAAATAAAGCCTCAAACCTTTGACCTTCAAGCGTGACCTTGACCCTATATTGTCGAGACGCGGGTTCTGCACGTCGCCTTGATGAGGTGAACATGTGACCCAAGTTTCATGAAAATCCTTCAAGCCGTCTGGGAGATATGGATCGGACAAGATTTTGGGGACGAACAGACAGACAGACAGACAGACAGACAGACATCAAGGACAAAAAAAATATATCTCCCCTGTATACAGGGGGAGACATAATAAAGTAGTGTCAGGAAAAGTTTCAAAAAGAGAAAGAATATCTTGTCTCATGGCGTGTCGTAATACAATACTTTTGTCGGTTCCTATGTCGTTCGAGCCCAAGTGTAAGACTATGGCCTTAGGAGTGGGATTATGTAAAGCCATAAACTGTAAACTATGACTCAGCCGAGTCCACTTTATTCCACGCATTTTGCTCACGGTGCAAAAAAACTGCACGCCGTTCCGCCCAGAACACATGAGAATCGCCTAGGAACATTTCTACAACATTTTTAAAATGAATATCAGCCAGACACTTTCAGAGGAGAAGATTTTTTAAGTTTTCTCTTTAGCCATATAAGGCAAAATATCCCCGCCCTCTGGCGGCCATGTTTTTTTTACTAATCAACATGGCATGAAGGAATCTGATAGAGGGTCACCCAAGAAACATTTCTACAAAATTATTTGAAAATCTGCTCAACTCTTTCGGAGAAGATTTTTTAAGTTTTCACTATGGTCATATAAGGCAAAATAGCCCCGCCCTCTAGCGGCCATGTTTTTCGACTAATCAACATGGCTTAAAGGAATCTGATAGAGGGTCACCCAATGAACATTTCTACAAAATTATTTGAAAATCGGCTGAACACTTTCGGAGGAGAAGATTTTTTAAGTTTTCACTATAGCTATATAAGACAAAATAGCCCCTCCCCTGGCGGGCATGTTTTTCAACCAATCAACATTTCTTGAAGGAATCTAATAATGGCTCACCCAAGGAACATTACTACAAAATTATTTGAAAATCGGCCTGACAATTTTTTAAGATTTCTTTTTAGCCATATAAGGCAAAATAGCCCTCTGGTGGCCATGTTTTTTTACCAATCAACATGGCTTGAAGGAATCCGATATAGATTGATTGATTGATTGATTGGGGTTTAACGCCGTTTTTAACAATTTCTCAGTTATATCACGGCGGCCAGTTCACCTACTCATGCATTTCCTGGTTTTCTCACACCAGTACTCCACACAACAATCTTCCCAAGCAACTGGCTGCTTTTCCACATAGACAGAGCCCATTGGTGGAAGACAAATGACGCATGTTGCATTGAGTTTTGTCAATCGTCTGAAAGAAAGTTGGCCGAGCCGAGATTCGAACTCACAACCCCTGGATTGACAGTCGCGTCGCCACCGACTGAGCTACCGGGGCTCGGCGAATCTGATATAGGGTCACCTAAGGAACATTTCTACAAAATTATTTGAAAATCTGCTCAACATTTTCGGAGAAGAATATTTTTTAAGTTTTCACTATAGTCATATAAGGCAAAATAGCCCCGCTCTCTGGCGGCCAAGTTTTTCGACCAATCAACATGGCTTGAAGGAATCTGAAAGAGGGTCACCCAATGAACATTTCTACAAAATTATTTGAAAATCGGCTGAACACTTTCAGAAAAGTAGATTTTTTAAGTTTTCACTATAGCAATATAAGGCAAAATAGCCCCGCCCCCTGGCGGCCATGTTTTTCAACCAATCAACATTTCTTGAAGGAATCCAATAAAAAGTCACCCAAGGAACATTTCTACAAAATTATTTGAAAATCGGCCTGACACTTTTGGAGAAGAAGATTTTTTAAGTTTTCACTATTTTTTTCATTTGGTTGCCATGGAATCCAGAATTATGGATGGATAAAAAAAAAAAATTTTTTAGAGAGGACATGACTGGATGCTTCCTGTGAAGTTTCAACCAAATTGGCCAAGTGGTTAGGGAGATGAAGTCGTTTAAAGGAAAAAGTTAACGCACGCACACACGCACAACGGACAATTCGCCATGACATAAGCTCGACTAAAATTACTCAAAACAAGCAATTTCTCCTTTGGTCATCATCTTTTCAACTCTATTCAATTATTATACTTTCATTTAAAGGGAGTTTGTGTTTGCTTGTAAATTCGTCTGCTGCAGATTTGTTGTATGTGGGAAAGGGTTAAAGTATATTTATTACATAGAGGGGAAAACAGTGTTGCAAAAGCAAACATTATAGGCCTTTTTCCTTTTGGCACCATTTTTCCTGTCACATTCTGGTAAAGATAGCTACATGAATATGTGTCAGTCAGCATGTGGGTTGAAGGTGATCAAAACGTAAAAGACTGGCTGCATATATATAAAAGGATATTAAGAAATGTTGAAAAGATCTTAAATCCGATATTTCTCAGACTGGTTAAATAATACAGACAGCATTTCAGGGTTAACCCTTTCCCTCATAAAGATGCTTTCTGACGCCTCTGCAGCAGACAGCTTTTAGAAAACATAGTGAGAAAAGAAGAAATTACTCAAAACAAGCAACTTCTTCTTTTGCCACAATGTTTTCCACTTTTAGTCATAGTTTATCCATTCAATTAAAGAGATTTGGATTTTTGACAAAATATGTTCAGGTCTTCTGCTGCAGAATTGTCGCAGCAGATGCATTACAAAATCCTTAAGAAAAATGTTTAATTACTCACTTTCCCCTTCTCCAACAAAAATTTGTTGTAACAAAATGAAACATTAAAATTTCCTGAGCGAAAATCATGCAGCCAGTCCGGGGCTCAAACTCTAGACCTCTTGCTTTCAGGGCAAGTACTAAACTGACCGAGTTAACCAGGCTGCTTACATGTACTCTCTCCAATTTTGACTTAAAACACACTGCAAGCGCTGTTTGACTCACCAGGCAGTGCTGTCATAGCCCAAGGTGAACACTCTATCACATTGCTGTAAATCTAGCTTTCTAGCAAGGTAGTATAAGTGTCCCCTTATTCATATACCTTGGCTACACTGATATAACATCTTTCATTCAATGTTGTCAAAGGAATTGTTCATTATGAACATATTTTTCTATTTGCCAAAACATTTTAAGAAGTCGTCTGCTTTGCATGTGGGAAAGGGTTCATACTTATAAACCTTCCCGCATATAGAAGCATTATGACGCTTCTGCAGCAGAAGACTTTTGAAAACATTGTGGAAGAAGGAAAAATTGCTCATGATGAGCAACTTTTCCTTTTACCAAAATGATTGTAACCCTTTTTGTACTATCATTAACAAAGATTTGTCATATTTTTGCCAAGATGTTTTCAAAGTCATCTGCTGCAAATTTGTTGTATGTGGGAAAGAGATAAGCAAACAAGTCTGCAACTCACCTTGGTCCACAGTTTTCAAATAGTTATCAAGATTAGGTAGAATCTCTTAAGGTTGAAGAGTGTGAAGTGGCAGTGTCTTTGACCAGAACTCCAGCGCATCCATGGCAACCATTGCCAGGGGTAAATAACTGAGTCCAAGGGTAAGGGTTACCTGTACATGACAGAAACCTTATTTACTTTGTTTTCTATTTATTCATATTAAATTGCATAACCCTTTCCCACATACAAAAGCTTTCTGACGCCTCTACAGCAGACACTATTGAAAACACTGTGGCAAAAAGGAAAACTTTATCACAGTGAGCAATTTCTTCATTTGCCACAATGTTTTCAACCATTTTTAAAATAAATGTCATGTGAACACTACTCAATTCAACCATTCCAACATACAACAAAATCTGCAGCAGACAACTTCAAAAACATCAAGGCAAAAAAACCATGTAATATATATACATGAAAGTGTTATTATTAAATATAGCCAAAAAAAACTTTGTAACAAAAGAAGTAATAGCACATCATTAGCAATTCTAACTTATGCTACAATATTGCAAAAGTCATCTGCATGTGGTAGACAACAAAATGTTTACTCATGGTCATAAATTCATAAAAACATCTTAAAACAAGATCTAGTAACATTCAGTGTACATGCCAAGAAGAAAGGCAAATAACTACATGGCATACTCATATGATATGAAAAGAGATTATTGAAAGCTTGGCTACTTGGTACAGCTTTTTTTTAAAGAGCATAGAAAAAATTCTTCAAGAAGAGATAAGATAAATTTTGAATCAATTTGTGACTGTTTTTAAATAACCTAGGGTCTACTAGACAGCATTCAGACAGAAGCCTAGATAAGGCCCCCAAAAAACCACCTGTGTTTCCGGTAACCAGACCGACCCTATTTTTTTCTTGCGACCCTAATCTTTTTTATAGGCATAAAGGTAAAAATTCAAAATCGATCCGGAGAATAAACACTCATTCCTGATCTTTATTCAGGCCTCGACATTAAATTTTGAACCTACTTGCCTAGTCGGACAAGTACTTTGAAAATTAACTTGCTCGGACTCAAATACAACTCGCCCGAATATATGTCATTATATTGCGAATTACAGTGTCCTGCCTTGTTGATTTGCTGTCTTAAAATGCACAGTTCAATTAAAACTGCAGTCGAATTTACAGGACGATATTTACGTTTATGTTTACACAAACAAGTAATTTAAACACATAAAAGTGTCTACGGTTTGACATTAAAATGTACTTTAAACAAAATGAGTCGGAATTTGATCTCGGAAAAATTATTATTGCCATCCGCCATTTTGAATTCAGGGGATTCCGGAAAATACCTCTTCAGAAAAGTGTAAATGACGTTTTGTTTAGTTCAAATCTGACCTATCAATACTCGGGGATGAATCTATTTAGAACGAGGCAGCATAAATTAAAATAGAGGGATTTCATCATGTGACATGTGTATTTTAAACAATTGCGATGCGTTGAAATACGTGACTAGGACTGATTTACGAACGTTTCAGGTTGTCAGCGACACATAAGATTGAGGTCCCGAATGGTTTAATCTGTGACCTTAAATTATGGCCTCTGGACAAATTGTAACCATTCAAATTTCGGTTTTAACTGGTCATATCGGAAGACGGCCGGTTCTCTTTGAGGAATTGTAAAAGGGTCCATTGGATCCTGTCAGAAAATAGTGAAGAGCCGTTCGTAATTGTGAATGGAGCTGTTAACCCTTTCCCTCTTATAGACGCATTCTGACGCCTCTGCAGCAGACAGCTTTTTGAAAACATAGTGACAAAAGAAGAAGTTGCACAAAACGTGCAATTTCTCCTTTTGCCACAATGTTTTCCACTTTTTGTCATAGGTTATCCATTCAATTATGGAGATTTTCTATGTTATGACAAAATACGTTCAAAGTCGTCTGCTTCAGAATTGTCGTATGAGGGAAAGGGTTAATCAGTACCACTTAAATAGGGAAATAAATCTCATGTATAATTTTACAACTTATGTTATTTAAAACAGTCCTTTGTCTTTAAATTGATAAATTGAATTGGTGTTATAAATAGCACATTGAATAACCCATAAGAGCGTGCGCATCTACCATGTAATCAATTCCGCTTTACAGAATTATTTTGTTTATTGATCTTTATGGCGAATTTTAGAGTTTGAAGTTTTAAACTGGACAGGGTTTGATCAAATAATGAAATAAAATATTGACATGTCAACATATTTGTACCAGAAAGGATTCTAACTGCCACTTGCCTGACAACTGCTGGGAAAAACAACTTGCCCGGACTCCACTGTTACTTGCCATGGGCTATCAGACAACCGTTAATACCGAGACCTGGGTTTGTCAACAGGAAGAACAAAATGGCGGCGTCCATACTGTCAGTGGACATCAGAAATTGTCAGCATTTCACGGGCATAAAATGCCCAATATCTTTTCTCAACAGCACTGATCTTTATAGCGGAGTATGGCAAACATTGTCCCTACCCCTGTTCTGCTAAAAGACCAAGGGAGTTCCATGTCCGCTATGGGCTATTTTGTTGAAGGAAAGGTAATGATTTCAGACATTCAACAATGTTGTTTTTACTGACTTTCTTGTGAATTATGAAACGCTTAGATATCAGATAGTTGATCCAATGCAATAAAACTCAACACTGAATATAGTTGTAGTCTTTATTTATGCCTCGGACATCAATGGAAAAAAGAAAGAAAAAAATCCGACCTACCGAGCCTACTTTTTTTCCCGCATGTAACCGGAAACACGGGTATTATTATTTTTTTGGCTAAGGAGAACTAAGCTTTCTTTGCTCCCCCTAATCTCTTATTTCTCATTCAAATCTAACCATGCTGGTACACAGAAGAATAGTCTCATGATTTAGAGGCCATATTAGGATTTTTGAAAATGAAATGTCCTTATCTACAGCACTATATCAAATTCCTTAAATTGACTAACCAGACAAATTGCGCATTATTAGCATTTTCTTCCTTTGTCGCAATGTCTGCTGCATATGCATCAACATGCAGGTTGGAACAGGCTTAAATATACCTGTATAGCTGGTACCACATCTAGCATTTGTTCAGATATTACTTCCTTAGGCAAAGCCAATATAAAAGTCAAGCAGGAAGCCAGCATTCATCTATGTACTGTTTCATACAGACTAAATCATGTGAATAGAACAAAAATTTAGAATAAAACATAATGTCAAGAGGACCATGAAGGCCTTGGATAGCCTACCTAATTCATGCAATGTGATTTGTCATGCCAACCACACAGTCAACCACAATAAAACATTATGTGGTCAGGTAAGCTAAGACAATAGGCAAAAGAGTACTGGCATAGCTCAACTGCCATAATGCGAAATAACCCAACCCTATGATGTCCGTTATTGTCAAATTAATATGACTTTAACTAAAAGGTCACCAAAGAAATGTACTGGTACGGGTTTTTCTTTATCAGACATAATTTTTTTTAATTTCTTCTGAGATTAATTTCTAAATCTTACACTTTTAGCATGATGGGGAAAATAGCCCAGCCCCCTGATAGAGGTTCACACAAGAAACATTTCTATACAATTATTTGAAAATCTGTCGCATACATTTAGGAGAATAATTCTAAAGATTTCATATAGGTAGCCATGTTTTTGACTTGAATAAATTTGGCTTGAAGGAATTTCGAAGGAACATTTCTACAATATATTTTGAAAATTGATCAGAGGTTGGATTGTTTAGTGTTTTACACCGCTTTCAACAACTTTTCAGTAGTATCACAGCGTTTCCTGGGTAATTTAGCAGTACTACTGATCCACTTATTGTGACACCAGCCAGTCAGTTGAATTACTTGCCCTGCAACCCTGACTGCGAAGAAGTGCAGACATTACTACCATTATTAAAGTCTTCGGTATGACCCTGCAAGGATCAAACCGGCAACCTCCTGCACCCAAGGTGGACGCTCTTCCACTACATCACGAGGCTGATCAGGAGAAGATATAAGGCAAAACGACCCTTGTGTCAATGTTCTTTTTTTAATAATCAACATGGCTGAATGGTATCTGATAGATGGCCACCCTAGGAACAACACAAGAATTTCAGATGCAACCATCACCAACCCTCAAACATCGGAACATAGAAACTTGCAGTTAATTGTAATCTTGGTAAAGATTTTTATTACAATACAAACTAGAACTATCACTGAAGATAATAAATACCTCCAAAACAGCACCTTGACCTACACACCATAACTTAATAAGTAAAAGGGCCATAACTATGTAATTAACATGCAATTGTAAGACCTTTGGGTTATGCACATCTCCTCTTGGTATAGAAGATTCATGTAACATTTTATTGAATTCCACCCAGTGGTTTGTAAGAAATAGGACGGACAAAATATGGCTTCCGACAGCCCGACACAGTGACTCCTATACAGGGCCTGCTCTGGGTTGAATTTTTCTTTCGCCACATTGAAATAAAGTTTGCCACTTTTAAATTTTATGAGGCACTTTTTATTTTTAGGAGCCATTCATTTTCGCCACTTTTGACATATATTTTAGCCATTTGTTCGCCAATTTTCTTTTATTAAGGATAAATGGAGAGGAGAAGAAATATTTATATGAAATCTCATCAATGGGTCCACTTATTGTTTGGACTCGCCCATGATTAAATAGATTTTTCCCAATCAAAAATGACAAACTTACATTGTCATTAAATCATGAAAGGCCTACGTCGATCGTCGAAACCTGCTTCAAAAAGCTTGCCGATATATTTAATGCATCTATAATTGCCAATTATTGCCAATTATCATATGTACGGCCTTTAATGTTTCAATATCGATCAGACTTGTTGGTCAGTCGGATTAAAAGGCTGAATTAACACTTCACAACAATACAAGAGGGCCATGATGGCCCTATATCGCTCACCTGATTTAATAGAACTTCAATAGTTTTCAAAGGTTTTTACTCTATACATATAAGGAAAACAAGCAACCCCCCTGGTGGCCATGTTTTTCAATGGATCGTATTTATTTGAATAACCTTGGAAGAAGGTCACCCAAGGAACATTTGTGCCAAATAATTTTTAATTCAGGCAGGTGCTTTTGAACAAGAAGATATTTAAAGTTTTAACAATGCACATATATGGAAAATAAGCTCCGCCCCCCTGCTGGCCATGTTTTTCAACAGATCGGAAATATTTGAACAATCTTGGTAGAGGGTACCCCAAGGAACATTTGTGCAAAATAATTTTCAAATCGGGCCAGTACTTTTGGACAAGAAGAATTTTATAATTTTAACAATGCACATATAAGGAAAACAAGCTCAGCCCCCTGGCAGCCATGTTTTTCAACGGATCGAAAAATATTTTAACAATCTTGGTAAAAGGTGCCCCAAGGAACATTTGTGCAAAATAATTTTCACATATATGGAAAATAAGCTCCGCCCCCCTGCTGGCCATGTTTTTCAACAGATCGGAAATATTTGAACAATCTTGGTAGAGGGTACCCCAAGGAACATTTGTGCAAAATAATTTTCAAATCGGGCCAGTACTTTTGGACAAGAAGATTTTTAAAGTTTTAACAATGCACATATAAGGAAAACAAGCTCTGCCCCCTGGCGGCCATGTTTTTCAACGGATTGGAAATATTTGAACAATCTTGGTAAAGGGTGCCCAAAGGATCATTTGTGCAAAAAAATATTCAAATCGGGCCAGTACTTTTGGACGAGAAGATTTTTAAAGTTTTAACAATGCACATATAAGGAAAACAAGCTCCGCCCTCTGGCGACCATGTTTTTCAACGGATTGAAAATATTTGAACAATCTTGTTAAAGGGTGCCACTAGGAACATTCATTTGTGCAAAATAATGTTTAAATCAGGCCAGTACTTTTGGACAAGAAGATTTTTTAAGATTTGGCAATTTTCCCCTTGTCTGATGCCGCAGCAACTAAAGTTCTAATGGAATTAATTTCTTTGAACAACTTTGAAAGAGGACCACCTAAGGACCATTCCTGTGAAGTCATTTTGAAATCTGTCTATTGGCTTAGTAGGAGAAGTCATTTGTAGGAAATTGTTAACAGACGGACAGACAACGACGACGACGGACGCCGGACGGTGAGTGATCACAAAAGCTCACCTTGCACTTCGTGCTTGGGTGAGCTAAAAACAAGTGTGAAATACACAAGCTGTCAAAATGATAAAAACGGGTGTCGTAATAATATCGTAAAGTGGTCACTGGTTCCTGACATTGAATCAAATGGCGGTGCATTATATTAGATTAATGGAAACAGTCACTGTATGTTGTTAACTGATATCCAAAACAGGTAAATGTTGATGATAAAAACCTTTCACCACTCATGAAATAACTTCGCCACTTTAAAATAATCTTCACATTTGGCAGGCCCTGCCTATATACCCCCTCTTCTTCGAAGGGGATATAGATATGGTCAATTTCTTCTTTGCTCCAATGTTTTCAAAGTCATCTGATGCTGATGCGTCAAAATGTATCCGCAGATGGAAAAAGATTATACGATCCCACATGCAGATAAATTGCTCATAATGAAAAGTTCTTTGTACTATGTCAAATATAACTGATTAACAAAGCTGTACCTCTTTAGAAAATTTCATCAAGAGCAGATAACAGGGATGTTTCTGGGCTTGTCCAACTGACTGAGGACTGTCGGTCTCCATGGATTCCTGTTTTATAGCTGGAGAAAAACCAGTTCCAGAAATGTCCTGAAAAGGAAAACAAGAAACAAGTTGTTCTTGAGTTGTCTGGTGCCATCAAGCAAACTGGCTTAACCTTTATCACAAATAAGATATATTTTGACGCATCTGCAGCAGATGGCTTTTGAAAACATCGTGGCAAAAGGAGAAATTGCCACAATGTTTTCAAAAGTTTTCTGTTGTAGTCATGTAGTCTACCAGTTCACCTACCCATTTGTTTTCTAGCTATCCAAACCAGTGCTCCACACAAGTCTATTCAACCAACTGGCTGCTTTTCAACATAGACTGTTGTAAGATTGGTGTAAGAGAAATGATGCTTGTGGCATTTACATAAGTCATACATCGGAAAGAATGTTGACCAATCTAGCGTTCAAACTGATAGCCCTGGTATCTATCAACTAGAGGTCAAGAACTGATCCTTCAGCAGCAGATGACTTTCATAACATATTGGCAAAAACATGAAAATCTCAAAAAATGAGAGTTTAACTATTAAATAGAGTTGATAGTATTGTGGCAAATGGAGAAATTGCTCTAGACGAGAAATTTCTTCTTTTGCCACAATGTTTTCAAAAGTCGTCTGCTGCAGATGCATCAAAATGTGTCTACAAGTTGGAAAGGGTTACGGGCAACTGTGACCAAACAATTTCTGTGTGGCCTGGCTCAAAAGATAACCGTTTTAACGCTTTCCCATTTAAAGATGTATTTGAATTTCTCCTTTTCCAACAATATTTTCTAAAGTTGTCTGCTGCAGATGCAGATGCGTCAGCTTTCACAAGATGAAGAGGCATATCAATAGTTACCTGAAAATAGTCCAGCTTGTTGGCAATCTTCATGCATAGAGACAAATTTGTAGAAACTGCTTGCTAATGGTTTACTGAAATTGAAAGGACAAATTTAACATTTTCTGCACAATCTCAGAACTCTTTTTTTAAACATTTGTTAATCATTTCCCACATGCAGCAGCAAACTCCTTTTGAAACATTCTAGTAAAAGGAGAAATTGCTCATAATGACACAATGTTTTCACCTATATATCAAACTTAACATTTCCAGAGATTTTCCAAATTTCCAAGTCTCATTTTTATCTGATGAGGTAAAGATGTTGAGTTATGGTACATCAACTATACAGATGTACAATGTATTTCCTATATCAAGGCATAAACAACTAGGGCTATCAATCCTGGGATCATGGTTTCCAAACCCAGTTTGGACATTCATTCTTTCTGTCGATTGACAAGTCAATGTGACTCGCATCATTTGTGCTTCACCGATGGTCAACGTGCGAAAATTATAAGCCTGGGAAAAATGCTATGTACAGTCTGTGTGGACAACAAAGAAGTGATCTTTAATAGTTGTGCGCCATTGTAACTTTAACCCTTCCCCACATAGTGACGCTTTCTGACGCCCCTGCAGCAGAAGACTTGAAATCATTGTGACAAAAGAAGGAATTTCTCCAAAAAAGCAATTTCTCCATTCGTCACAATTTTCCATATTTTGCCTAGATGATGGAGATCTTTCAGGTTTTTGTCACCATGTTTGCAAAGTCGTCTGCTGCTGATATTTTGTATCTTGGAAAGGGGGGTTAAATGATGCCTATGTGAAGAGGCAAATAGCCAGATGTGTCTCAAAATATTTAGATAATTACTCTGATGACATCAAAATTAACCGATGAGTATATGTAAACATCCACTCTTCAAACTTCTCATAATGCTTCACAGCCAACAGATCTCTACAATTGTAAAATGGTTTGGTATTAAAGAACTTTGTAGGTTTAACCCTTTCCCTCATATAGACACTTTCTGACACCACTGCATCAGACGGCTTTTTGAAAACATGGCAACCAAAGAATAAATTGCTCAAAAGAAGCAATTTCTACTTTTGTCACTATGTTTTCAACTCTATTCAATTATTGTACTTTCATTTAAAGGGAGTTTCCAATTTTTTTCGGGTATGTTTTCAAAGCCATCTGCTGCAGATATGTTGTATGTCGGAAAGGGTTAAAACAGCCTGTATATCTTCCTTTCAGCTTCAAAATAATTTTACTGAAGCTTCCTTAAAGCTTGTTTGATTAATATATTTATAAAGAATGTACAAAAGGCTGTGGATGCATAGGCTGAACGATCTGACCTGGATCTACACTTTAAACAACAAGAGGGCCATGCTGGCCCTGGATCGCTCACCTGATTTTCTTTTTTTCACTTTAGCCATGTAAGCCTCGCCCCTTGGCGGCCATAGTTTCTGACCAATCAACTTCGCTTGAAGGAATCTAATAGAGGTTCACGCTAGGAACATTTCTACAAAATTATTTGAAAATCGGCCTGACACTTTCGTCGGAGAAGATTTTTTAAGTTTTCACTTTAGCCATATAAGGGAAAATAGCCCCGCCCCCTGGTGGCCATGTTTTTTCAACCAATCAACATTGCTTAATGCACCTATCAATATTTTGTGCGGGGGGGGGGGGAATGCGGGCAGACCCAGGGGAATTAGACAAGTTTTCCTTTTTGGGGTCTAATTCCCCACCCTAGAGCCAATAATTTTGTCTAAATCCCCATAGTGGGAGATGCTTTGTGTACTCCAGGTACAGGGATGTAAAATCCGGCCAATGTCTATTTCCCGGAACCCGGAATCATTCAGCGTGTCAAATTCCCGCCTGTCGGGAATCGTCTTTTGTCTAAAGTCCCGTGTATGCCCACCGTAAAAAATGTCAAAATATTGACAGGTGCATAAAGGAATCTGATAGAGGGTCTCCTAAGGAACGTTTCTACAAAATTATTTGAAAATATGCCGAACACTTTCGGAGGAGAAGATTTTTTAAGTTTTCACTATAACCATATAAGGCAAAATAGCCCCGCCCTCTGGTGGCAATGTTTTTTGACCAATCAACATGGCTTGAAGGAATCTGATAAAGGGTCACTCTAGGAACATTTCGACAAAATTATTTGAAAATCGGCCTGACACTTTTGGAGGAGAAGATTTTATAAGTTTCCACTATAGCCATAAAAGGCAAAAAAGGTCCTGCCCCTGGCGGCCATCTTTTTCGACCAATCAACATGGCTTGAAGGAATCTGATAGAGGGTCTCCCAAGGAACATTTCTACAAAACAATATGAAAATTGGCCAAACACTTTCAGGAGAAGATCTTTTAAGTTTTCACTATAGCTAAATAACGCAAAACAGTCCTGCCCCCTGGCGGCCATGTTTTTCGACAATTCAACTTGGCTTGAAGGAATCTGACAGAGGGTCACCCAAGGAACATTTCTACAAAATTATTTGAAAATCGGCTGGACAATTTTGGAGTAGATTATTTGAGTTTACACTTCTTTTTTTCTTTCGGTTGCCATGGAAACCATAATTTTGCATGGATCCAAAAACTTTGAAGGAATTTAGGAGAGGACATTGGGAGGATGCTTCGCCATGACATAAGCTCGACTGGCTTTCCAAACAGACTCGATTCACGTTATTATGCCGTTTATATCCTTGACAGCTATCGCAACGATAAAGAAAAACATATTTATAATTATTACTATATTAATTTGATCCTTGAAGTTATGCAGCTTACCTCTTTAACACTTAAATCTATCAAAACTCAATTCACAACGGCGAAAGAAAAATTTGAAATCTGTAAAAAAAAATAAACAAAATATCGCCAAAACGTGTTTGAATAAGACATATAACTATTTTGTTAAATATCCATTTTGGTGTACTTTAACAACAATACCCACAATACCGTATTCGGTTATACTCGGTTCAAATCGACCACATTGTGAGTTATTATACTTCAGGCCACTAAGAGGTGGATTATAAAGAGAAATTAAACCACATAAAAACTAGATTAAGACCATTTCTGTTTACTTTATACGATAGATAAATGGTTAAATGTTGTCCTGTATGTATATTTTGGTGTGACAAACATTACGTACGCCAGATTCAACCCTGGAAGTGTCGCCAAATATTTGAAGGACTAGGCATGATACAGCATGTTCAACGGATTTTTGGTGACGAATCAAGGCAGTTTGAGACAGGGGAGTCCTCTCCAACATGGTTACTCTTACCATCTGCAAGACATATATTTTATTATTCTAGACTTATTTTCCGTACGTGTTTTCATGTTTGTAGTCTAAAATGTGTGCGTGATTATTTGTTTTTCTACGTGATTCAGGTACATATATACGTGAATGGGAACTTTGATTATCAATGGAAAATCTGTTATATGACTGAAATAAACATCATATCATTTTAACATTACCTCTGACATGATTGATATCAAATCAAATTTAAAAATTCCACTGCCATAAAAGTAGAATTCATTAGACTACACATAATATTAGAATGAGTGATGGACAGAGCCCTGTTTTACCTACAACCCCTAGAATGATAGTCTGAGTTGTTTCAACGTGAGCTTTCAATTTTAACAAAGTGCCTGGAGAATATTGTTCAAGAGACAAATTCCTGACAAGAAAATACAAAAACATTGTTTGTACCAAATAAGTCTTCTATGGAAATAGTTTGATTACAGTTTGTCTTGAAATAAAATAAACAAATGTACAGCTTTTGATGCGAAATGGCACACTACATGATGAAAAGATTCCAGGGATGATGTCTGTTCTGTGGGTGACAGCTTCTTTATGTCATTTCTGAGAAGTCTTCCATTGACATCTATTCCATTTCTGTGTATGGTTTAAAACCTTATAAAACAAAAGCGCCAAATGTCACAAAATAAGCCCGTCCTGTTTTTTTGAGAACAAGTATAGTGATAATTGGTTGTACATCAGCCAAACTTGAGCAGACACTGTTAGTACAGTTTTGGCCATTTCGAGGGACATAATTGTGTAGTGACTAGATAACATTGTACGGTATCAAACCTGACCAACATATTGCCTAAATTTGGTGATGATCGGATAAATGCTTCACATGTTATTTAGATGACAAGATCAATTTTAGGTAATTTCTATTATTAAAGGGCAATAACTCTCTATCGACTTGAGCAATATGGCTAGTTATCGAACCTATCTGAAAAATTACGCCAATACACATTCTGACCAAATTTGGGGATGATTGGACAAAGGCTCCTATAGTTATTGAGCTGACAAGACCAATTTTAGGTAACTTCTATAATTAAAGAGCGATAACTCTCGATTGACTATAGAGATATGGTTAGTTATCGAACTTGTCCGAGATATTATGCCAGTACACATTCTGACCAAATTTGGTGATGATTAAATAAAAGCTTCTAAAGTTATTGAGCTGACAAGACCAATTTTAGGTAATTTCTATAATTAAAGAACAATAACTCTCGATTGACTAAAGCAATTAGCTAGTTATCAAACTTGTCCAAGATATTATGCCAATACACTTTCTGACTAAATTTGGTGATAATTGGACAAAGGGTCCTAATGTTATTGAGCTGACAAGACTAATTTTAGAGCAATAACTCTCGATTGACTAAAGCAATATGGCTAGTTATCGAACTTGTCCAGGATATTATGCCAATACACATTCTGACCAAATTTGGTGATGATTGGACAAAGGCTTCTAAAGTTATTGAGCTGACAAGACCAATTTTAAGTAATTTCTATAATTAAAGGGCAATAACTCTGGATTGACTAACACAATAGGGCTAGTTATCGAACTCGTCCGAGATATTATGCCAATACACACTCTGACCAAATTTGGTGATGATTGGACAAAGGCTTCTAAAGTTATTGAGCTGACAACATACTGGACGCCGCCTTTTCTTTTTCTTCTTCCCTGCTGCTACAAGTTTCTTATAGACAACTGGAAATTACAAATGTAATTTATTGTTGTATTATATACCTAAACATTTTCCGGCGCAAAACATGCAGATTGTTTCTAAGAAAATGTGTACCAAGTTTCATTTGAATATGTGAAACTGTTTTTGAGATACGAGATAAGGTTAAATTTTTGTGCAAATGGTATCACAATAACCCATTTTGTTTCTTATTCGAAAAACAGACAAATAAAAGGAAAATTATGTATATATTATACCTTCTGTATTGTCTACAAAGATGATAATAATAAGATTGTATGGAAAATGCCATCCCTCACAACCTTTGTATAATACAAAAGGAGGTAATGTTACTGCAATGTATTTTTTTTGGGGGGGGCTGGGGTTTACGCCGTTTTTAACATTATTTCAGTTATATCACTGCGACAGTTCAGTTATTCATGATCCCTTGGTAAACAAACCAGTACTATGCTAGAAAATGTGCCTTGTCCGAGGGCACTCCACCATGACCGTTGTGCCGCGACTGGGGATCGAACCCGGGACACCCGGTTATAATTCCCCCGACGCTTACCACTCGATCACGGCAGTTCCGTCTGCAATGTAGTATTTCCTATATATGGATACTGCATTTTTTATTGAGCTGAATCAGTATTCTCAAAATCATTACGTTGAAAAGGTATTATTTGCTTAGTATTTGTCTGGCAAATACCTATGGCAAATTTTGAATTGAGAAAAGTATGCCTGTAAACATTGATCTCTGGCTTGAATCAAGAGAAATAAACCCTTTTCCCATTAATAGCTTGAAAGAAAAACTATGGCATTAAATGGCCTGATATGGCTGAAAATATATTCGTACATACCTTTTGCAACATGCCATACATCAAATCAATGGTCTCTCGTTGTGCATAAATTTCTTCACAGAACTGTGTTGGTTCGTCACAATATCTGTAATTTGAAGTTGCTGTGTCTCTGATACCCAGTATAATGCCCTCTTCAAACCCTCGAGTTCCATAGCATATGAGCCGCTTACTTCATTACTCTGGAATGATTTAATGTTTAAATTGCATTTAAAAGTGTGTTTGTATAAATTGTGAAAAAAATACTTTACCCTTTTCAAAATATAGATGTTTTTCTCAGACACCTCTGCAGCAGGTGGCATTTGAAAAGTTCACAAGCAGTTTCGTATTTAGACACAATGTTTTGAAGTTTTATAATATTTAATACGTTCAAAGAGAACTTGTGTGACTTTCTATGAAGAATTTCAATTCTAATACTTTTTTCTTCTTCTAGATATTGCAGTGTACTAAGTGCCATTCAATATAAGATCTGCTCAGAATGTATTTTGAAATGACTGCAGTCGTTCCGTTAAAATTAGATTTTGACTGCATTGATGCCGAATCAGACACTGAGATGACAAAACAATAAATTAAAAAGAAATGTACCCGTTTTCTTTCAACTAATTTGTTGAATTGAGAAAATATTGAACATTTTTTAAATTAAACACAAAAGAAGATTATCATACCTGTATCAGTTGCAAGTGCAAGATTTTGCCGGCCTCCAGGTCCATAAGGCTGTAGGAACCATACTGAGCAGTTTGACCCGGAGTACAGCATCTCATGTCTCCAGCCAGTCTTAGTACTCTCCCAGATCTCTTAATTTCCTCAACCATTGCTTGCTGGTGGGTTTTCCAAACACTTAAAATAGTTTGAGTCAGGTAGGCAGCATGAGACTGGATTGAATGATAAGTGGATAAACTTATGTTATTTATATTCACAAAGTCTAGTGCTTGAAGGAATTGTTTTGCACTTCTGCCACAAAACATAATGGCAGCATAATCGTCTAAACATGACTTGAACACAATGTATTTTGTCTCCTATGCATCTTTGCCACTTTCAGTATCTTCAAAATCCATAGATCCTCAGAGTCAATTTCAGGCTCCCAATCCTGGTCTCTTGAATCATCAGATCCTATCGACATTAATGTACTATTAAATGACTCATTTGTCGAATAGGCCTTCTCGGGAAGTATAAGTTTTATATCATTTGTTTGTGTAGATTGGTCTTTCACAGTAACAGACTGAAACTGGGTTCAAACACTTCTTCTTTTCTAGAAAAAAGAAATTTCCATCAGCAATAATATCAAACAAAACATAGTTGTCTTCCATCATTCTGATATATGGCATAAGACATTTATGACACAATACAATGTCATTAAATCCAGACCTTAGCCCTTTCGCGCATACAGACACCTTTGGACGCCTCTGCAATAGACATCATTTGAAAACATTGTGGCCAAAAGAAAAATTGCTCATAATGAGCAATTACTCCATTTGTCTCAATATTTTCACCTCTGTTCAATAAAAATACTTTCATAAATGGAGATTTTCTAAATAAATTGTCAAGATGTTGACATACCCTCTTGTTTTCCCACATACAGACACCTTTGCAGCAGATGATTTTTTTAAGGTATTTTTGCAAAAGGAAAAACCACTCATAATGAGCAAATTTCACTTTCGTGACAACATTTTATTTTATCAACTCTATTCAATAATTATATTTCCATTTATGGAGTTTAGCCGAGATGTTTTCAATGTTGTCTGCTGCCGATTTGTTGTGTTTGGAAAATGGTTAAACTTTGCTTGGTCAATGACCTTTTCTACCTTTTCCTAAAACTTTTTCAACTCAGGACTTTACATGTTTATAAAAATGTAACTTATCTTTAACCAAATTGTGCAAATCTTCCATTATGTGATTTTAAATCAGACATTTTCTAACAAATCATATACTGTAAAGAATTTGCTCATTGGAATTTTTCAAACGTGAAAATAAATGAGCAATTTCAGTGTTCCCGGCATATCTGAGAAATTTTTCACTTTTCCTGCAATTATTTTTGAAAGTCAGATGTAAAATATATGCATTCAAATGAGTCTGTACCTAAGAAACTGTTAAATAATAATATGTCATTTTCTAATTCTGGCCACAGATACTATCTGGAAAGCAGAGCTTGGTAGCTCAGTTGGTAGCGACTTGGGCTGTCAATCCATGGGTTGTGAGTTTGAATCCAAGCTCGGCCAACATTTGACAAAGGTCACTGTGAAAAGCGTCATTTACCAATGGGCGTATAGTATATGTGGAAAACCAGCCAGATGCTTTAAACAAGAGGACCATGATGGTCCTATATCTCTCACCTGATTTAATCAAACTTAAAAAGTTTTCATTGTTCTTTGTCTATACATATATACGGAAAACAAGCAACACCCCCTGGTGGCCATCTTTATCATCCTATCAAAATAATTTGAAGTCTTAGTAGAGGGGCACCATTCATGGCAAATGGACAAGAATATTTTTAAAGTGTTAACCTTAACAAGTCTATGTAAAACAAGTGATCCCAAGGGTTGAGCCATGTTTGACACCAGGGCTATAATAATTTGACCAATCTTGGTAGAAGTCCACTCGATGAAGTTAGATTTCAAATAATAAACTTTTAGACAAGATCTTGGTCGAGGTCCACTAGATGATGCTACATACCAAATATTAAAAGCCTGGGCCCTCTACTCTTAGACAAGAAGATTTTTAAAGGTTTTTCCCTATATGAGTCTATGAACAAGCTCCGCCCCCTGGTGGCCATGTTTTTCAACGAATCGGAAATATTTGAACAATCTTGTCAAAGGGTGCCCCAAGGAACATTTGTGCAAAATAATTTTCAAATCGGGCCAGTACTTTTGGACAAGAAGATTTTTAAAGTTTAAACAATGCACATATAAGGAAAACAAGCTCTGGCCCCTGGCGGCCATGTTTTTCAACGGATTGGAAATATTTGAACAATCTTGGCAGAGGGTGCCCCAAGGAACATTTGTGCAAAAGAATTTTCAAATTGGGCTAATACTTTTGGACAAGAAGATTTTTAAAGTTTTAACAATGCACATATATGTAAAACAAGATCCGCCCCCTGGTGGCCATGTTTTCAACTGATCCGAAATATTTGAACAGTATTGGTAAAGGGTGCCCCAAGGACACATTACAAAATAATTTTCAAATCAGGTCAGTATCTTTGGACAATATTTTTTTTTAAGATTTGGCAATTTTCCCCTTTTCTGATGCCGCAGCAACTAAAGTTCTACTTGGAATTAAATTCTTTGAACAACTTTGAAAGAGGACCACCTAAGTCCCATTCCTGTGAAGTTATTTTGAAATCTGTCCATTGGTTTAGTAGGAGATGCCATTTGTAGGAAATTGTTAACAGACGGACAGACAACGCCAACGGACGCCGGACGGTGAGTGATCACAACAGCTCACCTTGCACTTCGTGCTTAGGTGAGCTAAAAACAGAAGTCCCTTTCAGAGTTCTTGAACACTATTGGTTCTAACATTAGACTTTCAAAGTAACTTAAGAATGTATAGATAGATGAAGTGAAATAGCTTTGGCTGTGTTCTTTCCCTGTGCTTATTTTATAGTATGTGCTTTTTCCGTGTGCTTATTCATATTTGAAAATAAAGTAAATTGTAAAAATGATGAGCTGTTGTTCTTCTTTATCATGTTTTTTGTCTTTAATATTCGATAATGTTCATTGCGAGAAAAAAATATCAAAATGATTTCAGTAGAAGATATAAGAACATAATGAGACAGAAGGAGTTATTCTCCTTTTCTCACAACATTTCCACAAAGTCCACTAATTAGAATAGGGACTTTCCATACTATTGCCTTGGTGTAGTCAATGTCGTCTTGGGTATCGTGTATGTGGAATTAGGGATTAAAATGCAAACTGTTAAACACAAAACAATTTAATGGAAATCCGATAATTGTTCAATAAAGAAAATATATGTATACTATAAGGCAAACTGTTAAAGGGACTTAAGTCCGCCATGTTATAAATGATGAAGGTGCTAATGTCCGATATGCACAAACTGACCAAGGGGAGAATGTCCGCCATGTGAAAAAGACGAAGGGGAGAATGTCCGCCTATGCACTTTTTGATGAAGGCGAGAATGTCCGGATTGGCAAATGTCCGGTTACCGTTTTAACTATTTACATGTACCACATACAACAAGTCTGCATCTAAAATAAATCTGTATCAATATACATGTAAATATACAACATGAAAATATATGTGTTTCAAGTTGAGTTGGATACATTCTGATAATAGAAGAAATCGATCATTATGACTTATGATCAAATTGCAAATTGCCACACTGTTTTAAAAATGTGTCTGCATGTGGGAAATGGTTGAGAAAGGTCATTTAAATTCTAAGTATCAAGGGAGGTGCACTGCAGGTAGTAAATACCATATGACCCGCTGGTGGGGATTGTAGGATAAAAAGAAACAGGATAAAAAGTAACAGGACAAAAAGCAACGGACAACAAGAAACAGGATAAAAAGCAACACATTTTCCAAAATACAATACAAATAAATAGGTTTAAGTCTACAAATATAAAAAAGACACAAACTAGCAGAGCATTAATTAATCTTCTTGATATTGTAATGATTTTCTTTAATTTTGATACATTTTTGTGTGTTTTATACTTGATGAAATTTAAATCTTTGAACAATTTTAAAAGAGGTCCACCAAAGAAACATTCCTGTGAAGTTTGGTTGAAATTGGTCGAGTGGTTAAGGAGGAGATGATCTAAATGTCTAAATGTTAACAACGGACGACAGACAACGGACGACGGACAAAAAGTGATCAGAATAGCTCACCTTGAGCCTTTGGCTCTAGGTGATCTAAAAAGCTTTGGTCTCCCCATTGTGGTCGTAGGGGAGGAAAAGAAATGATGGAGATGAGTTTTGTAGTTTTGGACTGGAGCTGAAGTAACTGTGAATTTGAAGTTTGGCCTATTAACCTGTAGACAATAGTGGACATGTATTGCATAAGATGCACAAGCTAAGTGGTTATTTTTTTAAGAGTTATTGAGCGGAAACCATTTGTCAGGTCAAGGTGTCATGACCATCCTGTATACCAAGTATGAAGTTCCAGGGCCCAAGCAGTCTTCAGTTATTGAGCGGAAACCATTTGTTAGCTAAATGTCATCATGACCTAGACCACTGTGACCTTGACCTTTGACATAGTGACCTCAAAATCAAATAGGGTCATTTGCTGGTGGTGACCAACCTGCACACTAGGTATGAAATTCCTCGACATAAGCATTCTTCAGTTGTTGAGCGGAAACCATTTTTCAGCTGAAGGTTACCATGACATTGACCTTTGACCTAGTGACCACCGTTGGTGGTGACCAACCTTCACACAAAGTATTATCTTCCATGGCCAAATCATTTTACAGTTATTAAGCAAAAACAATTTTTCAGCTCATTGTCACTGTGACCTTTCAGCTCAATAGGGGTCTTCTACTGGGCATGGCCAACCTGCATACCACATATGGAGTTCCTCGGCCCAAGCATTCTTCAGTTATTGAGCGTAAACTATTTTTTACCTCACAAGGTCATCATGACCTTGACCTTTGACCTTCTGACATCAAAATCAATAAGGGTCATCTACTGGTCATGACCAACCTGCATACCAAGTATGAAGTTCCTACGCCCAAGCGTTCTTCAGTTATTGAGCGGAAACAAGTGTGACGGACATGACCTTGACCACTTTGACCACGTGACCTCAAAATCAATAGGGGTCATTTTCTGGTGGTTACCAACCTGCACACCAAGTATGAAGTTCCTGGGCCTAAACAAAAACAATTTTTCAGCTCATTGTCACTGTGACCTTAGAGCTCAAGGTCACTGTGACCTTGACTTTAGACGTACTGACCTCAAAATCAATAGGGGTCTTCTACTGTGCATGGCAAACCTGCATACCAAGTATGGAGTTCCTTGGCCCAAGCGTTCTTCAGTTATTGAGCGGAAATAAGTGTGACAGACAGAAGGACGGACGGACGGAAGGACGGAACAGGCAAAAACAATATGTCACCCCCATGTATGGGGGCGCCATAATTAATTAAACCTGAAATGAAAATATCAGAACTGTTGCCTTTTGTCCCGTGTTACCCGTTACCTGTTATCTGGGCAAAAACTGTTACTTTTTGGCCGTTGCTTATTATCCTGTTTCTTTTTGTCCGATTACTGCTGGTGGTATATACATCTGGCTCTGGATTGTACAATACTCTCTCCAATTAACAATTATGGTAGACCTCAAAGAAGTTAATGATGACCCTTTATCTGCAGTAGATAATTTTTAAAAACTTACTGTCAAAAATTAATGACACTCCTTGACACTTAAAAACTATTTTTGAAAACATTGTGGAAAAGGAGAACTTGGTCAAGATGAACAATTTCTCCTTTTTTCACAATGTTTTCAACTCTTTTCAATGAAATTTGCTGCAGATTAATTGTATGTGGGAAAATGTTTAACAATGCAATAAGTAGAAGATTGATTAAAATTGTTTATAAATTTAACAAACACTTCATGTACAAACTCATTGCTGTGATAAAAGGTCAAATTGTCAGAAATGTGTGTAACAGATCAGCCTGTTATATATATAAATAATTCAGGATTGACAGTCCTTATTTTCTGGCTTTATTTCTATTATAATTTATAGTTATTAGGTTTCATTAAAAGCTGTAAATTTCTGATTGAAAATTTATAACATGCATGTTTGTTGCGTTTTATCAGGGACATAAATATTTTTTATAAGTCCTTTATTTTCTGGGTTTACTAGATCTATTATGTTTAATTAAAAGCTGTGTTTCTGTACTCTGTGTTCCAGACAATTATGAAATTCTGACTGAAAAATTATATATTCTAAAATGCATGTTTGTTGATTTTTTATCAGAGACATAAATATATGTTATAAGTTTCTGGTTTAAGCAACCTCTTTTCATGAACTTCTATGTTATTGTCATATGGTAAAAAGTAATTTTGCTAACACATGAACATTTCATGATCCTGAATTTAATTTATTGTATAGATCTATTTCATTTACTTTCTCAAGGCCTGTAAAAAGCATACAGTTGGCATGAATTAAATTACATATACACTGGAATAATTACATACAGTCAGGGTTATATAAAATGAATATTGATCGTAGGCTACATCGATTAGGATGTCAACAATATTAATTGCGTCATAATTAAGAACTACAGTGAACTCGACAGTTCCGGGTCAGTAACCAAATTAACGAATCTTGTCTCTTTGAAACGAAGGTTGAGAGAAACAAAACTACATGAAATGTTAAACAAATACCTCCTCCTCACGATTATATAATTCAACAATTATACAAATTTGTTAAAATGTTTCTTTAGTGTCTGCAATTGCAAGCTGTAAATTTGACAGTTTCGGGTCGAACTTGCCATTTCCGGGTCACGTGACAAATGTTTATTTCTGTTATCAGGGGTAACCTCAAACAGCTGTCTTTTAAAAACAAGATATTCATTTAGCATTTTTATTAAAATAATATGAAAAACAAGATGTGTTTGTGAAACACCGATGCCCCCGAATGGCAACATCTCGGTCAAAGGTCAAGGTCGCAAGGTAAAAAATGTTGGTACTGACAGAAAGGCATGTCACAAGGTATACACATGTGAAATATGGTAGCCGTACCTGTTATGGTTCAAAAGTAGTGGTCAAGGTTAAAGTCTTTTTCGAGAATGGCAACATCTAGGTCAAAGGTCAAGGTCGCAAGGTCAAAATTTTTAGTACTGACAGAAAGGTCATGTCACAAGGAATACACATGTGAAATATGGTAGCCTTACCTGTTATGGTTCAAAAGTAGCGGTCAAGGTTAAAGTCTTTTTTGAGAATGGCAACATCTAGGTCAAAGGTCAAGGTCGCAAGGTCAAAAATGTTGGTACTGACAGAAAGGTCATGTCACAAGGAATACACATGTGAAATATGGTAGCCTTACCTGTTATGGTTCAAAAGTAGTGGTCAAGGTTAAAGTTTTTTTCGAGAATGGCAACATATAGGTCAAAGTCGCAATGGTCAAACATTTTGGTACTGACAGAAAGGTCATGTCACAAGGAATACACATGTGAAATATGGTAGCCTTACCTGTTATTGTTCAAAAGTAGCGGTCAAGGTTAAAGTTTTTTTCGAGAATGGCAACATCTAGGTCAAAAAATTTGATACCGACAGAAAGGTCATGTCACAAGGAATACACATGTGAAATATGGTAGCTGTACCTGTTATGGTTCAAAAGTAGTGGTCAAGGTTAAAGTTTTTTTCGTGCAGACAGGCCAAAAACTAGATGCCCACCGAATCGGTGATTCCGGGGGCATAAAAAGAACTAAAATATATCACTTGCAATTACCTATTGCCACGAAAAACAGAACAGTGATGGGGCTAAATTTACAGTACACACTTTCATGCATGAAAACTCATGAATTGTTCAACCAACTAATAAGTCATATTTGACAAAAAATGTAAATTTTAATAACAAATTTTTAACATTGATTTTACACCATAAGCTTTAAATTATTCTTAAAAAGTTTTACAGTTTTATTCCCAAAATAGTTTTACTTAAAAATTATAAATTCCTTTTGGCTGACCCGAAAGTGTCGTATGTGAACTAGGTCAAATTTATCCGCTAGTTTGGCATAAACAACTTCGACAGGTCAATAAAAGATATATATCTTGTTCAGTAGTAAATAACCTATACATGTATGTGTAATACATAACTGTATTACTGAAATTATGGCTACAATCAGCAATTTACGCTGTGACAGGTAAATAAAAATATTGAGATTTGGCTTTCGCGGGAAGCGATGCAGTCAAGGGGTGCAAGAGAACTCGTCGAACTGCAAACTTGTCGTACTAGTAATATAGAGTAACCATTAGGATAACTCGTCGACATAATGATTATATAGTACTATATACTTAGTAAGGATAATTATCGATTATAGTAACTTTGAAGTTAAATATATGTTAAAAACTTTAATTTAACAATAAGATGTTTGTTTATAATAAATAGAGGATAATTGTTTGTTTCAGTGTATTATCGAAATTTCTTTCATCGAGTGAAAAGCAAAGGTGATATTTTCAAGAGTGGCGTAGCCACGAGTGAAAATATAACCCTTTGCTTTTCACGAGATGAAAGAAATTTCGATAATACACTGAAACAAATAATTATTCTATTTATTTTATGCTTCAAATAAAGATTTTTGAAAGTACGGAGGTGTAAAAAGTCGATGACTTGGTAATGCATTCCCCGTTGAGAGCCCCAAACCGATTTACACTAGCGTAGTAATCTCCAGGTGCAGAATTAAAAACAATGCGGCGGCCATTGAAATTGTTAAGCAGGTCTCGCTAAAAAAAAAAAGTGTCTATTTTAACCATTTCTTTTAAATGTAAAGGATATTAATTATTTCAATTGTCAAATAATCACGGAGATTTCTTGGATGGAAGTCTTTTGCGAAGGAAATTATGTTTTATATCGCTTATCGGCGAAGTAAAAAACCCAAGTCAAAACGGGTCGACTCGATCGACCAAGATGGCTAGATCTTTATTGATAATGAAAACAAGCGACGTTCATTATTCATATATCATAGGAATATGCCTACTCTAAAGCTCTATTCTTACGATCACGATACATCTGATTTATTCGATGCCTGTTACTCGTTATATTTCGCATATATGTTTATACTATGCCTGCAAACATATAAACGCAAATAGGACGATGTGTAAATATGAAAATCTAGCTTCATTCCCGTGTTCCTCCCGTGTAAACCTTATTGAAACACTCCTCTTTATAGCCATCTAAGTACAACTATCCACAATAGTAATTAATATCAAAACCATTCGAGCTACGGAACTATATTGCATATACTATCTAAGCAACAATTGATCTACAGTAAGGTACAGGTTCTTGCATACATGTAGAAGAATTTGTCAATGTGTGTATTCATTGAATGACGTCACTGGTAAAGGGAAGTAAAGCTTGCCAATCTACGTACTTTCAATCATATCTTGTTTCCCTTGTTGTATTATGTGTAACTCTTTTAGATATGACATACTTATTCTAATACCAGTGACACAATACGATTTTAACATCACTACCACCCGGAACGTAGATAAGATATCTTATATACGTTCCTGCTACAACTATCATTTACATATAAACAGTGACTTGTGTTGATTCACGTCATTAAATGTAGGCTTTATGGGGCATATTCAATGTGTTATCACATATTTAGATGCACAGACCATCTTTATTGTGTCGACAAATTAATTTCCACTCGTTTTGAGACTCATTTTTTTCATAAATTCTGTCAACAACATGGAGAAAAAATGTTGTTCCGTCAATTAAAAAGTCATAATCTCACTGGTTTCACAAGTGAAATTATAGGATTATTATTTTTTGAGAAATTTCTATAATTCATCAGTGGGCATGAAAGAAAATATAAGTAAACTCCTTAATTAAACAAATATAAATCATGAAAGAAAGTAGTTCCGGCAAAAAATGGTAATTTCACTGTTTGAAAAAGTGGATTACCAGTTTCTATTTCACTGAGATATCTCTATAATCCATCGATAGGCATTAAATAAATACTTATAATTATATTGTAATTGATTCGTCATTTAATTACGTTATGTGCCGCGTGTTTTGTGGATGATTGTCGGCATACTTCTTAGTGTGTAGTCTGGGGTAAATTATTAAAGAAATTTTTAATGGACAGTCGGCTTTAATCATACATCATGTTAATTGCTCATTAAAAATACATGTGAAAATAAAAATTGATGTTTGTCTTTTGTTATACCCTCTGTTTGTTTCACCTTTGTATTCATTGCCCATATATATATAACAAAAATCCCAAGATAAGTTATTTCTCAGAAATACTTGTAAAGAATGTGTATTAGTTGTTCCAGCAGGGTTAGTGAACGAATGCATGTATTATGCAGTTGCTGGCAGCATCGTGTCTGCAAAAACGGTAAGAATTTATTATTTCTCCCTCTATATCTATATCTCTTTTTCTCCTATCCCTCTCTCTCTCTCTTTCTCTCTCTCTCTCTCACTTCTGTCTCTGTCTGTCTGTATATCTCAAAAGAAATTTTTAATGGACAGTCGGCTTTAATCATACATCATGTTAATTGCTCATTAAAAATACATGTGAAAATAAAAATTGATGTTTGTCTTTTGTTATACCCTCTGTTTGTTTCACCTTTGTATTCATTGCCCATATATATATAACAAAAATCCCAAGATAAGTTATTTCTCAGAAATACTTGTAAAGAATGTGTATTAGTTGTTCCAGCAGGGTTAGTGAACGAATGCATGTATTATGCAGTTGCTGGCAGCATCGTGTCTGCAAAAACGGTAAGAATTTATTATTTCTCCCTCTATATCTATATCTCTTTTTCTCCTATCCCTCTCTCTCTCTCTTTCTCTCTCTCTCTCTCACTTCTGTCTCTGTCTGTCTGTATATCTCTCTCTCTCCCCCCCCCCCCCCCCCTCCCCCCCTGTTATCTCCCCTTTATTAAATGTTCATATAATATCAAATCAGCAAAAATACTTCTTCTTTTCCTACATTATTTCAACAATTCCTCTTAAGACCAGAATAAAACAATGAATTTGAAAACATCTGACAAGTTAAAATAATGTATGAAATGGAGCCGTCGTTTATAATAAACAACTTCTTCTTTTCCCACATTAAACCAGTAATTCCTCTTAAGACCGGAATGAAACGATGAAGCGTGAAGACATCTGACAAGTTAAAATAATGTATGAAATGGAGCCGTCGTTTATGATAAACGACTTCTTCTTTTCCTACATTATTTAAATAATTCCTCTTAACACCAGAATAAAACAAGCGTGAAAACATCTGACTCCGACAACATTTAAGTTATAGCAACGCGGTAAAACACATATAATTTCAGTTATATAAATGACAACTTCAGTTATATTACATGAAAACAAATTTAATATCAACAGGGGATACTACCGGAGTGACGTCCGAACAGTATAAAGCAATGGTTCGGGGAACATTACAGTTAGACTGGGTATGTGAACGGTGTAGAGCGTTCGACATGGCGCTTGCTGATATATCAGATGTTGAAGATGGAACGTTAAACATGGATGATCCAAACGTCGCTCTGCCAGACAATACACTTCCCATTAATACAACAATCGCTGACAGAACATTCTACATAGGTGATCGTAATTTCGCACTCCCACGCACTCCACTAGACGAATCTATGTCTGATGCAGTCCTTGATGACGAAGTCCCTATAGACACACCTACCAGCTATGACATTGTAGAGAACGCTACTCAACGTGGTGGAAGAAAACTTGTCAGCAGCGATGGGTACACATACAGTGTTAGGGTAAGATATCTTACCCAGAAGTTCCATACTATAACTATAATTTTTGAGTAATGTTTTCAAATGTCGCAGTAATGGTTACACATACAATATATACATATAAACATTACGAGAATGCGAATACTTTTACTTAATGTTTTAAAATGAATGGTTACACATTTCAAATGTCGCAGTTATGGTTACACATACAATATATATATATATATATAAACATATCGAAAGTTTCCATATTTTTACTTTATGTTTTCAAATGTCGCAGTTATGGTTACACATATATATATAAATATACCGAAAGTTTCCATATTTTTACTTTATGTTTTCAAATGTCGCAGTAATGGCACATTTTCTAGCCTAGTACTGGTTTGTTTACCCAGGGATCATGAATAATTAAATTTTATTGCGCGCTAAATGACCTTAGCTGTCGATGCGCCATAAAACAATATACATGCATTCATTACACGTACAATATATATATAAACATACCGAAAGTTTCCATAGTTTTACTTTATGTTTTCAAATGTCGCAGTTGCTTGGGAAGATTGTTGTGTGGAGTACTGGTGTGAGAAAACCAGAAAATGCATGAGTAGGTGAATTGGCCGACGTGGTATAACTGAGAAATTGTTAAAAAATGGCGTTAAACCCCAATAAATCGGATCAAATGTGGCAGTTATGGTTACACATACAATATATATATATATATATATAAACATACCGAAAGTTTCCATATTTTTATAGTCTGTCTGGTAACGGAGAACCTCTTGACAAGAATACACAGGAAGCGGTCCAGCGAGGTCCATGGTCGTCTTTTTGAGGCTTGGGATAAGTAAGTAAAAATAATTTGTATCCCTAAAATATCTTACTGATCGGTCAGGAGCAAAGTATACAAAATATTGTTGGAGAATGATATAAATAAGTAATCACAATAAAGGCATCAAATATATTATATAGTTGAAAACATTGTTGCAAAGGGAGTAATAATTCATTTTAATTAAGTATAAATCAAGGAATAACAAATATTTATCTAATTCTTTACTATTTGTTTAGATACGAAGACGATGAGCTGACTACAAGCCAGTTGTTGAGGACGTGTAGAAGGATTTCAGGACTTGCAACCATTGGCAGTAACGACCGAATACACGACGAGGATTTGTGAATAATTAGACTAAAGTGTTAATACATGTAAATAATGTAAATAATGTTGACAAACAAGCGTTAATACTATATATATATTTAGGAAACATATCTTTAAACATTTTATATACTTATTTCATTCTGAAAATGAAAAATAATATATCGAACCAATAAAAAGAAAATGATTTAAATAATTAATTTACAAACACATTAAATATATGAATAACAAGAGCGCCAAATGTCACAAAATACGCCCATCATGTATAATGATAATTGTTATTGAGCTGACACTTTTCTATTGAGACCAATTTTAGGTAATTTCTATAATTAAAGGGTGATAACTCTTGATTGACTAAAGAGATATGGATAGTTATCAAACTTGTCCGAGATATTATGCCAATACACATTCTGACCAAATTTGATGATGCTTGGACAAAGGTTTCTAAAGTTATTGAGCTGACAAGACTAATTTTGGTTAATTTCTATAATTAAAGGGCGATAACTCTTGATTGACTAAAGCGATATGGCTAGTTATCGAACTTGTCCGAGATTTTATCCCAATACACATTCTGACAAAATTTGGTGATGCAATGGACAAAGGCTTCTAAAGTTATTGAGCTGACAAGACCAATTTTGGGTAATTTCTATAATTAAAGGGCAATAACTCTTGATTGACTAAAGCGATATGGCTAGTTATCGAACTTGTCCGAGGTATTATCCAAATACACATTCTGACGAAATTTGGTGATGATTGGACAAAGGCTTCTAAAGTTATTGAGCTGACAAGACCAATTTTGGGTAATTTCTATAATTAAAGGGCGATAACTCTTGATTGACTAAAGCGATATGGCTAGTTATCGAACTTGTCTGAGATATTATCCCAATACACATTCTGACAAAATTTGGTGATGATTGGACTAACCCTAGACAAAGGCTTCTCAAGTTATTGAGCTGACATCATACTGGACGCCGCCCACCCACCCGCCCGCCAACCCGCCCGTACGCCGCAGGTAAACTATAATACGATCCGTTTTTTCAAAACGGGCGTATAAAAACCATAATATTTTAAACTAATTGAATTTGTTATAAATCTTTTCAATCCAATTGGTCAATTAACTCCTTACTTTAACACTAACACCCTCATATCGATATAGATGGGTGCTTCTCAGTTATTCAGCAATTTTCAGATATGATGGTGGATTTATTAAATGTGGGTTTAAAGCATAAGTTTTGGTCTTAAAATGCAGTTTAATCTTTTCTCATTGTGAATTTAATGATTAAAAGATAGTTTGAGATAATTAAAATAGTATAAATCCTTTTTTCATATGGTGAACTCAACGTTTTGGATGTTACACCTTATTTATTGACAACTGTTTATTTGCATTTAATGGGCGATTTCAGTACAAAAATTAAGATTATTAGATACACTGGTGTATACCCATTATATTATTATCATAAATTAAATTAACTATGACTAGAACCAAAGTAGTTATGCATATTTTGGTGTTGTGGACGTTACTCAAAATTTATAATACAAGTTTTAATGCTGCAATGTATGATGTAATTAATTTAAGATTTGACATTCAAATAACTTAGCAAGAGAACAGTTCCTTGTTTGTTCACATTTTCTTTTCATATTTAGATACATACTAATGAATAGTTTGACATTGTTCATATGGACGTTACTTTTTGACAATTGACAAATATGCAAATATATAATGTAACATCCACAACACAAAAATAACATCCGCAACATACACACATTACATCTTCTGTAGTAATGTATAATTGTTGTTATATTGTTGTAAATTACTAAATGTGCATGTAACCAGGTTCAATTCTTGTTCAGGAAACTTGTAGGAATTCCTTGGACAAGACATTTCATGATTTTATGCCTCAGACCACCCAGCTTTAAGTGGGTACCAGTGATGGCTCTTGATAGCTATTGCTTCAATCAAATAGGGTGTCTTGAGTGATTAATAGAAGTGGAGAGATCTTATTTTACAATTAAGCTACAGTAAATTAGTATAACAATAGTTTGGCCTATTGGGATATTTAATGAAATAAAAAGAATAACAAAATACTATGTTCACAATTCATTATCAAATAAACAGCTAATCAGTTATATATGCAATACAACATGTTAGATTGAACATTATAGAACAGACATACTCTTTATTTACATCCGACTTGACCCGGACACCCCTACTGACACGCAAAGCAATACATGTGCTTATTAAAGATTTTCTTTCAATTTGGGCTAGTGACCTAGTTTTTGACCCGACATGACATATTCGAACTTGGCCTAGATATCATTCAGCTCAATATTCTGAACAAATTTCAAACCGCTGAAGCAAAACATGCGGCTTCTACAGAGTTAACAAGATTTTCCCTCAATTTGGCCTGGTGACCTAGTTTCTGACCCAATATGACCCATATTTGAACTTGACCTAGATATATTTAAGACAAACATTCTGACCAAATTTCAAGCTGCTGCAGCAAAAAATGCGGCATCAAAAGTGTTAACAAGATTTTCTTTCAATTTGACCTAGTGACCTAGTTTTTGACCCGGCATAACCCATATTCGAACTTGACCTAGATATTTTTAAGACAAACATTTTGACAAAATTTCAAACTGCTGAAGCAAAAATTGCGGCCTCTGGAGTGTTAACAAGATTTTCCTTCAATTTGACCTAGTGATCTACTTTTTGACCCAACGTGACCCATGTTCGAACTTGACCTACATATCATCAAGACAAACATTCTGATAAAGTTTCAATATGCTCAAGTTGAAAATGTGGCCTCCAGAGTGTTAACAAGATTTTCCTTCAATTCGACCTAGTGACCTAGTTTTTGACCTCATATCGCCCAGTTTCGAACTTGTCCAAGATTTTATGGAGATGAACGTTCTGATAAACTTTCATGAAGATTGGATGCAAAATGTAGCCCGTAGAGTGTTAACAAGCTCAAATGTTGACGATGGACGACGCACGACGGACGGACGCCGGACAAAATGTGATCACAATAGCTCACCTTGCACTTCGTGCATAGGTGAGCTAAAAAGGAGAACATTCTTAAAACAAGCAATTTCCCCCATTTGCCACTATGTTTTCAACTTTTTTCAGTAATTATACCTTCATTTATAGAGATATATTTGTCTGAAAGGTTTTGAAGTCATCTGCTGCAAATGTGTTGTATGCAGAGAGGGTTAAAAAACTCTATTAAGGAAACCTGAATATGCTTCTATTGAAAATAATGGGCAAACAGAAAATGTAATTTAGCTATTTATCTTTATCATTTGAAAGGTGGGACATTATGTCTTGTCGCTTACGCTGAAGCATGAGATCAAATTGTACATGTATGGATTTATAAGATGGTCTTATCAGTCAGAACTGTTTGACTACTCTTTAACCCATTCCCACATGCAGTCGCATTCTGACACATGAACAGCAGATAACTTTTGAAAACATTTTTTCTTTTGTCACAATGTTTTCAAAAGTCGTCTGCTGCAGGGGCGCCAGAAAGTGTCTGTATGAGAGAAAGGGTTAAATCAATTACTGTTTTTTTCAGGTATTTTACTTTGTTGTAAATAACTTTTTAGTTTTTAAGTTCTACTTTACACCCGGATATATATACAGTTTTTGTTATAAAAGGTGTACAAGACGAATTTTGATGCTAAGCATCAAAGGACGCCGCGCATGATTTTAAAGCATGACTTAAAGGGAAGCAGATGCAGTTCAATACATTTAAATAACCTGTGCAAACGGACAGGATGTAAATATTTTGAACAAGAAGGCCAAATGTACCTTTATCTTAAACAAGAAGTCCAAGATGTTCCTTTATTGCTCACCTGGATACCATAGTCTATAGTAAAATGTTATCAAGAGCAAAAAGAGTCCATTTTGACGTAAGGATTATACACTTTATATGCTACGATCTATGTGATATTCAGCTTGTAAAGTTTAGTCGTGAAATGACAATTTAAGTCTTCAAACCAGTTGGTTTACCGTTTGGAAGGAGAGAGGGAAGTTTATTTTCATTCAAGTTGAGCAGAAGTATGATAACAAAAAACGAGAGTATATAAACAAAAAATACAAATAATTCTAACAAGTTTAAAGATATTTAATATAAAAATTAAGCATTTATGAAATTAAAAGAAAAACTTCTCATGTATAGTCAACATATACATGTAGCAAGAATACATTGGTCTGAATGAACAACTGTGGGGAGGAACGTTTTAAGTTTAGTAATACAACAGAAATAAATAGGAAAAAACATCACCAGAATCTTTTTTCTGAGCTCTTCAGAGCAGTAAACCAAACAATTAAAATAGCGTAGCCTAATGAACTCCGTAAATCAACTCATAAAAATAGCTTAGCCTAGTTAGTTGGGGAACAGTTATTAAAAACAATTTAAATGTGTCTAAAGTTTTGTAACAACGGTAAAAGATGTACATATTTTGTATCTTGTTGTTTCTTAAATCAGTTAATACAATTTATTCAATCATAAAGACTGTTTTTTCAAACAGTTATTCTATACAATAATATTTGTTGATTGCTCCCTTTTCGATTACGTCACCCCATGGTACAAAATTAAAACCTATCCCATACTGATGCCGCGCTTCCACGCGGCGTCAATAACAACCCCAAATGTTGAGTAAAGATTTTACCAATTGAAACATTATTATGATTATGTACTCATAATACCATAATCTCATGATACCAAAACTCTACCCGAACACCAGTTACAAAGGCAAACAAAAATAATTGACAATGAGTACATAATCATAATAATGTTTCAATTGTAAAACTCATCATTTCGGGTTGTTATACACATTTTATAACAAAAACTGCAATAAGGAATATATACTTGCAAAATGTAAGGTAACAAAACACCATTGAATATAAGCTGCTGCTATTAGTGAAGTTTGTTACACATTTGTTATTTCCAGCTCAGGAAAGAAAAGCCACACTTGTCTTCCGTTAAAAACAGTTTTTGGAATTTGCATTTTTTTTTTTATGTTCTCATTCTCCACCAATGAATGCTCTGGTATTCCTTTCCTTTTTTTCATGGAGCTGTTCCACGTATTTTCCAGGAATTCTACATATGGCTCATTTCCTTCAGGGTTTACATCAATAACCTGAAATAAAGTGTGTGTGCATCTTTTAGTCATGTAACTTTCTCATACTGCATGTAGCTTTTGTACATTTTTATTTTCTACTTATTTATTCCTGTTGTATGTACCCTTTGGCTATTAACATCCCTCTGTAGAATGCTAACCTGCTTTGTAACATATCTGCATGGGTGGTGGTGTACACATTTGAAACTATTTTAGCCATTAGCCAGGCAAACCGTAAGTTGAAATGGAACTGGGGGTTCAGGTTAATAACAGATAAACTGCCTTAGATGGATTCCAACTACTTTTATTTATCTTATTGATTTAAATAATATATATATAGATGTAGTTACAATACCATTGTCATCAAACTAAAATAATCATATGAATATATAAATATTTTATTTTATCTGTTCATTACCTCGCCAACAAACTGCATCCTTTTCTTTTTACTGGCATACTCGCATAATATAAAGTTTCCTGCAGCAATAGGCCCATCCTTCAGTACAGACGCTGCATCCGTGTCCTCCTCACCGCTTGGGTCCAACTGCAGACATAACATTAGTATCATTATTAGCATTCAAACAGCTCTGGTAATAGAAAACATTGCAGCCTATACTAAATTCACCTGGGTTGAAACCTGGAATTTTCTGTTTAGTGCACTATTGACTGGGAAAGCAAAGCTACAATTGACTCACAGCATCAGTTGTAATGTAATGAAATATAAAACCGTTTTTGTAGATAGTCATCAAAGGAACATGTCTATCAAATTATATTGTAATCTGACAAGTGATTTTAGGGGAGAAGAATTTTATGAATTGGACATTTGCCCCCTTTCTGATGCCACAAATCTTTGAACAGTTTATATAGAGGACCACCAAATGAACATGATTGTATTCCTGTACTTGTATACTTGGTTCAGTTGTTTATGAGGAGATATCGCTTTTTTAAAAAGTTAACAACAACAAGAGGCCAATGAGGGCCTATGCTCTACTGGTATGGTTCTTTGGTCATTTTCAATCCAGAGCATGTATGTATGGTGAAGATCGGATAGTAAATGGAGGCTCTTTTGTTTTCACAAGCTGTATTATAGTAATTTTTACAATTTCATGGGCCATAATCCAGTCTTGCATTGGCGGATCTGGCTGGTTTTCGAAAGGAACCGGACTCTCATGAATATCTAACTACTGTATAAGTTTGGTTGAGATACAATCAAAAGTGAAGACTGTATCGTGTTAACAAGCTCTTTTATAGCAATTTTGACCATTTCAAGGGCCATAATCCAGTCATGCATGGGCGGATCTGGCTGGTTTTCGTAAGGAACCGAGCTCTCATGAATATCTAACTACTGTATAAGTTTGGTTGAGATACAATCAAAAGAGAAGACAATATTTTCCTTTATTGACCTAGTTTCTGATCCAATATGACCCATATTCAAACTTGACCTAGATATAATTCAGACAAACATTCTGACCAAATTCCAAGCTGCTTAAGCAAAAAATGCGGCATCCAAAGTGTTAACAAGATTTTCCTTCAATTTGATCTAGTGACCTAGTTTTTGACCCAGCATGACCCATATTCGAACTTGGCCTAGTTATCATTCAGCTCAACATTCTGAACAAATTTCAAGCCGCTGAAGCAAAACATGCTGTTTCTACAGTGTTAACAAGATTTTCCTTCAATTTGGCCTAGTGACCTAGTTTTTGCCCCGGCATAACCCATATTCAAACTTTACCTAGGTATTTTTAAGACAAACATTGTGACAAAATTTCAAACTGCTGAAGCAAAAATTGCTGCCTCTGGAATGTTAACAAGATTTTCCTTCAATTTGACCTAGTGATCTACTTTTTGACCCGACATGACCTATGTTCGAACTTGACCTACATATAATCAAGACAAACATTCTGATAAAGTTTCAACATACTCAAGTTGAAAATGTGGCCTCAAGAGTGTTAACAAAATTTCCCTTCAATTCGACCTAGTGACCTCGTATGGCCCAGTTTCGAACTTGTCCAAGATTTTATGGAGATGAACGTTCTGATAAACTTTCATGAAGATTGGATGCAAAATGTAGCCCGTAGAGTGTTAACACGCTCAAATGTTGACGACGGACGGACGCCGTACAAAATGTGATCACAATAGCTCACCTTGCACTTCATGCATAGGTGAGCTAACAAAAACAGGAAAATATGTTTCTGAGTTTTACTGACAGAGAATTAAGGTCATACCATTTTTTTTTTAAATGATAGAAATGGCTTCGCTTCTTGGTGCTCAGGATTACATGGTTAGTATTGGTACTGACTGGCTTGTGTCAGGATAAACAGACCAGTAGTTCTGGTAACTTACCCAGGAAATGCCGTTATATAACTGAGAAAATGCTTTTTCTAAAGCAGCGTAAAACACAAACCCATCAAATATATCAACTGATATATAATAAGGCAAATATGCATACCTTTTCGATCTTTCTGCCCCAGTCAATGTACTTCTCTTCTCTGGAGGCTTTTCTTTTAAAGGACGTAAGTTCCAGGGTGAACTAAAAGAAGCAGCCTGAAACTAAAAGCCATTAATTACGTATTATTTCATTTTTTTTCATATTGAACCACATCCTGACAATTTACTCTAGCTGGTGCATTTAATTAAAAACTTTGGCCATGGTTTATCAAATTCTTTACAAAAGATAGGAACCATTGCGTACATTGCCATTGGGAACATAGGTATTCATAATAATAACATTATGTTTTTACTTTTATTGTTATTGGTCATCCATTTATAATGAAAAATGTCAAAAATAACGTCCTGGACTATTGATAGTTCTAAATTTATCAGAAGTACTGGTAACATCATAATTATATGTTTACACAGTTTCTTCTATAAATACGTCATTTATTGTTATGATATTCTTTTTAATAACATTTCAATTTGAAATATATTTAAAAAATCAGTTTTGGACGTTACACATTCAAGTAGCCAACATGTCAAAGTCACATCCACAACAATGACCTTGTTGTCAAATCATAACATCCAGAACACAACCAAGGATTTACGAGATATTCAGATCATAATCAAAATCATACTTGTGCCAGTTTATTTTTTCCCCAGAAAACTGTAATTAATTCTTAATCAAATTCTCTCTCCTAATACATCAATTTGAGATAATAAACAATCAGTTGTGGATGTTACACATTCAAGTGAAAAAACATGTCAAAGTCACATCCACAACAATGACCTGATTGTCAAGTCATAACATCCAGTGCGGACCAAAGGATTTAAAAGATATTCAGAGCATTGGGAAATTCATACTCGGGCCTGTTTATTTTATTTTCAGACAAGGGTAGTTAATTGTAAATCATATTATCTCTCCTTATACTTCAATTTGAGATAATAAACAATCAGTTTTGGATGTTACAACTTCGAGTGAAAAACATGTCAAAGTCACATCCACAACAATGACCTAGTTGTCAAATCATAACATCCAACACACACGAAATGTATTATAACCATTTGATGATATATCTAGTCTAAACTAGAATATCTCATATTCATTTGACGATACAATATGATCTTAAATGTCGTGGAATACATTAAAGTTTGAAACTATACGTTAATTAAATGAAAGAGTATGGACGTTATGTAATGATATGCAGACCACGTCAAACGGTAACATCCAAAACATGAAACAATGTCAAATTGTAACATCCATATATGGTTTCAAATTACTTCCGTCAGCTGCGTCAATACGCCTTTTTATATAATTCCTAACGAGTAACATACATTAGTTGGTGCTGGCATTTATCGTAAGTGTGCATTCATTCACTATTGATGTATTTATCAACTCCGATATAAAATATTCTGGATGTTACAGGGTCATAAAGGTTGACAGATGTCACTTACCTCCATATTACTCAGCGGATATTTGATCTGTGTACACAAAAACTGATGACATGTCACGGACTAGTCTAAAACACGGAAATCTGCGCGGTGCGGTACCAATCAATCGTACTTTTGGAAAATAACCAGAATAAGTTTCGGATGTTACAAATTGACCGATATTTCGATTTTGAGATAAACTAGAAGATTTCTTTTTGTTGTGAAACCTCATATATCATTATAATATACAGGGTGAAATTAAAAGAACAAGGCTAACACCCATACATGCAAATGGACTTGTCCATGCTTTACATTCTCTATAAATAGATCGCTAAACTGTAACAAATTTTGACCGACACGGTAACGTCCGTACACACAATCTAATTTGTCATAACATCAACTTTTTATCCGTATTTTTTAAATTCTAGATGTCTTTATTATATTTTGATAATACTGGTTTCAGTTCTTATAACTTATGAATGTATAGTGCATTGGACAGATATCAAAAACGCAATTGTTATGTACCCATGGTAAAATGTCTTAAAATGGTGGCCGATAAAAAGGACGTTCTTCAAAAACATATCTTAATTATTTTCTTTTGTCTGACCATGGCACCACAAAACTATATTATGTATACCTCTTAGCTATACTTAAAAGAAAGAACACAACAAATATGACAAATAGGCTTTATTTTCAATGCAAAATACCTTCAAAGTTCCATAGCACTGAATTGCTAAATAACTGAGAAGCACCCCTATTGTAAAGTACTATATAATCCTTAAGTCGACGAAATATCCTAATTGTTACTCTATATTACTAGTCAGTGTCCCAGATAAGATGCGTATCTGCGTCATTGACGCTACAAATATGTTAAGATACGCAAGAGATTTATTTTATAAGCGTACTAAAAACGCAAGTACTTTGATAAATACGCATAAGATCAAATAAAACAGCGTAAACTAAAATGTGTCAATGCTGAAATTACCTACTTTCATTTTGATATAAACATCTGCCAAACGGTTTGCGACAATGTAACTATTTTACCCAAAATGCGCAGTAATTCTTCGATAATGGAACAGTATACCAGTCTACTTTTCAATTTAATTCTATTCAATTCATCTTTTCACTTAAACGCTTGCCAAGTACCTAAAATCACGTTTAAAAATGCAAGCGCTTACATGATTAAGATAAAAACAAAAATGTCGAAGCAGCCGAAACAGACAAAACTTGAAAGTTTTTTCACGCTTGCAGACAATAATAGTGAAATACACCCTATATCAATTGTTAAACCAATAATTGATGATATTATTTCCACTATCATAAAGACTAAAAGAGTGCACACCACTTGCTCAAAAGAAAAAGCAAAAGAATGGTGCACGTCGTACCCTTGGCTGGATATTCTTTTCGAGGACGAAGAAACGAAGATTTAAATATAATGTGTGTAAGAAACACAATGGTACGAATGTGTGGGCCAATGACGGCGCAAAAAATATCCAGAAATCGGCCCTTGATAGGTATAAGGCTTTAAATTACATGTGGAAATGAAATAAATTGGAACTGGTCTAAATATAAAACAGATCTTGAGAAATGTCCTTAGTGTTCTTTTTTTTCTAAAGTCACTGTATTTATAGCTTAGATATGTTTCGCTTTCCCCCAATTCAAATATACTGAGGCAATGGACAGGTTTGACTGGTTTTTTTTAACCCTTTCCCTCATATAGACGCTTTATGACGCCTCTGCAGCAGCTGGGATACGAATAAGTCTTCCCAGGCAGCAGACAGCTTTTTGAAAACGTAGTGACAAAAGAAGAAATTGCACAAAATATGCAATTTCTTCTTTTGACACAATGTTTTCCACTTTTAGTCATAGGTTATCCATTTAATTATAGATATTTTCTATTTTTTGACAAAACATGTTCAAAGTCGTCTGCTGCAGAATTGTTGTATGAGGGAAAGGGTTAAGGACAGTAATGACATATTGTGTTTATAAATCATTGAGGCTACATACAGTCAAAAATAAAACTTGTGACTATTGTCAGATGAAATATGATATTGATGTATTTGTATCATTATGTTGTAGGACTGTAAAGAAACTGAAATCGTGTTAATGATTTGTGATTGGTTGATATCATAGATATAATACAAAAGATTGTGTACCAGTTAAATATACACTGTTGTTTATTGTACATTTTCTTTGTCACTACCCCATAAATTTTCACATTTTGGTCATTTACCCCCAAGCTCTAAAAACTGGGGGTAAACTACTCCCAAGTTAAAATAATTATCTGGGCCACTGCTAGTACGACGAGTTCTCCCAAACTCCAGTCAAGCGTTTCGAGATTACGACATCCGTTTTTGAAATGACAGCATCCTAAATCGAAGTGAAAGTAGCAAAGCTAATGGGAAATATAATCAAATTGTCAACATACTGTATCATTCTCGAATACTGAACATTTTTTTGCAAATTTTACCCGGAACTGTCGAGTTCACTGTAGCAATGTAAATGAAAAATGAACCTACCTCATGTTTCATTTTCTTTTTGGAAATGGCTAATGCCGAATTTCTTTCTTTCGTGGATTGTCAAATATTGTTGGGACAGCATCGGGCTTAAAACCTCACTGGAAAAACTTGTCCCTACTCCTTACCCGATGGATTCTGCAAACTTCGGACTTATCAAAAACTGACTGTCATCAAAATGTTCATACATATTTTCGAATGTTTACTCGGCTCGAATTTTGTTGTTGCTGTCTTTCCCCTATTCAATCGATCTATTCAACATTTCCGTTATCTTCTGATCAGTTGGAAATTGGAATAACCTAATCCTGTGCGTCCCAGATTGTGTTGCACACGCATGCGCGATACAAATCACCATTTTTGATTTCAGAAATAAATGTAATCAACGAAATATCACTGTCGAGGATGCACGTATACTCGTAATGATACATAGTCCAGGTTTCTCTACTCTAAATGCGATTTTATATTTTGACTGTTCGCATCCGATACAATGAAATATGTTACGGCGATATATTGAGATTGAGACTAAATCAGTAAATGATACAGTGCAGACAATCACCAACCTTCAAGTGTGACGTCATCAGATATCGCGGGAGATAATTTCAAAGGGAGGTAAGCGAGTACACGAAATAAAACGGCAAAATAAAACCTTTTTTTAAAGAACTTTTTAACAAAATGTTTAAAAAGTACTTTTGTAAGTTGAAAAACTGTTGGTTTAAATAAACAAGAGGCCCAAGAGGGCCAGTATCGCTCCACGGCCATAAGGCATAAATCAAATCTCCAAACGCCCTGCCCCCTGGTGGCCATGTTTTTTACCAACCACCATGGCTTAAAGGAATCTTGTAGAGTGTCACCCAAGGAATGTTTCTGCAAAATTATTTGAAAATCAGCCTGACACTTTCGGAGAAGAGGATATTTTAAGTTTTCACTATAGCCATATAAGGCAAAATAGCCTCACCCCCTGGTGGCCATATGTTTCAACCAATCAACATGGCTTGAAGGAATCTGATAGAGGGTCAGCCTAGGAACATTTCTACAACATTATTTGAAAATCTGCTCGACGCTTTCGGAGAAGAAGATTTTTTAAGTTTTCACTATGGTCATATAAGGCAAAATAGCCCCACCCTCTGGCGGCCATGTTTTTAGACCAATCAACATGGCTTGAAGGAATCTGATAGAGGGTCATCAAATGATTGATTGATTGATTGGGGTTGAACGCCGTTTTTAACAATTTCTCAGTTATATCACGGCGGCCAGTTCACCTACTCATGCATTTCCTGGTTTTCTCACACCAGTACTCCACACAACAATCTTCCCAAGCAACTGGCTGCTTTTCCACATAGACTTAGTCCATTGGTGAAAGAGGAATGACGCATGTCGCATTGACTTTTGTCAAGGAAAGAAAGTTGGCCGAGCCGGGATTCGTCATCAAATGAACATTTCTACAAAATTATTTGAAAATCGGCTGAACACTATCGGAGAGGAAGATTTTTTTAAGTTTTCACTATAGCTATATAAGGCAAAATAGCCCCGCCCTCTGGGGGCCATGTTTTTTACCAATCAACATGGCTTGAAGGAATCTGATAAAGGGTCACCCAAGGAACATTTCTACAAAATTATTTGACAACACTTTCGGAGAAGAAGATACTTTAAGTTTTCACTACGGTCATATAAGGCAAAATAGCCCCGCCCTCTGGCGGCCATATTTTCGACCAATCAACATGGCTTGAAGGAATCTGATAGAGGGTCACCCAATGAACATTTCTACAAAATGAACACTTTCGGAGAAGAAGATTTTTTAAGTTTTCACTATAGCTATATAAGGCAAAATAGCCCTGCCCCCTGGCGGCCATGTTTTTCGCCCAATCAACATTTCTTAAAGGATTCTAATAAAGGGTCACCCAAGGAACATTTCTACAAAATTATTAGAAAATCGACACTTTTGGAGAAGAAGATTTTTTAAGTTTTCACTATTTTTTTCTTTTGGTTGCCATGGAAACCAGAATTATGGATGGATAAAAAGAATTGAAGGAATTTAAGAGAGGACATTGAGAGGATGCTTCCTATGAAGTTTCAACCAAATTGGCCAAGTCGTTAGGGAGAAGAAGTCGTTTAAAGGAAAAAGTTAACACATGCACGCGCGCACAATGGACAATTCGCCATGACATAAGCTCCACTGGCTGAAAGCCAGTCGAGCTAAAAATCGGGGAAAATTGAGAACTTCCATATTTGACCTTTAAAATATACAACAAAAGCAAAAAACTTGAAACTCCTCTGAACTGAGATTTAGTTCAAAGTTACTTCAGGTTTGGTTATATAATGTGTACATGTCAAATCAAACATCACATATTGTATGTCACCAAACATCTGGTTACCAAGTTATATCAATTTAATAAAATTGTCCTTTAGCCACAATTCTTTTTCAATTCTTTTAAATTATTATACTATCATTTACAGAGATTTAAGATACTGTCTCTGGTCGCATTGAATTAGGCCTCAATTCAAATCTCATGGTCACCTTGTATCTTGTATTTTGTAACAGTATATTCCTCCTTTCTTAGAACCACTCCCTAGTAACTTGGGAATCCTATGATGCATGATTGAGATGCGGGCCAGACAAGGTACAGTCCTATCAAACAGTTCTCATTTTGACCTTTGACCTGAAAGTGTGACATCGACACTTGAGGTACAGGCCTGGGTCTTGTGCGCGACATGCCACCTCATCATGGTGAACGTTTGTGCCAAGTTTCCTATGAAATCCTATGATGCATGGTTAAGATGCGGGCCCGACAAGGTTATGTGGGACTGACAGACGGAATCGACCAAACCTATAGTCCCCAAACCGTTCTTTGATCAGTAGGGGACTAATAAGATCAGTTATCAGAGTAGCTATATAACTCAGCGAGCTTAATCCATGCTGCAACCACCCTCTGTAACTTTGCTTGCTGATTGTATTGCAACCAAATTACTCTTAAGTAGCGGTAACAAGTTGAAATTTATATTTGTTCAAATGGAGGTGTTCTCTTTGCCAAACTTCACGGTTTTGTACCTCTTGGTATCAGCAAAGGATGGGCTTTTATGTTCTCTTTACTAGCAATAAACAACATTTGATATGTCAACCTTATTACAATGGGTTCACTAATGAAAACAATACCAATTTCGTCTACACTGTACGGATGCGAGCTATGGCATTCTATGTCTTCTTTAAATATCCAGAACGTTGCAAACTTTGGAAATAATGTTGCAAAAAATCACAACATTTGCACTGTAGAACACGTACAGATATGGTATTTAGTCTGCTAGGTTGGTGCAACATACAATGTGAAATTGACAAACGCAAAATAGCTTTCCTACAATGACTGTAAAATGCCTAAGAATTGTCTCAATAATGCTAACCATTAAGGATTTCCAACATGTAGACACATCTGAAGCGGACGTCTTTGAAAAAGGATTAATAAGAAGTGGGCCTGGATGGCCCTAAATCGATCACCTGAGTGTATGTGTGTATTTGCCAATATCAGGGATAATTTGATAAAACCTGGAAATGGAAACTGCAGGGAATGAACAATCAATGAATCAGCTTGTCCCTTTTCAGATGACTCCTGGGTTTCATATTATTCAACAAATCAATAAAGTTTTAACAATTTATGAGCCACTCAAATCATTTTTGAATCTGACAAGAAAATTCAAAGGGTGGAGAATTTGAAAGTTTGGCTATCCCCACTTTCTGATCCAGTGAATTAGAAGGCAATATCATTTAAAGCAAAACATTAATTTTTCAAATACAACGAGCAAATTCAGAGGAGAAGAATTTAGGCAGTTTGAGTGCTTTCTGAGAAACCAGAGTTCTCCATGGAATTAAAATCTTTGAACAATTTTGCAAGAGGACCAGCAAAGGAACATTCATTCCTATGTAGTTTTGATGAAATTGGTCTAGTGATTTGAAGCAAAATTGTTTACCCCTTTTCTGATGCCCCTTGGTTAATATGTCTTTCAACTAATCAATAAGACTTGACACAGTATGTAGAGGGTAAATGAAAGAACATTTCTACAAAATTACCTTTAAATGAGACAAGCTCTTTCATGAGTACAGATTATTAAAGTTTTGTAATTTTGCCCCTGATGCGGCCTGGTTGCCATGTTTTGTAGAGGAACAATTTTACCAAATTATATTGTAATCTGACAAGCAGATTCAGCGGAGAAGAATTTTAAAATTTGGACATTTTGCCCCCTTTCTTATAAATGCCGCAGCAACAAAAGTTCTCCATGGAATCTAAGTCTTTGAACAATTTTAACAATTTTAAAGGGGACCACCAAATGAACATTCCTGTGAAGTTTGGTTGAAATTGGTCATGTGGTTTAGGAGAAGATTTTGTTTAAAGCTAAAAGTTAACGACAGACAGAGTAATCAGAACAGATCACCTTGAGCTCAGGTGTTCTAATAAACTGACCTTCAGGGGTTTGCAGCTATCATTCCATGAATACCATTCTAGACTTTCAGATTGGAACCAATCGCTGGCGAAAAGGAATTATATCTAAAATCAGTGACACTATATTAGTGTTGATTTAATTGTATCAGGGAATTGGCTTAAATGAAGAAACAAGAGGGCCATGATGGCCCTGGAATCGCTCACCTGATTTTTTTTTTTCACTTTAGCTATATAAGCCCCGCCCCCTGGCAGCCATAGTTTCCGACCAATCAACTTGGCTTGAAGGAATCTGATAGAGGGTCACCCTAGGAACATTTCTACAAAATTATTTGAAAATCGGCCAGACACTTTTGGAGAAGAAGATTTTTTAAGTTTTCACTATAGCCATATAAGGCAAAATAGCCCCGCCCCCCTGGCGGCCATGTTTTCGACCAATAAACATGGCTTGAAGGAATCTGATAGAGGGTCATCCAAGGAACAATTCTACAAAATTATTTGAAAATCTGCCAACCAGTTTGGGAGAAGAAGAATTTTGAGTTTTTTTTCATTTCGTTGCCATGGAAACCAGAATTCTGCATGGATCCCAACAATTTGAAGGAAATCTGGTGAGGTCAATGAGAGGATGCTTTCTGTGAAGTTTCATCCCAATTGACCCACTGGTTACTGAGAAGAAGAAGTTTACGGACGACGCACAACGGACGCTGGACAAAAGGCGATCACAATAACTCACCTTGAGCAAAGATCAGGTGAGCTAAAAACAAGAGATGTTTGTCAAACATTATGCCCCCCTTGAGTGCCATGTTGTCAGGAATATTAGGACAATTGAGTAAAATTTGCATGGACCGAAATGCCAGTTGATTTGTCATTTCACATTGGATGTCTATGAGTCAGTTTTAAGATTATGAACAATGTTCATTCAACGTTTGAGGATGGTAGGTACATTAGCATTGTTGAGTCATCACTCAGACAAGCTTAAAAAATGGTTTTTGTGTTCAAGGTCACTGTGACCTTGACCTTTGACCCAATGACCTCAAAATAAATAGAGTTCATCTTCTAGTCAGGCCCAACCTCCAAGTCAACTTTGAGGACCATAGATCCAGGCATTGTTGAGTTATAACTCGGACAAGCTTAAAAAGGGTTTTTGTGTTCAAGGTCACTGTGACCTTGACCTTTGACCCAATGACCTCAAAATAAATAGGGTTCATCTACTGGTCAGGCCCAACCTCCAAGTCAAGTTTGAGGACCATAGGTCCAGGCATTATTGAGTTATCACTCGGACAAGCTTAAAAAGGGTTTTTGTGTTAAAGGTCACTGTGACCTTGACCTTTGACCCAATGACCTCAAAATAGGGTTCATCTACTGGTCAGGCCCCACCTCCAAGTCAAGTTTGAGGACCATAGGTCCAGGCATTGTTGAGTTATCACTCGGACAAGCTTAAAAAGGGTTTTCGTGTTCAAGGACACTGTAACCTTGACCTTTGACCTCAAAATAAATAGGGTTTATCTACTGGTCAGGCCCAACCCCCAAGTCAAGTTTGAGGACCATAGGTCCAGGCATTGTCGAGTTATCACTCGGACAAGCTTTGGTCTACAGACGGACCGAACCACATACCTGTGCAAAGCAATATACCCCTCTTCTTCGAAGGGGGCATAAAAATACACTTCCCATACTTCTTTCCTGCAAGTTACCAGTCCGTTTTGTGAAAGATTTTATTCTAAATTCCAAATCCATGTACTGATACAATTACACTTTACATAGATTCTTATAATTCCTGAACATGTGGAGCAACTCCCTTTATTCCTCATGTACATGATAACCATAATCCCGATATATGTGACTTTAAAACCCCTTTTGCTTATCCTGTTATGCAAAACTGTATACTAAGGGTGCAGATATAGTAGACCAAGACTAGCCTGAACAATCATACAGTCTAATCTTGGTTCACATTGTTAGCTACTCATCTATCAATATAAAACAACAACTGCTTATAAATATGCAATGTTGTGTCAACAATTTGGAATGACGACACTAATTGCAGGATTTAACTGGATAAGTGCTAGAAGGCTGTCTGAGGAACAAGATTGGCTATTTAGTTTTAAGCTTAAATCATCAGCATGGTAAATGTCTTTACAAATCATTTTGCTGAAATGAGTTGTTTCAACTTGTATCCATTGCTTCTTTTGCGGCCTTTTTCTGTCTTTCAATTTCAACTACCTTTGCAAGTTTCTCTTCTTGAATCTTTCGACCTGCAACAAAGGTTAAACAAGTTAATTAAGATCAAAGCATGGGTACACATAATTGATGTTCATTATGACTCCTTTTCCAATGATGTTAAACTTCCCTTAAACCACGCCATCGGTGTAGTGGTAAAGTGTCCCAATGGATTGGTCCCTGGTCGGGTCAAACCAAAGACTTTAAAATTGTTAGTAATGGCTTTCCCTTCTTGGTGCTCAGGGAAATGGCATTAGCATTACGACTAACTCCCTTGTGTTCAGTAGTACTGGTAACTTACTCCGAAAATGACGAGATATAATTGAACAATTGTTGAAAGAAGCGTAAAACACCTAACAAACAATTACATTCCTTGTCTGTAACTGTTCCCTATAACTAAATCTGCAGCAGACAAATTAAAAAACATTAGAAATGGGCAAGAAAAAACGAAATCTCTTAAATAAATGAAAACAAGTAACTGGAGGATTGCAAGCAATACCATAGTCCCCTACCGGTTTGCACTTTTGAGTCTGTTTCTGTTGTCATAGCAACCCAATGTTTAGGTATATCAAGACAATAAAGTATGAAAATAAAGAAAGGGAAATAACTCAAAAATTAGGGAAGCAAGAGTTATGGTTCATGTGCACTGCACTCCCCCTTGATACGATGTATTCATGTGTGAAATTTCATAGCCATAGCTAGTATAGTTATGGAGATATGCTCCGGACAAAAATCAAGTATGAAAATAAAGAAAGGAAAATAACTCAAAAATTAGGCAAGCAAGAGTTATGGTTCATGTCCACTGCACTCCCCCTTGATACGATGTATTCATGTGTGAAATTTCATAGCCATAGCTAGTATAGTTATGGAGATATGCTCCGGACAAAAATCAAGTATGAAAATAAAGAAAGGGAAATAACTCAAAAATTAGGCAAGCAAGAGTTATGGTTCATGTCCACTGCACTCCCCCTTGATGAGATGCATCCATGTGTGAAATTTCATAACCATAGCTAGTACAGTTTTGGAGATATGCTCCGGACAAAAATCAAGTATGAAAATAAAGAAAGGAAAATAACTCAAAAATTAGGCAAGCAAGAGTTATGGTTCATGTCCACTGCACTCCCCCTTGATACGATGTATTCATGTGTGAAATTTCATAGCCATAGCTAGTATAGTTATGGAGATATGCTCCGGACAAAAATCAAGTATGAAAATAAAGAAAGGGAAATAACTCAAAAATTAGGCAAGCAAGAGTTATGGTTCATGTCCACTGCACTCCCCCTTGATGAGATGCATCCATGTGTGAAATTTCATAACCATAGCTAGTACAGTTTTGGAGATATGCTCCGGACAAAAATCAAGTATGAAAATAAAGAAAGGGAAATAACTCAAAAATTAGGGAAGCAAGAGTTATGGTTCATATGCACTGCACTCCGCATTGATGAGATGTATCCACATATGGAATTTCATAGCCATAGCTAGTACAGTTTTGGAGATATGCTCCGGACAAAAATTTGCCGGACTGACTGACTGACTGACTGACAGATGGACTGACTGACTGACTGACAGATGGACTGACGGACGGAGTGCAAACCTAATAGTCCCCTTCGGCACGCCGGTAGGGGACTAATAAATTTTTTAGAAGTTGTATATAGGGTAAACTTACGATAATCTTCCCTCTCTAATCCACAAAGGATTCTCTTCCCTTGCTCCAACAAACGTCAAGTTACATATAGATCTGGGAACGGCATTGCTGTAAACAACAAAATAAATTACATTTATATCATATAATTTAACCCATTCGAAAATACAGATGCTTTCTGACACCTCTGCAACAGATGAATCTAGAAATCATTGACGAAAAGGAGAAATTTACAGGGGAAAGTTTAGGGTCCAAATCTCAGTCAAAGTCATACTTTGTGATATTGAAATATTGGCCCTAAGAAACACAATTCAAATGCATACATTTATTATGATATATATAGGATCTGACATGAGTTGTCATTTCATATAGTTTTATTAAACAAGTTCTAGAAATTTGTTATTAAGCATGCCTTTGGCAATACCTCTGCAACTGACAGATTTTTGAAAACATCTGCTGCAGAATTGTTGTATGTGGGAAAGGGTTCAATTTTCTGCAACATCTGGGAAGCTATATAGTAAGCTATTCCAACCTATAATTAGTGATTCAAACAATATTGTTTTACTTGGGTTCTATACCATTTTTAACATTATTTCAGTTATATTATGGTGACAGTTCACTTATTCATGATCCCTGGGTAAACAAACCAATACTAGGCTAGGAAATGTGCCTTGCCCAAGGTAAAAACAGCGCCTTGTTTTTTCGACCAATCAACAGCTTGAAGGAATCTGAACATTTCTACAAATTTATTCAGAAGAATCTGCCAACTGGATTGGGTGGAGATCCTTTTTAATTGTCATTGCAGCAGATGCCTCAAAATGCATCTACAGATGGAAAAGAGGTAAAACTAGAAATATCACTGTAGGGGATGAATACCCCCAGCTGGTGCCTGACAATATACATATGTATGAAAAATTCAAGGGGCCATATAACTCATTTTAAAAAAAATCCAGTGAAACACGCCGACAATATGCACAACTAGGCTTGGTATCAATCATTCTTGTGAAGTTATATTGAATTCTGACCAAGGGATGCTGAGAAATAGTGTTCACAAGAAATGTCCACAGACCAATGGACCGACCGACGAACAAACCGACAAGCGTGACTACTATATAGCCCCCATATACTATGTATCTGCTGGCCGGACCGACGGACAAACCGACAAGCGCTACTATATAGCCCCCATATACTATGTATCTGCTGGACCGACCGACGGACAAACCGACAAGCGTGACTACTATATAGCCCCCATATACTATGTATCTGGGGGTATAAACATATTAAGGGCCATTTTCATGGGATAATGCTTAAATGAGATCTAAGATGGATAGCAACTCTGCTGTCTTACTTTTGCGTTCTCTTTTTTCTTAATCAGCTTAGCAAGTTCTTCGAGTAGTTCCTTTTTTTCAGTTAAAGAAAATACGATTAACCCTTGCTCTGATGCAGACAACTTCAGGCAAACATTGTGGCAAAAGTGTCCCCTTAAGCCAAACTGTTTTCAATTCTGTTTAACCCTTACCCACCTGTAGACGCATTACAACGCATTTGCAGCAGACAATTTTTGGAAACATAGTGACAAAAGGATAAATTGCTCAAAACTTTTGCCACAAGTTTTTCAATAATTATAGAGATTTTCCATATCTTTTAGTAGTCGTCTGCAGCTTTGCTGTATGTGCACAGACGCACGTACGGACGACGGACACCACACCACGGCATAAGCTCTTCTGGCCTCTGGCCAGTAGGGCTAAAAACATTTAGCTAGGCGCTTTTTTTACCATTGAAAATAGTTGAAAATATTGTATCAAAACGTCAGAAAGCGTCTATATGTTGATAAGGGTTACTATGTGTGTCCTGGTCCTTTCACATAAGAAATCAACACAAAATTCTTCACAGACAACTTCTTGAATAATCAATAATTAAACTTTCATTTATATGTATTTGCCAAGATTTTTTCAAAAGTCATCCGCTGCAGATTGTTTGTATGCTGGCAAAGGGTTAAGATGAAACAAAATAGCTCATAAAAACTTGAAATTCCAAACTCTACAATCTTTCTAATGACGAGGATTCTATACCTTAATATCTTGATCTGGTTGCGAAAAGCATTCCAAAGGGGTCATATACTTGGCCGATATGGGTAGTTTTTTCAGGGCCCAAGAGAGAATTCAGTCATAATGAGCAATTTCTCCATTTGCCATAATGTTTTCAACTCTGTTTAATAATAACACCTCCCTATATTTTCCACTTGTTTTGCAGGTATGTTTACAAAGTCGTCTGCTGCAGATTTGTCGTATGTGGAAAATGAATAACTATAGATGAAGCAAAAAAAAAAACAATATTGTTGATTATGATAAATCTTTGCTTTTGCCACAATGATTTCAAAGTGTCAACCTGTTTTACTTCTAGACATTATCCATAATTTTGCCACAGTTTTTTCATAGTTGTCTGCTGCAGATTTGTTGTATGGGGGAAAGCGTTAAGATTCAGATTATTCTGTACCTGATCAGGATCAAGTTTGTTGCAATCAGGACATTGATGCATATTACAGAAATGTTACAATCACATGAGAAGACTTTATAAGTATGGGAACTGATCTGTAGCTCCCTTTTTCAAAAATCATAAGGGCAAGGTCACAAGAAAATTCACATTTGAGACCATGTGTCCAATAACGATTGGGATGAACCTGTACCTCAACAGTGTCTTATCAACTGAACTGTAGCTTCTTTTCCAATAATCATAAGGGCTATAGTTTGAACAATCTTGTTAAAGGTCCACTAGATGATGCTACATACCAAATATCAAAGGCCTGGGCCCTCTACATTTAGACAAGAAGATTTTTAAAGTTTTGGTTAATTTCCCCTTTTTTGTTGCCGTGGCAGCCAAAGTTCTGCATGGAATAGAATTTTTTGAACAAGTTGAAAAGAGATCCACCCAAGGAACATTCCTGTAAAATTATTTTGAATTTGGTTAATTGGTGTAGGAGGAGAAGTCGTTTGTAGGAAAATGTGAACGGACGGACGACGACGACGACGGACAACGGACGGTGAGCGATCACAAAAGCTCACCTTGCACTTCGTGCATTGGTGAGCTACAAACCCTTGTTATTGCCTTTATTTAGCTCATGAGCAATTTCTCCTTTTACCATAATGTTTTCAACTTTTTCAATAATAATACTTTCATTTATAGAGAGTTTCCTTTTTTTTTTTTATTAAGATGCTTTCAAAGTCGTCTGCTGCAGATTTGTTGTATATGGGAAAGGGTCAATACCTGAGGATAAAGTGCACTAATCTCCTCCAGTATTCCATGCACAGCAGGAGCTTCCTATTTATCCAGAACTGAGAACATCTGACTTGTCCATAATAAAAACAACCATGCAGGTACTTCTTTACTCTACAAGGTAAGAACAAATTCATATACAGGACTAGAAGCATAGCCCTGAAATCATGTTTTCAGTAATAACCATAACACCAGAGATCTACTAACAGTGACCTTGATCATGACTCAATTGACCTTAAAACATTTAATTAATGAAACTTTGTTAGAATATGTCAAGTCTAAAACAAGAGGGCGTAAGGCTAACCTGGGTTATGTAATGCAAGTTGTTATGCCAACCACAATAAGTCATTTTTTGATCAGGGAAGCTTAATACAATAAGTGCAAGAGGACCAGAATAGCTCAACTACACCTCATGACAAAACAAGAGAAAGTTGATGCAAGGCATCAATGTCGCCGGAAAAGACTGCATTGATTTATTTATGTATTCTTGACTTTCCTTAGTCTATTCAAACATTAGGAATGTTGTTGTTGTTGTTGTTTGGCGTTGTTTACCCTCGCGCTCGGCATTAATGCCATTTGGCGAGCAGCCATCGTTATTACTACTATTATTGTTCTCGGACTATTGGTTTGCAGACTATCTAGTATATATATAGATATATATATGTATACCTATGTATATGCGATGTTTTTTTTTTTTTTTTTTTTTTTTTTTTTTTTTTTTTTCTGGGTTAAGGGGGCCGAGGGGATTAGTGTTATCACTATTGTTTACTATATCGTACAACATGCACATACTTATCGTTTATATAACTATTGTTTAATATATATAGTACATCATGCACATATCAATTGTTTATAAAACTATTGTTTAATATATAGTACAGCATGCACATATCTATTGTTTTATTTGTCTATAGTTGTTGACTAATTTCCTTCAAATCTTTTGTTATATTGTTGTTAAAAACAGAAGCAAGAATAGATCTAGTTAGACGGTTGAGTTTTATCCGTGATTGTATGATTCCTTTAAATCTTTTGTTACAATGTTGTTAGAAATAGAAGTAAGAATAAATCTAGTAGTATTTTTAATATTTTACGGGCGCGGACGCGATATCCTACCCCCCAATAATAACAGAATTAAACACCGCCCGCACAAAAACGTAGCGACTCCCCCCTACATGATTAAAGTCGATCAAGCCAGCCGCTTTAGCCAGTCCAGCTTGACGCTTCGTAGGGGGTGTACCTGTTAAAACGTTGTGTAAGATTGAAGACTCCAGGCCAGCCGCCTAACACAGTCCAGCCCGTTGTTTCATCTTTTTTATTTATTTATTTATTTATTTATTTATTTATTTATTCTATTATTTGAATATGCGTATTCCAAAGGGGGTGTACCTGTTAAAAAGTCTTGTAAGATTGAAGACACCAGGCCAGCCGCCTCAGACAGTCCAGCCCGTTGTTTCATCTTTTTTATTTATTTGTTTATTTATTTGTTTATTTATATGGAAAGGCGTAATCCAAAGGGGGTGAAACTGTTAAAAAGTCGCGGACGGACGCAGCAGGAGCCCATTTTTTCCACCCCCCCCCCCCCTGTACATCGGCCCGGGAGGAAGACAGCGCAATTCAAGAATAAACCGTTATAATTTTTCTACGTGGTTAGACTATAAGCTATATTTTGTTCTTCCTGTAATGGTTAAATGGAGTGATTCCTGGGTATCCCCTATTTGATAGGGATATATTTTCTTTTAGACCTGTATTTGATTTAGCAGACTTGAAAATTCTTAAAACTGTACAGGAGTATCTCGGAGTGATGGCGATCGAAAGACCCAGTCGTTAATTGATTTAGGAATGTTGAAATGAAAACATTTACTTATAAATTTTATATTCATACCTACATTAGGGTATCTATAAAAAATTAACGAAATGTGTACACATTTATCTTGGCTTAAATTTAATTTTGCTGTTGTTACTTATTTAAATAATAGTATTCATTCATATAATTTCAATGTTTGTCAATCTTATTCGAATCACAAGGTAAATATCCTGGTATTGCTTTAAAGGGAGGTAATTTGAAGAAAACAAAAGTCTTCAAAAGGAGAAATATATCAGCATTACCGTCTACAGTTTAAATTGTTCTATTGTTTGTGGATTTAAAAATGTTCTTTTTTTCTTATTTCTACATGTACAACGAAATATTGCGGCTTCTCTTTGACGCTTTGCGTCAAACATTCGTCTTGTACTTGTCTAAAATAAAATAATATCACTCGCTTTTTCATATCGAAATGCGCATGCGCGAAAATCGATGTTAAAGGTCACGAACCTACACAACAGAATAGGGTCTATATTTAGCTTAGAAACAGTTCCTACTTTAGATATTCATGGATTAACATTATTAAATGAATTCTACACAAATCAAGACATCTCTTTGAACATGAAAACAACATTTAGTAAGTTAAAATTGCTATTAAAAGGAGAATCCGAAATTGACCTCAATGATGACACATAAGAGTCTGCATTAGGGGGTGTTGGTTCACGTCTTGAAGGGACCACTTTTGTCTTCGTAAATAAGACAAAAAACTTAAATGCGAGTGAAATAAAAAAAAATGCAAACATTAAAAAATCGGAATATTTATTTCATTTTAGATGTGTCATTTATTAGTGTTCGTAAACAACCACAATTGTAATATGTTCAAATCATCTAGATTTGTTTCTTTCTAATAATAAGCCGCCCTCCCATGTGATTTCCGAAAAGCTATTAAAAATAGAAGTCGCGGGCTTCTGCCCGGCGACTAATGACCCAACCATATGTGGTCTGTGTATTGTTAAATTAATATGACTTGAGGAAACTAAAATGTTCATGTACCAGTTAGTATTTCAAAAGCAGACGTCTATTTTCTAAGAAGATTTCAATTTCGCTTCACCCTTTCCTACCTACAGACGCGTTTTACACATCTGCAACAGACAACTTTTGAAAAAATCGTAACAAAAGGAGAAATTGCTCAAAACAAGCAATTTCTCCTTTTGCCACAATGTTTTCAACTTTGTTCAGTAATAATACCTACAATCATAGAGATTTTCCATAATTTTTAGTAGACATTTTCAAAGCCGTCTGTTGCAGATTTGTTGTACCTATGTGGGAAACAGTTTATTTTAAAAATATTTTCAAAAGTTGTACAAATATTAGTCTGCATGAAGGTGGAAAGTTTACACCAACCTTTTTGATGAAAGCAACAGTAGTTTCTGGGTACAGTTCTACACTCTGTAGTAATCTGGGAAATCTCTGTCTGGCCTCTATGGAGTTTAGTTTGATGGCTTTTAGCATGCAAACTGTCACTGTTTCTGGGAACTGTTTCACACATGAACTGCCAATATTTATCTCATCTGTGACATGAAACAGGTTATGTTTTATACAAAGTAATAAGATCCTAGAAAATTTCATTGAGATAACACCAAACACGAGCACTGCAAGTGAACCCCAATGCTTGTCTGTTTTATTTCTTCTAAGTCGAAAAAGGGGCATAACTGAACAATTATTAAAGCCAGAGTTTTGTGACTTGGTGAAGACATGCATATTGTTCCTAGAAACATTTGAAAATGTTGAACAGTTTTTGAGCTATGAGGTAAAGTTAAAGTTTTGTGACAACACAGCAGACGCCGACAAGTGAATCACAATAATCCTGACTTTTTTTCTGTGAAAAACAGACCAACTAAAAAATGAACAAATATCCTCTATTTCTCTTGTAAGCAACTTCACGACAATATGCAATAATTTCCATGGTTCTTTAAGTTCTAAAAACAACTTGTCCAGCACAACAACTTTATATTTTACAATCTTTAATTAATTTAAAGATGTACTTCTATAAAAATACAAATGTGGCAACAAAGTTTTATAGGAGGTCAAAATCATAATGGTATCATAGAATCACTTAAAAGATTTTGTCACAAGTAAAACACATGCCTTGTCTGGAAACCGTATCACTAACTTTTCAAAAAGTGAAGCATTGGCTTCATCTTTTTATGTGTTAGTCAAATTTCATTGTCAAGGACACAGCATTAAATATTTAAGTATCACAGGAAGGGAGATTTGTCCAAAGGATTACCCATATCTAAATTGAAAGCCATAACACCAAATAGGTCAAAAGTTACGACAAAGTAAAACCATCTGCCGGAGACAAACACTAAGTGAGGAAGACAATAGTGATGCAGTAAAGTTGTTGGCCTCACATACCAAAGGTCCCAGGTTTGATTATTATCCCCTTTTGCAGCAGACAATTTTTAAAAACATTGTGGGAAAAGAAGAAATATCTCATATAGAGAAATCTTCTCCTTTTCCTACTATGCCTTCTCAGCAAGTCTAAAATTGTACTTGCAGATTTTTTCTTTTGGTTGCCATTGAAACCAGAATTTTGCATGGATCCATATCACATAAAGAATTTAGGAGAGAACATTGAGTTACTGATTAAGCTTCATCCCAATTGGCTCAGTGGTTACAGAGGAGAAGTCGTTTGAAGCCAAAAGTTTATCCATGGATGCATCCATGACGGACCATGACATAAGCTTAATTTGATCTAAAAATTATTGCTGTGTAAATTACCCTTTTTCTTCATGTGGAGAACGTTATCACAATATTTGGCAGTAGCCAGATAAGCCTCCTCCTGGTCAAACTGGGAGGCTCCTTTGACAGCATCATCTGTGTTTAATGAAGCCTTCATTTTGATAAAGCCTTTTTGTATCAGCTGTTCTGTCAACTGCAAGATGTAATTATGGTAACAAACACCAACAATCAACATACATAACAATATTGTTCAAAGGAACACTACTTTTTAATAGATCGATAAATTAAAATCCCTTTGTGTCACACTGCAAAGTTAAACAACACAATAAACTTGGTTGAAAAGCTTGACAGAATTTTGTTTGACCGTACAGACCAAAGCATCGGATACAATGGTAAAGTTTCTACTTTGCTTATCTTCCCTTGGAAGAATCTGAGAAAAAAAATCTTCCTGAGCCCTTAAGGAGGAGTAGTGCTTACAAGAAAATGTGGAGGTATGTGCACAGGAGTCCCTCACCGGTAACCTCTAAGTTGAATTATCTCCCCTTGGAAGTATCCGAGGCATGTGATCTTCCTTCATGCATATCTACATATGATGTGTAACCTTCATGTAAAGTTTGAACCAAATCCATTGAGCCTCGCAGGTAACCTCTAAGTTGAATTATCCGCCCTTGGAAGAATCCGAGGCATTTGATCTTCCATCATGCATATCTAAATATGATGTGTAACCTTCATGTAAAGTTTGATCCAAATCCATTTAGCCGTTTAGGAGGAGTAGTGCTTACAAGAAATGTGGAGGTATGTGCACAGGAGTCCCTCTCAGGTAACCTCTAAGTTGAATTATCTGCCCTTGGAAGAATCTGAGGCGTATGATCTTCCTTCATGCATATCTACATATGATGTGTAACCTTCATGTTAAGTTTGAACCAAATCCATTGAGCCATTTAGGAGGAGTAGTGCTTACAAGAAATGTGGAGGTATGTGCACAGGAGTCCCTCGCAGGTAACCTCTTGAAGTTGAATTATCCGCCCTTGGAAGAATCCGAGGTGTATGATCTTCCATATTTTTGTCTATATGATTTGAAAGTCATCTGCTGCATATTCGCTGTATTTTAGGAAAGGGTTTATGCTTTTCAAAAAACAAAAATGACTGCACAAACCCCCTGTTTCTGTAGCTTTTTCATGCCAGTTAGTTCGAGTAATTTCTGAGCGGCTTTAGTTCCCTCCAAATCTCTGGTATCAACCCTGTAAAACCCAAGGCAATCAGCTCCAGAGCCAGTCCACTCAGTACACAGTGTCTTCTTATCAGGGCTGGATTTGATAAACAGTCTTCTATCTTACCTTACAATGAAATTAACCCTTTCCAACATACAGCAAAACTGCAGCAGATGACTTTGAAAATGTCTGCTCAAAAATATGGAAAATCTATATAATTGTAGGTACAAGAGAAAGTTGATGCAACGCATCAATGTCGCCGGATATCCATAGTGCAGTTATGCATAACACTAACATTATAGTAGTTGAATAAACAGTTATCAACTGAAGGGCATATTGGAACATCAGGGGTGGGGTCAAGTGAAAATGTATCATAACTTGCATTGTTTTGTCAACGAAGTGAATGATAATTGAAGCCTTTCATTGTTTATGATCAATCTCCATTCCAAAGTAGGTTGACCATACACACAACCAACTAATTATTGATCATAAACTGAAATGGAAATGAGTAATCTTGCCAATCATTAGTCTTAGTATGTATACAGTGCTTTCATTAAGGAATAATTATAAGATTTGTGAATTCCACTTTTCAAGATGTTTGTCAGAATATTTGAATTTTATTATTTTTCAATAAAACCACAAAACAGACAATTTAGAATTTGCATGCAATAGCACGTCATTTTACCCTTCCTCTTTAAAGTCAAAAGTGGACACCTTTGCAGCAATCTACTTTTAAAACAATGAGATAAGGGTTAAATCGCTGAAGACATGAGCTTTCTCTTTTTCTCAAAATGATATTAGCTTGGCATCCTAATTATATCATACTTTAACAAATGTTGAAATGTAGTCCAATATTTATAAATTAGACCACCTTCGAAATATAATATCAACTAAACAGTTAAATCTCATTGAAATTGTTGTAAAATTTAAACTTAATTTCGAACATAAACTTAGCCCTACAACATGTTAATTAATTTTAATTCTTTCCTTCTTTTTTTATAATGAAAAAAAACCAAACTACTCATGTTTTAAAATTATAGTATGATGAGCGCCCTTGTGTCAATGATGCATAACAATATGCAGATCGGAAGCAATATGCCTTTAGGGAATTAAATGACACATTTAAAATTGTCAAGGACGAAATAATGTTGTACGAAAGACCCGATTCTTTCTTATTCGCAGAGGTGTCGTTCTTGAAACTCTCTTTATAGGCAGAGAGTGTTCGTTCAAAGTCATTTTTCCATTAAAACCAGTTTTATCTCGGTTTGTTCTTTTCTTCATTTGTTTCGAACATTTAAACATTTTAAATCACCTATAATTTACTATTTGTAAGTGAGTGTAAAGAGCGGCTCTCTGCAAAGGAGATTGATCTACGCAGTTGGTATTCGCGAGTCACGCAGGTGCGCGTAAGTAAACAAATTAGACTGCGACGTAAAGGTTTGTAGTTATCGCCTTTTGAGTACATGTAGTATATAGTGTAAAATAAAGTATACCAGTCTAGCTAATAGGGACTGTTTTGTCTTCGTAAATAGAACAAAAAAACATAAATGCGAGTCAAAATAAAGAAACTTAAAATACCTAAAACATCGGAATATTTATTTCATTTTAGTTGGGTCATTACTTAGTGTTTTTAAACAAACACAATTGTAATATGTTCAAGACATCTAAATGTGTTTCTTTCTAATAATAATCCCCCCTCCCATGTGATTTCAGAAAACCTATTAAAAATAGAAGTCGCGGGCTTCTGCCCGGCGACTAATAATTACTCGAAAAAGTTGAAAAAATTGCTTGTTTTGAGCAATTTCACCTTTTGTCACAATGTTTTCAAAAGACGTATGCTAATGATGCGTCAAAATGTGTCTATAGGTGGGAAAGGGTTAATACAAAATAAATATACAGTGTTCAAAGGAACATATGTGTTGCTTACCAATAGGTTAGTAAATGAAGGAATGATGGACAGACAGTGGAAAAGACCACACATTAACTGACTTATAGAATTTAATTTACAATGTAGGAAAAGGAAAAAATTCCTCATGACAAGAATAATCTACTTCTCTTGAAGATTTATTTATTAATTAAAAACAAAAATAAAATTGCCCAGAAGTTCTCATCTTTTCATACAAATAAGTTGTAAATAAAAAATGTTGTGTTGTCTTTACATTTTATGTACTGATAACATTTTCATTTATTGTTGTGAATGTGTCACACTTTTGTCAATATGCACCTTGCCTGTAATGGACATATTGTATCATATTATTTTGTATTATGTTATGTTATATGATATTGTATTGTATTGTATTGTATTGTATTGTGTTATATTAAATTGTATTGCCTGTTAAGCATGTATATATAAAGTGGTGATAAGGATATGCTATTACGTTTGAACAACACCTTCTCCGTATGAAACGACATGTTACCTCTTACGAATTTTTGTACTTGTAAATTGGTAAATATGCTCCACTTGCTATGTCAATTGTAATGTTTATTTGTGTATTTTGTTTTTCACACAGGTCATGTGGCCTATTGAATTTATATTTGAAATAAACTTCTTCATAAGTCAAACTTTTGCTAAAGACCTACTTTTAGTTGCCCATATACTCATTTTCTGAAAAAATTGCCATGCAAAAGACCACCTGTTTAACAAAGACCATATTGCTGTGTTTCTATGGGTGGTCTTTACACACACTGGTTCCACTGTATTTTCAATTTGCAAAACCAGGCCTCCAGAAAATTGCCCGACTGATTTCAATCATAAAATTTGTAAACAAATCGGTCCAGATATTTTCCTAAATCTCACTAATACCTACGCTATAATTGTCAAGTTGTAAACCAGAACAAAATAAAATCCTAGTTAGTACACATCGTCTATGTTTCTGACACGTCTGTAACCCTTCGAGAGAGTCACTTACTGCGACGTAAACAAGATAATCGGTCCAATAAACTGTCACAAGTGTGTAATCTTATTGTTCACTGCGGTTTGATAGATGTCACATGGGGTATGGGGTCTACATTAAAAGTGGTTGCACCCTGGTAATTACTAGTGGATAAGTCTTACCAATCTGTCCCACTCCTGACTGAATGGCTAATTGAAATGTTACTTTTACTTTCGGACCGTTTGGAATTTTCAAACTGTTACAAATGATCTACTGTTTTAAACCATTGTGCTACATTTAAGGTGTTTATTAATTAAATGTAAAACATTCACCCGACCAATTGAGATTTCACAGTTTCTGGAGCCCTGGTCAAAACCACTAAAATAAACATAACAAGAGGCCCAAGAGGGCCAGTATTGCTCCACTGCCATTAGGCAAAAATTAAATCTCTAAACAGCCATATAAGGCAAAATAGCCCCGTCCCCTGGCGGCCATGTTTTTTGACCAATCAACATGGCTTGAAGGAATCTGATAGAGGGTCTCCCAAGGAACATTTCTAAAACATTATTTGAAAATTGTCCAAACACTTTCGGAGGAGAAGTTTTCACTATAGCCATACAAGACAAAAAAGCCCAGCCCCCTGGTGGCCATGTTTTTTGATCAATCAACTTGGATGAAGGAATCTGATAGAGGGTCACCCAAGGAACATTTCTACAAAATTATTTAAAAATTGGCCGGACACTTTCGGAGAAAAGGACTTTTTAAGTATTCACTATAGCCATATAATGCAAACAAGAGGGCCATGATGGCCCTAGATCGCTCACCTTAATTATACAATGTACAGTCGAACCTCGTTAGTCCGGACACTTTGGTTACCAGAGAAAAAAGTCCGGATTGCGAATCTTCCGGATTAACGTATTAGAAATTTTACCGGCGCAAAACTGTCATCTTAGCCTGAAAATAGGAGTCAATGGTTCGGACTCAATATTATGATTAAAGTTGAGGTGAATTCAAATAGTTAAAAAAAAAACTTTTATTTACCTCTAGATTGCACCATTTGTCGTAAGCGAAGCTTAATCATGAGATATACAACAACCTGGAATCGCTCACCTGATTTTTTTTTTTTCACTTTACCTATATAAACCCCGCCCCATGGCAGCCATAGTTTCTAACCAATCAACTTGGCTTGAAGGAATCTGATAGAGGGTCACCCTAGGAACATTTCTACAAAATTATTTGAAAATCGGCCAGACACTTTTGGAGGAGAAGATTTTTTAAGTTTTCACTATAGCCCTGCCCACTGGCGGCCATGTTTTTTGACCAAGCAACATGGCTTGAAGGAATCTGAAAGTGGGTCATTCAAGGAACATTTCTACTAAATTATTTGAAAATCGGCTTGACACTTTCGGAGAAGAAGATTTTTTAAGTTTTCACTATAGCCATATAAGGCAAAATAGCCCCGCCCCCCTGGTGGCCATGTTTTTCGACCAATCAACTTGGCTTGAAGGAATCTGATAGAGGGTCATCCAAGGAACATTTCTACAAAATTATTTGAAAATCAGCCTCACACTTTCGGAGGAGAAGATTTTTTAAGTTTTCACTTTGGCCATATAAGGCAAAATAGCCCCGCCCCCTGGCGGCCATGTTTTTCGACCAATCAACATGGCTTGAAGGAATCTGATAGAGGGTCACCCAAGGAACATTTCTACACAATTATTTGGAAATCGGCCCGACACTTATGGAGGAGAAGATTTTTTAAGTTTTCACTATAGCCATAAAAGGCAAAATAGCCCCGCCCCCTGGCGGCCATGTTTTTTGACCAATCAAACATGGCTTGAAAGAATCTGATAGAGGATCACCCAAGGAACATTTCTACAAAATTATTTGAAAATCGGCCTGACACTTTTGGAGGAGACATGACAATAGCTCTCGTTTTTTTCAAAAGTCGAGCTAATAAAAAACCTTAACCGGATGACAACACCTTCAGTGTAGATTTTCTAAGTCCAAAAGGGGGGATAATTTGGTCAATATTAAGTTCAGGGTTATGGAACTTGTTGTATCAAGTTATGTTAAGGCATTGAATAAGTTTAGGAAGTTTCAAAGCTATAGGTTAAATTGTGTTTCAGTTATCACCATTTTTCTCCCTTCAAAGTAGATTTTCTAAATCGAAATGGGGAGATAATTTTGTCAATACTATTTAGAGAGTTATGAAACTTGTTATATAAGGTCAACTTAAGACACTCAGCAAGTTTGTGAAGTTTCAAGGAAATAAAAAGAAAAGTTTTTAAGATATGAAAAATCATGAGTAAAAAATTGTCAAAAACCTGAGCTAAATAAAAAACCTTAACCTTACGTTTTGAAGTTTTAAGTGAAACAAATAAAGATTTCCAGCTATATACTTTTATTATTTAACATATTATGATTATGTTTATGAAGTTTAGTGACTTTAACAGTAGTAGTTTGTTAGAAAACAGAAAAAAAGCTGAGCTGAACAAAAAACCTTAACCAGACGACCACGCCGCCGACCACGCCAGGGTCATGACAATAGCTCTCGTTTTTTTCAAAAGTCGAGCTAAAAATGAGCATCAAAATATACAAATATGGAACACCTTATTATTTTTAGTCAGATCTCCACTTGTCTTTGGGTCAAAATGTCGAAATTTTAATCTCAAAATCAGTTTATATCATGTTGGCAATCAACGCCTGATTGGCTGCTATTGTATGACTGCTAATTAAAGTAAACAATAACACACGCTAGCCAATTATGGAACAGTCCTATTACATTGTATACAGTACACAGCTTTTAACACATATTGTTAGGACAAACAGACATACTAGAAAACTATGACACGCAACAAGATTTACGCAATCAGTATAATCCGGACTAATTGAGAAAAAACAAGATGTGTTTGTGAAACACTGATGCCCCCGAATGGCAACATCTAGGTCAAAGGTCAAGGTCGCAAGGTGAATAATTTTGGTACTGACAGAAAGGTCATGTCACAAGGTATACACATGTGAAATATGGTAGCCTTACCTGTTATGGTTCAAAAGAAGTGGTGAAGGTTAAAAAAAAATTTGAGAATGGCAACATCTAGGTCAAAAATGTTGGTACTGACAGAAAGGTCATGTCACAAGGAATACACATGTAAAATATGGTAGCCGTACCTGTTATGGTTCAAAAGTAATGGCCAAGGTTAAAGGTTTTTTTCGAGAATGGCAACATCTAGGTCACAGGTCAAGGTCGCAAGGTCAAAAATGTTGGTACTGACAGAAAGTTCATGTCACAAGGAATACACATGTGAAATATGGTAGCCGTACCTGTTATGGTTCAAAATTAATGGCCAAGGTTAAAGTTTTTTTCGAGAATGGCAACATCTAGGTCAAAGGTCAAGGTTGCAAGGTCAAAAATGTTGGTACTGACAGAAAGGTCATATCACAAGGAATACACATGTGAAATATGGTAGCCGTAGCTGTTATGGTTCAAAAGAAATGGCCAAGGTTAAAGTTTTTTTCGAGAATGGCAACTTCTAGGTCACAGGTCAAGGTCGCAAAGTCAAAAATGTTGGTACTGACAGAAAGGTCATGTCACAAGGAATACACATGTGAAATATGGTAGCCGTACCTGTTATGGTTCAAAAGTAATGGCCAAGGTTAAAGTTTTTTTCGAGAATGGCAACATCTAGGTCACAGGTCAAGGTCACAAGGTCAACAATGTTGGTACTGAAAGAAAGGTCATGTCACAAGGAATACACATGTGAAATATGGTAGCCGTACCTGTTATGGTTCAAAAGTAATGGCCAAGATTAAAGTTTTTTTCGAGAATGGCAACATCTAGGTCAAAGGTCAAGGTCGCAAAGTCAACAATTTTGGTACTGACAGAAAGGTCATGTCACAAGGAATACAAATGTGAAATATGGTAGCCGTACCTGTTATGGTTCAAAAGTAGTGGTCAAGGTTAAAGTTTTTTTCGTGCAGACAGACGTGCAGACAGGCCAAAAACTAGATGCCCACCGAATCGGAGATTCCGGGGGCATAAAAAATACATATACATGTTTAGACTTCCAGACTAATGCAGCAGATTTTATGTGTAAATGGGCGCTCTGTTCCCGATATTTTTTGTCCGGTTCCGGAACGCGAATTTCCGTATTAACGGAGAATAATTAAGCATTAAAAATCCGTTCCTTGAATTTTATGTCCGGGTCGCGAATTTTCCGGATTAACGGCGTCCGATTTAACGAGGTTTGACTGTACTGCAATGCAAAACACATCAAGACAATTATTCTGAATATAACCTCCACAGTGTTAATAATATTTTCCTTCATTTGGCCTAGTGATCTATATTTTTTTACCTAATATGACCCATATTCCAACATGGACTAGATATCATCAAGACAACATTCTGACAAACTTTCAACTTGCTCAAAGTAAAAATGCGGCCTCCGGAGTTTGAACAATATTTTCCTTTATTGACCTAGTTTCCGATCCAATATGACCCATATTCAAACTTGACCTAGGTATCATTTAGACAAACATTCTGACCAAATTTCAAGCTGCTGAAGCAAAAAATACGGCATCCAAAGTGTTAACAAGATTTTCCCTTAATTTGGCCTAGTGACCTACTTTTTGACCCGACGTGACCCATGTTCGAACTTGACCTACATATCATCAAGACAAACATTCTGATAAAGTTCCAACATGCTCAAATTGAAAATGTGGCCTCCAGAGTGTTAACAAGATTTCCCTTCAATTCGACCTAGTTTTTGACCTCATATGGCCCAGTTTCAAACTTGTCCAAGATTTTATAGAGATGAACGTTCTAATAAACTTTCATGAAGATTGGATGCAACATGTAGCCTGTAGAGTGTTAACAAGCTCAAATGTTGACGACGCACGCCGGAAGGACACCAAAATGTGATCATAGGTGAGCTAAAAAGCCCCGCCCCCTGGCGGCCATGTTTTTAGACCAATCAACATTTCTTGAAGGAATCTAACCCAGTTTCAAACTTGTCCAAGATTTAATAGAGATGAACGTTCTAATAAACTTTCATGAAGATTGGATGCAACATGTAGCCTGTAGAGTGTTAACAAGCTCAAATGTTGACGATGCACGCCGGAAGGACACCAAAATGTGATCATAGGTGAGCTAAAAAGCCCCGCCCCCTGGCGGCCATGTTTTTAGACCAATCAACATTTCTTGAAGGAATCTAATAAAGGGTCACCCAAGGAACATTTCTACAAAATTATTTGAAAATCGGCCCGACACTTTCGGAGAAGAAGATTTTTTAAGTTTTCACTAAAGCCATATTAGGCAAAATAGCCCTGCCCGCTGGTGGCCATGTTTTTCAACCAATCAACATTTCTTGAAGGAATCTAATAAAAGGTCACCTAAGGAACATTTCTACAAAATTATTTGAAAATCGGCCCGACACTTTCGGAGAAGAAGATTTTTTAAGTTTTCACTATAGCCATATCAGGAACAAGAGCGCCAAATGTCACAAAATACGCCCGTCCTGTTTTTTTGAGACCAAGTATAGTAGTAATTGGTTGTATGTCAGCCAAACTTAAAGAGCGGACACTGTTAGTACAGTTTTGGCCATATCAAGGGACATAATTGTGTAGTGACTAAGATAAAGTTGTAAGTTATCAAACGTGACCAAGATATTCTGCCCATAAACATATTGTCTAAATTTGATGATGATCCGATAAAGGCTTTACAAGTTATTTAGCTGACAAGACCAATTTTAGGTAATTTCTATAATTAAAGGGCAATAACTCTCTATCGACTGGAGCAATATGGCTAGTTATCGAACTTGTCCAAGATATTACGCTAATACACATTCTGACCAAATTTGGTGATGATTGGACAAAAGCTCCTAAAGTAATTGAGCTGACTTGACCAATTTTAGGTAATTTCTATAATTAAAGAGGGATAACTCTCGATTGACTAAAGCAATATGGCTAGTTATCAAAATTATCCGAGATATTATACCAATACACATTCTGAACAAATTTAGTAATGATTGGATAAAGGCTTCTAAAGTTATTGAGCTGACAAGACCAATTTTAGGTAATTTCTATAATTAAAGGGCGATAACTCTCAATTGACTTAAGCGATATGGCTAGTTATCGAACTTGTCCGAGATATTATGCCAATACACATTCTGACTAAATTTAGTCATGATTGGGCAAAGGCTTCTAAAGTTATTGAGCTGACAAGATCAATTTTTGGTAATATCTATAATTAAAGGGTGATAACTCTTGATTGACTTAAGCGATATGGCTAGTTATCGAACTTGTCCGAGATATTATCCCAATACATATTCTGACTAAATTTAGTGATGATTGGACAAAGGCTTCTTAAGTTATTGAGCTGACAAGACCAATTTTGGGTAATTTCTATAATAAAAGGGTAATAACTCTTGATTGACAAAAGCGATATGGCTAGTTATCAAACTTGTCCGAGATATTAGCCCAATACAAAGTCTGACAAAATTTAATGATCATTTGACAAAGGCTTCTTAAGTTATTGAGCTGACAAGACCAATTTTGGGTAATTTCTATAATTAAAGGGCGATAACTCTTGATTGACTAAAGCGATATGGCTAGTTATCGAACATTATCCGAGATATTATCCAGATGACGTGCGATCTTTGTCATTGAAGCGCATGTAATTTCAAAATGAATTAAATGAAAGCGCTTTTGACGTGATCAGTGTGTATTTGTTGCTTTGCTAATTTGTAATCTCGCGAGACAGTTAAAAGGAGATTTTCATCCAATGGAGGCGCTTTCTACTTGAAGAAATAACACCACGTGATATTTTCGCAGGCATACAGATCACGTGATTTTTTTTTTCGCGCTCTTTCTTGAAGCTGTAGTAAACATCTCCTTATTTGGAAATCTATTACACAGGAAAGAATTTCTCATATATGCACCATGCGATACATTTGGGCTTTCGTAAGTCTAAAATTAGTTTTGATTTACATATCGCGGATACGAATGGCTGGAATGGTCACGTGTATATTTTGGGTTTCCCCGAGTTGTATTTTTGCACTTAAAGCACACCCCCTACATGACAAAAAGGGCTGTGACCTATCCAAAAACTCATTTCTGTACTAATATGTTTACACTTGAGACCACAAAAAACATTGATACCATAAAACTCTTCAAAGAGCATAATATTATGCAAAACAACAAGGTCACCGATTTAGGTCAGTCACTGAAACAAGGCAGCATGTACGATTTATATGTCATTCAACATTCATATCAGTTTATTAAGCCTCCCCTCCCAAAAAATAAAATATTTTTTCGGACCCACCTCTAAAATCTAGGGTCGGTAAAGGGCAAACAAACAATTTTTTAATGATGGCTCTATTAAAATACTCATGGTACTTTGAGCGTTACTCATCACTCAAAATTTCATGAGTAATTACTCCTCTTGCCAAAAAATTATTTGGAGCCCTGAGCCAGTGGAGAGCCAGTGGAGCTAATAATGTGAAATTGTACAACCTGACCCTGTCTAAAACTTGGAACATCTCAAGAGTTGATTGATTGATTGATTGGGGTTTAACGCTGTTTTTAACAATTTCTCAGTTATATCACGGCAGCCAGTTCACCTACTCATGCATTTCCTGGTTTTTCTCAGACCAGTACTCCACACAACAATCTTCCCAAGCAACTGGCTGCTTTTCCACATAGACTTAGCCCATTGGTGGAAGACGAATGACGCATGTCACATTGACTTTTGTCAATCGTCGGAAAGAAAGTTGGCCAAGCCGGGATTTGAACTCACAACCCCTGGATTGACAGCCCGCGTCGCTACCAACTGAGCTACCAGGGCTCGGCATCTCAGAGTTGAACATTCTACCAAGTTGTTATGCAAGCTAGCTATCTGGTTATAGCCAGGGAATAATCATCAGGAGTGACTTAAATTTAGCGATGTATGATAACTGCGAAATCATAAACATTTCTATTTTTTGTGCATTTTTTGCAGATGAAAATGGAAAGAAAACAAAGGTCAAGGTTTTGAAGGAACCTCCCAGCTTCCAAGAACTTGTTGTAAGTCGGCCCGAGATACAGGAAAGGTTAAAAGTAAGTATTACTACTACAATATAAATGTATGATATCAATTCTTTTCTTCCACTGTAAAACAACCAGACATTTTCCATGAATGTACACCAATTTTGATGGTACCAGTTAGTCAGACGGAGCTACATGTTTTCATTTATACTTGCAAATAATGTGTTCTGACATAAATTCTAGGTCAGGTTTGAAGAACAACGAACACTGATCAGTCTTTTGGGAATGAAAATATGTTACTGTACATGTTATAAAATATGCATTATGGTTAGGCAAATGGCTGTGTTTATGTGACATTAAAGCCCTCTTTTTTCCAAAAATAGTATTCAATAACCTTGGCAACTTTATCAACATTTAAAAATTATGTTATTGTCAGTCTGAAATATATATTAATACAATAAATTAACAAAATGGCACTCTTGTTTTGCTGGTACATTTACATATATATGTTGTCAACACCAAGAAATTTATCAACTAATTGATTTTGAATGTGAGTTTTTCTCTAATTTTACAGGAACAAAACCATGAAGAAATAGGAGACAAAGTCATGTCTGCCAACAAGATTGTTGTAAGCAGCAATGACAAGGTATTCACAATAGACATCAGTTGAATAATTAATTTATATAACATTATAACAACATATTAATTCATACAGTGATGGATCATTTTAAATGATGTGATAGATTAATTGCAAGACATTCTTTTCCTTACCATTGCATCCTCATGAAACTATGTAATAATAACAACAGAAACCTTAAAAAGAAAATGTAATAATTGAATTGATTTGTGTTGAACGGCCACTTAACAGCTAATGGTTATATTGGGCTGCCCCAGAATGAGGGGAAGGATACATAGGAAATCCATTTTCAAATTTTTTTGGTTCTTTAACGGGCCCAGAGAGTAGACTCTGATACAATGTATACCATAGTGGATCACCATTTTATTTCAGAATCCTGTAGTAAAACCAAAGGCGGTAAAAAGGAAACTTCAGGTGGAATCTGATGCTAAACAGAGTGAGGTAAATTGTTTGTCAGCATGACGTTGGTAAAAATAATTTATTTTTTCAAATGAACAAACAGGATTTATATTTTATTGATATTCCTAAAAATCAATGTTATAAGTATCTCTCATAAAAGATTGTAAACTGTTTTGGCGTGGTACAGATGTGGCTTGCCAAGTTATCCATTAAACCAACCAAAACAATTTAAATGCTGGATGAGCATAAAGTGGTTTTTTTTATGTATGTATTGTCATATATTGCTGTGATGTCATTATAAAAAGATGACCTGCCTTGTTAAATCATAGCCAGTAAAGACAAGATTTCCAAATGTCATTAATTTTCAGATATATTCTTAGCTGATATGCAAGAAGCTTCAATTTTAATGAAATTGTTCAACTGTTTTTAGATCACCTGTGAGCCAAAGGCTTGAGGTGAGCTATTCTGATCAATCTCTGTTCGTCGTCGTCTGTCGTTAACTTTTAGCTTTAAACATCATCTCCTCCTTAACCACAGGACCAATTTCAACCAAACTTCACAGGAATGTTCCTTTGGTGGTCCTCTTTCAAAGATTTAAATCCCATTGAGAAATGGTTGCCACGGCAACAAAAAAGGGGGAAAAAAACAAAACTTAAAAAATCCATGCCTAAAAGTAGAATGCCCAGGCCTTTAATATTTGGTATGTAGCTTCATCTAGTGAACCTCTACCAAGACTGTTCAAATAATAGCCATGGGTCAGAAATGACCCCTCTCCCTGGGGATCACTTGTTTTACATAGGCTCGTATAGGGAAAAAACTTCAAAAATCTTCTTGTCTAAAATAAAAAGCCCAGGCCTTTGGTATTTGGCATGAAGCTTCATCAAGTGAACCTCTACCAAGATTGTTTAAATTATAGCCCCTTGGGTCAAAAATGGCCCCTCGCTTGGGGTCACTTGTTTTACATAGACTTGTATAGGGATTTTTAAAAAAAAATCTTCTTGTCTAAAAGTAGATGGCCCAGGCCTTAGCTATTTGGTATGTAGCTTCATCAAGTGGACATCTACTAAGATTGTTCAAATTAAAGCCCTGGGGTCAAAAATGGCCCTTCCCTTTGAGGTCACTTGTTTTACATAGACTTGTATAGGGAAAAAACATTAAAAATCTTCTTGTCTAAAAGTAGAAGGCCCAGGCCTTTGATAGTTGGTATGTAGCTTCATCTAGTGAACCTCTACCAAGATTTTTCAAATTATAGCCCTGGGGTCAAGAATGACCCCCTCCCCGGGGGTCACTTGTTTAACATAGACTTGTATAGGGATTTTTTTTAAACATCTTCTTGTCTAAAAGTAGAAGGCCAAGGCCTTGATATTTGGTATGTAGCTTCCTCTAGTGGATCTCTACCAAGATTGTTCAATTTATAGCCCTGGGGTCAAAAAAGACTCCTCCCCAGGGGTCACTTGTTTTACATAGACTTGTATAGGGAAAAAACTTTAAAAAAATATTATTGTCTAAAAGGAGAAGGCCTGGTATGTAGCTTCATCTATTGGACCTTTAGCAATCATTTTAAAATTATAGTATTGTTCAATTTATAGCCCTGGGGTCAAAAATGGATCCATCCCAGGGGTCACTTGTTTTACGAAGACTTGTATATGGGAAAACCTTAAAATTCTTCTTGTCTGAAGGTAGAATGTCCAGGCTTTTGATATTTGGTATGTAGCTTCATCTAGTTGACCTCTACCAAGATTGTTCAAATTATAGCCCTGGGGTAAAACATTGCCCCATCCCGGGTCACTTGTTTTACATAATATTATACTTGTATGGGGTAAAACTTTAAAAAATCTTGTCTAAAAGTTGATATTTGAAATCTAACTTCATCTAGTGGACCTCGACCAAGATTGGTTAAACCATAGCGCTGGTATCAAAAAATGGCCCCACCCTGGGGTTCACTTGTTTTACATAGACTTGTTTAGGTAACACTTTAAAAATATTCAGGTGATTGATTTAGGGCCATCTTGGTCCTCTTCTTATAAATAGTTATTGTTTTGTTTATACCCAAATAAATTGCAGGCTACTGCTGAAGATATTGCTTTGGCCAACTTGAGATTTGTAGAAGAGGAGCTGCAAAGGACTTATGATGTTGAGACAGTCCAGTAAGTTTTGGCTGTTCTTTTAATGTCATGCCTGTTTATGAGATGGCCTATTGTTCATCTTTCTTCCATTAGCAAATCACAAAACTGTCTTCTCTAGAACCAATTGTGGGGCTTTAATTTTAGCATCCTGGCTTTGACTTTTTTAAAGTTTGCTTAACTTTGGTTAGTCCGGTCATAAACTAGATCATTTTTGGTAAAAACCTAACAACTGTTTGTGAAAAACTTAAGCATATATACTTGACAATTTAGCTGTAGCATCAATTTATTAAGGCTGTACTCAATTGGTCTGTCTGTGATCACTAAATCACAAGGCAGTTTTCTATAGACACAGCAATATTCATATTATTACAAGAACCACAGGAAATAATTGTAATTGTGTCAATTTAGTTTTAATCGTACCTAATGAGAGCCAGTGTGATTAATTAGGATGGGTTCTTTACAACCATTTGAAGAGAGCGTAGCCATTGTTAGAGCCACTGGTTCCACCCCAAGGAAGTCGCCAAGAAAGTCTCCAAGAAGGGAATTTAGGATGGGATCATCACAACTTATTGGAGGGAGCTTGGCCATTGTAGGTGCCACTGGTTTGACCCCAAGAAAGTCTGCTCCAGTCTTGCAAACAGCTGAAGTTGAACAGCTAAAGGCTGAAAATCTTGATTTATCTAACAGAGTGGGCCACTTGGAGTACACTGTTAGTTCAATGTGGCATGAATTAGAGGTAATTTTGAAAAGTAGAGTTATTAGTTTGATGTGATTCACACATGTATTATTACTTTTATCAATTACAAAATCCTCACCAACATCTTTTATTTCCTGAAATTATAAGATCATTGTTATCCACTCTATCATCATCTAGTGACACGAGTTTGATCCAACACTGCTCCAATCAGATATGACTTTCCGTCGTCTCTATTTATGTAGGGACATAGAAGGGGGAACTTTTTATTCTTATCAATTGATTCAGTGTAAATTCAAAAGTGTTGTTTTGTCCTTGTAGAAATTGAAAACTCAGCTCATGGATGTAAATAAAGCACCCCACTACTTCTCACCCCAGACAACATCATCTTACCATCTATCGACACACCCGCAGTCCGCATTTTCAGCACCAGAACACACAGCTACAAAAGTATATTCCACACCAACATCTACTATAACTTCCCAATCGCAACTGGACCTGGCAGAAGACTTTGGCACCCCACAAACCACACAAGATTCACATTCTAAGGTAGGAGGGTGTCTTATATACCGAATGCATTTAAAAACGCAACATTTTTAGATGTGAATAGAGCACAAAGTAAGTACAGTACACTGATAGGAACGTTAACCAGACATCCCATGTATCAGAATCTATCCTCTTTAGTCTTTGTATCTATGTCCATTTTATTGGTTATAAAATCTATATTACCGTGTTGTAGATGAGGGGGAAATTAACTGAATATTTTTATCATGATTATAAGGTATTTCACTTTAGGCTAGTTTTTTTTAAACAAGAGGGCCATGATGGCCCTGGAATCGCTCACCTGATTATTTTTTTTCACTTTAGCTATATAAGCCCCGCCATCTGGCGGACATAGTTTCCGACCAATCGACTTGGCTTGAAGGAATCTGATAGAGGGTCACCCTAGGAACATTTCTACAAAATTATTTGAAAATTGGCCTGACACTTTTGGAGGAGAAGATTTTTTAAGTTTTCACTATAGCCGTAAAAGGCAAAATAGCCCCGACCCCTTGTGGCCCTGTTTTTTGACCAATCAACATGGCTTGAAGGAATCTGATAGAGGGTCATCCAAGGAACATTTCTACAAAATTATTTGAAAATCGGCCTGACACTTTTGGAGAAGAAGATTTTTTAAGTTTGCACTATAGCTATATAAGGCAAAATAGCCCAGCCCCCCCTGGCGGCCATAATTTTTGACCAATCAACATGGCTTAAAGGAATCTGATAGAGGGTCATCCAAGGAACATTTCTACAAAATTATTTGAAAATCAGCCTGACACTTTTGGAGAAGAAGATTTTTTAAGTTTTCACTATAGCCGTATAAGGCAAAAAAGCCCCGCCCCCCCTGGCGGCCATGTTTTTCGACCAATCAACATGGCTTCAAGGAATCTGATAGAGAGTCACCCAAGGAACATTTCTACAAAATAAGTTGCCAACCAATTTGGGAGGAGAAGAATTTTGAAGTTTTTTTCGTTTCGTTGCCATGGAAACCAGAATTCTGCATGGATCCCAATAATTTGAAGGAATTCTGGTGAGGTCATTGAGAGGATGCTTTCTGTGAAGTTTCATCCCAATTGACACACTGGTTACTGAGGAGAAGATGTTGAAGATTTTTTAAGTTTTCACTATAACCATAAAAGGCAAAATAGCCCCGCCCCCTGGCGGCCATGTTTTTCAACCAATCAACATGGCTTGAAGGAATCTGATAGAGGGTCACCCAAGGAACATTTCTACAAAATTATTTGAAAATCGGCCTGACACTTTTGGAGGAGAAGATTTTTTAAGTTTGCACTATAGCCATATAAGGAAAAATAGCCCCCCCCCCCCCCTGGCGGCCATGTTTTTCGACCAATCAACATGGCTTGAAGGAATCTGATAGAGGGTCACCCAAGGATCATTTCTACAAAATAATTTGAAAATCGGCCTGACACTTTCGGAGGAGAAGATTTTTTAAGAATTTTGAAGTTTTTTTCATTTCGTTGCCATGGAAACCAGAATTCTGCATGGATCCCAAAAATTTTAAGGAATTCTGGTGAGGACATTGAGAGGATGCTTTCTGTGAAGTTTCATCCCAGTTGACCCACCGGTTACAGAGGAGAAAATGTTGACGGACGACGAACGACGGACGACGAACGACGGACGCCGGACGCCGGACATAGGGCGATCACAATAACTCACCCTGAGCACTTCGTGCACAGGTGAGCTAAAAAAGGTATTGTGAAAATATAATGTTGATATCTCAAATGCATTTAAGGATAAACCACTAACCCACAAACGATTCATTCATCAAAGATTCCATAATTCGTTTTTAAATTTCTCATGGTCTGTATTTATTTTAGGTGACTGAAACTGAGAAAATCTACAATGGATATGTCAAGGTATTTCCCTAACATTTCACTTATTTTTTACTTTGTGCCTCTGCTTTCACAGTCTTGGCATAAAGAAAGAGCAATTGTGAGATCAGTATGGCCATCAAGATTAAGATTTTGAAAAAAACTGGACAGCCTGTCTTCACAAGTTCATACTTGCAGAAATCAGTAGAAATCAAAACTTGTATATCATCGTGTAAAGTTGATTCATTCAAAAATGACCAGGAGTAAAAATTGATCCTTTCAAATCAATTTTTTTCTACAATAAATAAGTTTGGCATGAAATCTTTATATATAAATATCATTTTTAGACTAGAAAGCATTTTGATGCTTCAAGCTTCAAATGACCTTAACTTTAAAAAAAAAAATATTGATATTATTTTTAGAGCCAAATCCTGTCTGAGCTCAATTTAACCAAGGACTTAAAAAGGGAACTGCCAGATTGTTCAGGATGCTTTTTTCTGTTCAAGAAATATTGGGAAGAAGCCTCTATATGGATTCAAGCCCAATACAGGGCCCCAGAGACCTGCCCTGGAAGACCAAGAAAAGGTCAAATTTATTGAAGGTTGGTGTTTTTGAAGAAAAGTTATTCTTAAAGAATTATCGTATCCATCACTTACTATTATTTAGCCCTTTGTGGAATGTGAAAAGGCAATTATGGGTTACAGAAAATGTGCCACTGCTTGACCAAAGTATTTTGTAAGAGGTGACTGGAAAATAGTTTAACATTGGTAGCTCGAGCTTCTCGATGAGAGCCTCATATTTGTTGTATTAAAATGAGTCCATTATATTGATTTATATGCCTGCTAGAGCCATTAGATTCAAAATTATTATTTTTTAAATTGAAACTTTAATTATAGATTATTTTTAAATTTTATGCTGAATGCATACACTAAAATATTTTTTTTTTTATTTCTACAGATCTTATCATCGAGAAGTGGCCACATACTCCAATGGACTCAATAAGAAATGTGATGAGGGATGATTTGAAGCCTTCTAGAGTAGAGTCCAGAAGCGATACCATGGCTTAATTATACCCCCAGATACGTACTATATAGGAGTCATGCTTGTCGGTCGGTCAGTCCGTTGGTCTGGACATTTCTTGTGAACACTATTTCTCAGTAACCCTTAGTCAGAATTCAATATAACTTCACAAGAATGATTGATACCAAGCCTAGTTGTGCATATTGTCAGCGTGTTGCACTGGAATTATTTTTAAATGAGTTATGGCCCCTTGAATTTCTCATACATAGTTGGTCTGTAGACATTTCTTGTGAACACTATTTCTCAGCAACCCTTGGTCAGAATTCAATATAACTTCACAAGAATGATTGATACCAAGCCTAGTTGTGCATATTGTTGGCATGTTGCACTGGAATTATTTTTAAATGAGTTATGGCCCCTTGAATTTCTCATACATAGTTGGTCTGTAGACATTTCTTGTGAACACTATTTCTCAGCAACCCTTGGTCAGAATTCAATATAACTTCACAAGAATGATTGATACCAAGCCTAGTTGTGCATATTGTCGGCGTGTTGCACTCAAAGTGTTTTTAAATGAGTTATGGCCCCTTGAATTTCTCATACATATGTATATTGTCAGGCACCAGCTGGGGATATGCATCACCTTCAGTGATATTTCTAGTTTCTACAAATTCCGCAAAAAAATGTGTAAAACTATGTTTTTGTGATTTTGATTTTTAAATTTTGTTATTTTTTATCCTTATATAATTGATTGGTAATGTACTTAACACCTAATTCACATGTTCATTTTTTAATTGCTTTCCGTACAAAATGTCCTCTGAGAGCTCTTTTGTTCTTTTTATTATTCAGCATTATTTCATTAATCGTTTTAAAATTTTAGAAAATTATATTGCAAACTTTGTTATAGATATTGTTTAACTGTTCTTGTCATAATTTGCTGTTTTATTATGTACACATTATTTCATCGAAGTTGTAATTATAATTTTTGAAACCGAAATTTGTGTAAAGAAGTTTACATTTTACCATGGAAATATAATTTTTCCATGGCTTTCCATGTTTAAGCGCCGTCCCAATACTCCATGGAAAACCACGGAAAAGTTATTTTTCCATGGAAAAATGTTAACCTACACGGAAAATGTAGATGTTTTTCCATGGAAAGCCGTGATTTATCATGGAAAACCATGGCTTTCCATGGAAAACTTAATTTCCATGGAAACAAGTTTTCCGTGATTTTTTTTTTATTATTTTCCATCCATTTAATGATTTAAACTGGCATGGAAAGCCGTCCCAATACTCCATGGCATATTTTACCATGGAATACCATGGCTTTCCATGGAATATCTAGAGACGGGTATTCCGTGGGTTTTTGTCTAGTTGTTTTAAAAGTCGTCTGCTGCAGATTTGTTTTAATTGGGAAAGGGTTTAACAGCATTTCAACAGTTTTTCAGTAATATCATGGCAGCCGGTTCACCGTACCATATGTTTCCGACTTTCATTCACCAGTACTCCAAACAGCTGTTTTTAAATGCAGCCGTCTTAACTTTTTTTTAGCCCATTGGTGGAAGAACAATGATGCTTGTCAAGATGACTTTTGTAAAAACTCTCAGTTCAACCTGGGGTTATACAAGTATTCTGGAAACCTCTTAGAATAGTTATACAGTATCTCAGTTATATCACAGTGGACAATTTATCTAACAATACGTTTCTTTTATTTCTCACTCCAGAATCCCACACAACAGGAGAACTATTTTGACCAAAAAAAAAGTACACAAATATTCCATTTAATTGTAAATGCCATGACTTACAAAACCTCTAAAGGTATTGATTGATTGGGGTTTAACGCCGTTTTCAACAATTTTTCAGTCATATCACGGCGGCCAGTTTACCTATTAATGTGTTTCCTGGCTTTCTCACACCAGTAATACACACACCAATCTTTCCAAGCAACTGGCTGCTTTTCCACAAAGACTGTTAGCCCATTGGTGGAAGACGAATGACGCTTGTCACAATGACTTTTTACTTGTAAAAACTCTCAGTTCAACCTCGGGTTATACAAGCATTCTGGAAACCTCTTATAATAGTTATACAGTAACTCAGTTTTTTCACAGTGGACAATTTATCTAACAATACGTTTCTTTTATTTCTCAAACCATAATCCCACACAACAGGAGATTAATTTTGACTGAAATACAAGTAGACAAATATTCCATTTAATTGTTAATGCTATGACTTACAAAACCTCTAAAGGTATCAATTGATTGATTCATTGGGGTTTAGCTCTGTTTTCAACAATTTTTCAGTCATATTACGGCGGCCAGTTTACCTATTAATGTGTTTCCTGGCTTTCTCACACCAGTAATACACACAACAATCTTTCCAAGCAACTGGCTGCTTTTCCACATAGACTGGTGGAAGACGAATGGTGGAAGACGAATGACGCTTGTCACAATGACTTTTGTTAAACAACGGAAAGAATGTTTGCCAAGCTGGGGTTCAAACTCACAACCCCTAGATTGAAAGCCTGTGTCGCTACCGGGGCTCGGCACCTCCAAAGGTAAGTATAGGTTTAACATCAGTCTTATGAGGTAATTCCAGGAATTAACTCTAACTTTACTTTGTTTTTTAGCTGTTTTCAACATTATTTTAGCCATATTACGATGACTAAACACTTATTCATTGATCCCTTGGTGACAGATCAGTACTAAGCCACAGCTATAGATAAGGAACAGTATACAGCTCTTGTCTTCACAAAATCTCTCTTAAAGTCCAACCAAGCCCTTTGGTGTGGGTACTCAAAAGAATCGTCTCATTGAGACGATTCTTTTGAGTACCAACAACATAGGGTTAGAGGGTTAAATAAGTATTCTAGAACATGCAAAACGCCTCTTATCTAGAGCTCTGCTAAGCGAGGATAAGTGCTTTAACCAAGGGCTCACCAGCATGTCTGCCACAAGCAGGATCAAAACTAGGATGTTGATTTCAGTAATCAAGCCGTACCTGTTAGTAACTACTTCATCTCAAACATATACAGGATCTGTCAACAAATGAGGAGTTCTTTTGTTCCATGCCCGAATCAGCCAAGAGGGCCATCATGGATCACTCCCCTGATTTTTTTTTCACTTTAGCCATATAAGCCCCGCCCCCTGGCTGCCATAGTTTCTAACCAATCAACTTGGCTTGAAGGAAACTGATAGAGGTTCACCCTAAGAACATTTCTACAAAATTATTTGAAAATCGGCCTGACACTTTTGTCGGATAAGATTTTTTAATTCTTCACTATAGCCATATAAGGCAAAATAGCCACGCCCCATGGTGGTCATATTTTTTCACCGATCAACATGGCTTGAAGGAATCTGATAGACAAATTATTTAAACAAGAGGGCCATGAGGCCCTGGAATCTCTCACCTGAGAATGGGCTATTTAAGACTTAACTCTTTCAGTGTCAATGGAAATATCATCAAGACAAACTTTCTGACAAATTTTAAGCTGATCATGTCAACAAGATTTTCATTAAATTTGGCATTGTGACCAGTTCTTGACCCGACATGACCCATATTCGAACTTGACCCAGATATCACTAAGACACATTTTCCGACATAGTTTCAACATGCTCAAGTTTAAAATGTGGCTTCCAGAGGGTTAACAAGATTTTCATTAAATTTGGCCTAGTTACCTAGTTTTGACCCAACATGACCCATATTCAAACTTGGCCTAGATATCACTAAGACAAACATTCTGACAAAGTTTCAACATGCTTAAGCAAACAAGAGGGCCAAGATTGCCCTAAATCGATCACCTAATTGATAGTAAATTAGTAGCAAATATTTAACTACAAATATCTGGGAAAATTTTATCAGGGAGTGCAAATGAAACTGCAAAGGAGTGGACACTTCTCAAGAAACAGCTTATCAGTAAAGGCCATTTATATCTTGAAATCTAACAAGAACTTTAATAAGAATGGAATTATAAAGTTTTTGTTATTTTGCACCTTTCCTGATGCCGCCATGCTGCCCTGTTTTTCAACGAAATCAATATGGCTTCAACAGTTTATTTAGAGGGTCACTTAAGGAACATTTCTACCAAATTATCTTGCAATCGCACAAGTAGATTATGGAGGAAAAGGATTTTAAAATTTGGGTATTTTTCTCACTTTCTGATGCCGCAGCAACCAAAGTTATCAATGGAATTTAAATCTTTGAACAATTTTGAAAGAGGACCACCAAAGGATCATTCTTGTGATGTTTTGTTGAAAATGGTCTATTGGAATGGTAGGAGTTGGTTGTCATTTGTAGCTAAAAGTTCAATTTACCCTTTTTGTGATGACGCCTGGTTGATATGATTGTGTAACCAATCAAAACGGCTTAAACAAATTAAATAGAGGATCATTACAGTAAGATTCGTATTATATTTTCTTAAAATCAGACAAGCACTTTCATAACAAGAGCTGTCGGAGGACAGCGTGCTCGACTATTCCACCGCTTATTTAAGTTACTGAGATAATAGACTCTAATGTAGTTGCATGCAAAACATTAACCACAATTTCTTAGTGGGTGATAATTTGCATTATATGCAGGATAGTGTTATTTAACATGATTATTTTCATAGGTGTGATGGTTAGAAAGGGTTGTATAACCTTTCAATGGAATGCATCAAGTAGTTACTCAGATATGGACTCTTAATGTAGTTTCACGCAAACCTTTAACCATAATTTCTAAGTTAAAAAAAGGGCAACAATTTGTACCATATACAGGATAGAGTTATCATAATTGGTTGTGTTTATAGTTGTGCAATTGGGAAAGGTTGTATAAAGTTTCAATACAATTTTTCAAGTTGTAACTGAGATTACACTCTAAATGTAGTTGCAAAACTTTAAGTCCAAAAAGGTCCATAACTTGCATAAAATGCTGGATAGAGTAATCATACTTGATTGTTTACATAGATGATTATATGTGATGGTTGGTAAGTGCTGTATAAAGTTTCAATGCAATGCATCAAGTAGTTACTAAGAGATGGTCTCTTTATGTAGTTGCATGCAAAACTTTAACCAGAATTTATAAGTCCAAAAAGGCCATAACTTGCATAAAATGCAGGATAGAGTTATCATACTTGATAATCTACACAGGTGTGATAGTTGGGTAGGGTTGTAGAAAGTTTCAATGCAATGCATCAAGTATTTACTGAGACGTGAACTCTTAATTTAGTTGCACGCAAAACTTTAACCAGAATTTCTAAGTAAAAAAAGGGCCATAACTTGCATAAAATGCAGAATAGAGTTATCATACTTGATAATCTACACAGGTGTAATAGTTGGGTAAGGTTGTAGAAAGTTGCAATGCAATGCATCAAGTAAATACTGAGATATGGACTCTTAATTTAGTTGCATGCAAAACTTTAACCAGAATTTCTAAGTAAAAAAAGTACCATAACTTGCATAAAATGCAGGATAGAGTTATCTTACTTGATAATCTACATAGGTGTGATAGTTGGGTAGGGTTGTAGAAAGGTTCAATGCAATGCATCAAGTATATACTGAGATATGGACTCTTAATTTAGTTGCACGCAAAACTTTAACCAGAATTTCTAAGTAAATAAAGGGCCATAACTTGCATAAAATGCAGGATAGAGTTATCTTACTTGATAATCTACACAGGTGGGATAGTTGGGTAGGGTTGTAGAAAGTTTCAATGCAATGCATCAAGTAAATACTGAGATATGGACTCTTACTTTAGTTGCACGCAAAACTTTAACCAGAATTTCTAAGTAAAAAAGGGCCATAACTTGCATAAAATGCAGGACAGAGTTATCTAACTTGATAATCTACATTGGTGTGATAGTTTGGTAGGGTTGTAGAAAGTTTCAATGCAATACATGTAGTATTTTAGAACTTGCATGCAAAACCTTAACCAAAGTGTGACGTGGACGCCGACGCCGACGCCGACGCCAGGGTGAGTAGTATAGCTCTCATATTCTTCGAATAGTCGAGCTAAAAATGGAATTTTCAAATTTTGTCATTTTGCCCCTTTTTTGATGCCGCCTGACTGCCATGTTTTTCGCCCAATCAGTATGGCTTGAACAAATTTTATAGAGGGTCACCCAAGGAACATTTCTACCAAATTATATTTGAATCTGACAGGCAGATTCGGAGGAGAAGATTTTTAAAGTTTGGACATTTTGTCCCCTTTCTGATGCCGCAGCAACCAAAGTTCTCAATGGAATTTAAATCTTTGAACAATTTTGAAAGAGGCCAACCAGAGGAACAGTCCTGTGATGTTTCACGGAAATTGTCCTTGGAGTTTGGGAGGAGATGATGTTTAAAGCTAAAAGTTAACACCGGACGGACGCCGGAAGCCGGACAAAAAGTGATCAGAATAGCTCACCTTGAGCCTTTGGCTCAGGTGATCTAAAAATGTGGCTTCAAGAGTGTTAACAAAATTTTCATTAAATTTGGCCTAGTGACCTAGTTTTGACCCGACATGACCCATATTCAAACTTGGCCTAGATATCACCAAGACAAACTTTCTGACAAAGTTTCAACATGCTCAAGTTTAAAATGTGGCTTCCAGAGTGATGATGATGATTTATGGCGTTGTTTACCCTCGCGCTCGGCAATAATGCCATTTGGCGAGCAGCTATCCTTTATCTCAATATTTAATTTGATTTCAATTAGCAGACAGACTATTTTTTTTTTTTGCAGATTATTCTTATATTTATTGTGTCTCTATTATTGTGTCGGGGGGGGGGGGAGATATAAAAATATTGTTATTTGACTATTTCTAAATATATATAATTTGCAGACTATATCTGCAAATGTGTTTGAAAAGATAAAATAGATAAATATATATATTACAGACTATATTTTAAAACAATGTTTTTATACGATTGATTGTCTGTTTGTTTATCAGAGCTATAGTTTCTCTATTCTATTTCTAGTAATTAAAAAAAAAAAAAAAAAAAAAAAAAAATAATAATAATAGTAATTGACACATAGAAAATCTAGCTATTCGGATTGAAAGTCAACAGTCCAATGTTGTATTTCCAGACAGACTAATTTTAGGAGTGTGCTTTTCCTGGTCGCATTGATATGTGCTCCTTTAGACATTCTATCATAAGGTAGAATTCGAATGGTCCAGATTTCAATGCGACTCTGAGTCTGTTCATTGGTGCCCATTTGTTGGTTGACGTTCAATTCGATTCCCAATGCATGATTGTCTAAAGATAGGATCTAGTGAGTGGGTCGCTAATCAATAACATTATCATAACCTTTTTTGGCTGTGAATAATGTTAGAGTTTTTCAACCTTTAGGATATATTGCCTGGGAGACTTAGTAAATGCTGTATTGCAGTCTTGCGATGGGAATTAGTTAGTAGTAATACATTATAATTTTTCATAGTTGATTAGGTAAAATCATAAACATAGTATTTACAATAATATTTAAGTATCTGGAATACCAACCGCCACTTTTTTTTTTTTTTTTGTAAAGGAAAATAAGGATTAAAAAATATTCCTTGTTAACAACAAACGGCCCCTATAAAGGGTCTATAAAAGTATTTATGTACAAAATGTAGGTGACGGTCGGTATTTAAAAATAATTTATTTATGGAATGGTGGGGAGAACTTTCAGTAACGGGATCTTATCACAATACGAAGTACGGACGAACTCTCCTAAAAAAGCATGTATAGTGCCGTAAAGGAGGACCTGTATTGGACTGAGGATGGGATTCAGCAGTACTGCCTCATTGCACTGTTGTGCATGCATGTCCCAGCGCGCGCGGGCCCCAAGCAGTACTGTCGGGGAGGACATCTTTCGTAAATGACCCAGATGTCGCCATCCCCCCGACACCGTAGTGAAAGGCACACCCCACGCCCACGGAGACACACACCCACATGCAATGGATCCAACACAGATCCTCCTTCATATAACCGGAGGCGGACCCGAGCCCAGCTACCAGGATAGGACCGCATCCGTGTTTAATAAAAAGTTTGATAAACATAGATAAGTATACATATATGTGCAAGGATTCTCATACTATCCGAAAAATGGATCTCAAAACAGCGGAGACGTTGGAGAGAGCCCCCGCACACAATGTTGTCTGATACTAGGGTAGAATTCCCTAAGTTTAAAAAGGTATTGAATTAGATCAAATTAATTTATGATCAAAGGGAGAAAACTCTATAAATATTGGGTGGGTTTATACCTAAAAATAGGTCTAAAAATAGATTTTCTAAACATGTGTTGGACTGTGTCTTAAAATGCTGGACATAAAAGTGAAATTAAATGGGTTTTAAACAACCACAGGATTAAAACTACTATAAAGGTAGGTGAATAAATATACCTTGATCCCAAACAATGTAAAGATTAAGGAGATCTTGGTATTTTAAGACTGTAAAATGTATTTTTCTTGGTTGATTGCAGACGGGGGAATGTAAACATAGGTAAAAATAGACAGAAAAATTGTTAGAGAGCTCGTCCGTAACAGGAGTAGTTTGGTGTACAGGGCTAGAGCTTTCAATCACGGAGTGAATCCTATCAAAAAGTATGTCATCTAAGATATAATAACGTCTGTGACCAAAGATAGAATTAATAATAAAAAACAATAAGAGGGAATTGGTCATATGACGTCATCACTTTGGAATGTAAGTTTCCCACGGCTTAAAAATGTAAACAATAGTATTTATAAAAAAGTGCTGTCTTGTTATTTCCACCGGGACAAGTCTGTAGTCAAATGCAGACATGTCTGAGTGGACCTAACACATTGATCAATTAAGAAATAATATATAAACCTTTTAATGTATTAAAATTATAAGTATGAAAGATTAAAGCTTCCTATTTCAAATTGTACTAGGTAAAAATAATTTAATTTAAAATATAGGGCAATTAGAAGGAGACATCTCCAGCCCGTGTACCCCGACCACCCCGGATCCGAAGGATGATGACAATCATGTACGGTAAAGAACAGACCCGTCACCACCATGAACCCTCACGACCCGGGATATGATCAGAGCTGGGGCTTTTTTAAACTGTCCCCTCCAGTCATGTCCCAATTTGTGTTTGGTTAAAATCTTCAATTATCAACGTTGGAAATATATAGGAACGATTCACTCCATGATCTAGCAACTGCAGATTATATTTTGTCTGTCATCTGACAGTCTAGCAGGTAAGTCTCCAGAGCGAGAAAGGTGGATGTGTGGAGCGCCTTAGATGGAAACAGTAAATTGTTTAGATCAAGGGCAACTCCTATCCGTCTTAATGCTCCAGAGAGCTTATTTCTTGACACCATGTGCCCGCGACAGTGTAACAGGAAATGTTCTGTAGTGTTTCGGACATCACATTCTGGGCAGATCGATGATCCGCCCAAAATGTGATATCCTATACTCCCCGTCAAGAGATTGAATTTTAGTCTCAGTCTCGTCACGCACCTGTCCACATTTTTTGATGTGGAGTAGGCCAGTGGCGGACTGGTACATAAACCACTTGTTGAGATCGGCTGACTATGTTTGTATTTTGTCAGCCTTTTTGCCCATTTAGTTTTCATGTGGTTTTTTATTATCGAATAGATTTCAGATTTTGACAGGGGAACCTTATCACATACAGACATTTTCAGCGCGTCTTTGGCCGCGATATCCGCCATCTCATTTCCCTGGAAGTCGACATGTGCTGGAACCCACACTAAGGTAACTTTGATGTTATTGACATGGCACTGATCATGAAGGGATAGTAAATTTTCTAAGAGATCAGGCCTTGAGTTGCTATTTCTAATTTGAATGGATTGCAATACCGAGAGTGAATCAGACAGAATAGCAACTTTTTTGTGTGGTTTATTAACCAGAGTCCAGCTTAATGCATAATTAATTGCAGTTAGCTCTGCTACATAAATAGATAACTGATTGCTGAGCCTTTTAGCGATTTTGACATTTCGCTCTGGTATGACCATTGCAGCAGAGACTGCGTGTTCGGTGTTTTTGCTGCCGTCAGTGAAAATTTGTAAATGCTCAGCGAAGTTCACTTTAACGTGTCTTTCTGTTATTTTTAAAATGGTGGATGGTACATCGCTTTTTTTAAATTGTGAACTTAGGGATATGTCGACTTTGGGATTAGATAGCATCCATGGGGCGTCCAGACGCGGTCTGAAGTCTGCTACACTGATTTCATCGATTCGGTATTCTACGGCCAGCTGTGATACAGCGGCGCCAAATGGCAATTTTGGATTTTTGAATCTTGCTTTTACATAGAACCCCGTTCCGATGATCGCGTTCACAGGATTGCAAGGCCTGCTCGCAACCCTAGTCCAGTATTTAAGGGATTGGCTTTCACGTCGCAGGTCCAAGGGCTCTATCCCAGCCTCCTGTTCTAAAAGGGTAGTTGGGGTGGAGGGGAGGGCCCCAATTGCTAAAACCAGGGCCTTATGCTGGATAGAATTTAACATTTTAATCCCTAACCTTGCTGCACAAGCATAGAATATAGCACCGTAATCTAGCTTTGGACGTATCAAGGACTTATATAGAAGAAGGAGGGATTGTTTATTAGATCCAAATTTTGTCCCTCTCAACATTCTCATAAGATTTAAGTCCTTATGGCATTTGGTAATTAGATCTTTTATATGCGGCAGAAAGTTGAATTTTTGATCGAGAGTCATGCCTAGAAATTTGACTGTCTTTTGAAATTTTATTTTAGTGCCGCCTAAAGATACGTCCACAGGGTGCTGTGTTCTGTTTCCAAAAAGGATCCCTACTGATTTTGATTGGGAGATTTTAAATCCCCATTTTTGAGACCATCGCCAGATGGAGTCCAGCCCTACTTGTGCTTTTTTTTGTAGGGTTTTGACACGGACTCCTCTCAACCATCCGCCAGTCATCTGCAAATTGGCTGATTACCATCCCAGACCCCTTTATTGCATCTGGGAGGTCATTAATTAAGAGAGAGAAGAGTAAAGGGGATAATATGGCGCCTTGCGGGGTACCTCTCGTGAGGGTTTGACTGTCCGAGATAGTATCCCCTACTTTAACCCTTATTTTTCTATCCAGCAAAAAGGATCTGATATAGCTGAAACATCGCCCTGTGACACCGTGTGCTTGTAATTTGTATAGAATGCCTGAGTGCCATGCAAGGTCAAATGCGGCCTCTAGGTCAAGGAATATGGCCAGAACGTAATGTCCCCTATTTTTTGCATAAAGGACATCATGTTGCAGCCTAGCAAGCTGATCTAGTGTGCTGCGACCCTTCCGGAAACCAGATTGGAAGGGATTAATAACTTTTTTTGATTCAAGATGATTTTCTAAGCGTGCCTTCACCATCCCCTCCAGCAATTTCCCGGGGTGAGAGGTGAGACTTATCGGTCTGTATGACTTAGGGTCGTTTGGGTCTTTATCTTTCTTAGGCAACGGTATCACACAGGCTACTTTCCAATCACTGGGAAACCTCCCCTCTCCCCAAACCTTATTGAAGAATGTAAGCCATATTTGGAGGGCTGGCTCGGGCATATGTTTGAACATAGTATATGAGAGTTTGTCTAACCCCGCAGTGGAGTTCTTCCTGCTACTAATGCAATCCTTTAATTCTGTTAGAGTGAAGTCAATGTTTATTGGGTTATTCTTATTTTCTATGAATGGAGAGTTAAGGATATTATGATGGGTTTTTTCAAATTTTTTCTGGTTGACCAATACTTCTGGGGCAATGTTTTCTGTACTTGACACTTTGGCATAATGGTTGACAAGAAGGTTGGCCTTGTCAAGGGGGGTTATTGCATCTTTTTTATCTCCCTTTAGGATAGGAGTAGGACTGAATGTATTTCCTTTAATTCTGCGAATTTTTCTCCAGAAGTCTAAAGAATTTTTAGGGTCAATAATACAGGATTCGCAGAATTCGTTCCAGTTAGCTTGTTTACTTTTTAGCACGACCTCTTTACTATGTTTAGAGGCGTCTTTATATTTGACCAGGTTGACTTCACCAGGGTGTCGTTTTAAATTAGCTAAGCATTTTTTTCTCTCCTGAATTGCGTTTTGACATTTTTCACTCCACCACGGTACATTCTTCTTATTGTTTTTTACTTTTTTGGAAGATGGGATAGTATCCCTCGCTATAGACAGAAATTCACCTATGATTTTTTGGTTAAAAGTATCTATATTATCATCATAGACATCTGCAAGGGTAATCTCCCCACTTTTAGTGAAATACGCTTCCCAGTCAGCTTTAATGAAGTTTATAATAATAATAACGTTTCCTCATTATTGGTAATTGTTTGGTTGTTTCTTTGGATTGTAATTAAGATTGGGAAGTGATCTGAATCCCACGTGTCGTTAATAACTTGCCAAATAATCTCACTAGAGATTTTGGGGCTTGTAATAGTCAGATCGATGCAGGTATGGCTGCCAGTGCACCAATCGACCCTGGTAGGGGCGCCATCATTGTGCAGAACGAGGTTGTGTTTTTCTATCCACACCTCGACTGCACGCCCATGGCTATTTGTTCTTGATGACCCCCATAGTTTATTATGTGCGTTGAAGTCACCAGTGATTACAATGTCCCCTTTTGTGATGTAATGGTCTAAATGGCCTAGAGATGTAAGGTCGCACCCCCTTGAGTAGATGTTAAACAGGTAGAAGGGAGACTGTCCGAAGAATATTTGTATAAGTTGGATCTCCAGAATGGTAGCTCCGTTTTGATCCCTCACATTGTCTATGATGATATTTTTGTAGTTAATCCCATGTTTTACGAAAATGACCTGCCCCCCACAAGGTATATTAAGGAGACTTTTGTGATATTTGTATTCAGAGGTGTAACCAGGAATATTAATGGTTTTGGCTTCTTTAAATTTGGTTTCCTGGATGCAGATGACGTCTACATTGTTATTATCCAAAAAATGTTTGAGTTCCGAATGCGTGTGGGCCGTAAGTCCATGCGCATTAAGATTTAGTATTTTTAAGTTTCTGTTCATATCGAAAGATATTTATTTGAAGGCTATTATTTTCCTGGGCCCGCGACTGGGGGATGGCGAGCCCATGCTGAGCCGTCTACCCCCACTCATACTTTTGAGTGGAGATACAAGACTTTTCAGCCTAGGCCCTATTAGAGAAGTTTTTTGGGAGTTTCTCGATCCCGTTACTGTTAAGGGAAGTAACGGAGTCAACAGGTGATTTCCTGTGTTTGTCGGAGTTAACTCCCGTTGCGCTGGTTTTCCTACCGGGATGCGGGTTGACTTAATATTTTTAGTTGTCTCTTGTTCTCCTTTTTTGGTTTTCGATACAAGACTTTTGATAATAATTGTTTTGATCAGGATAGGATCGACTTTGCCCTCTTTGGTTTTAATTTGCAGAAAGTTTATTATGATAGTTGACAGTTCTTCCAAAGATATTGATTTATTGTGTGTCCCGCAGTCTAAATTTATTTTGATATCCGAGAAAACATCTGTTTGGGTTTGCGCGTTTAGGACATTGGAAGTGTCAGTTTGAGTCTGGTTGCTGCTTTGGTTATTGTCTGTTTGAGTGCCCGCATCCCGATATTCATTGATCGAATTTTTGTCTAGGGAGGAGATTTCTCTCCCGGATATATCCATTCTGGATACATCCGTGAGCGAACTCACATCCCTTTTCTCTGCGGCGGATTTAATGGGAGTACTACATCTGACCCCACCGTTCAAGCTTTTTTTGGCCTTGACTTTTTCTAAAATAATTGATTTTGAAGAGGCAAAAGACGACGAGGAAGACAAACCGCTGAAAGTGCTGGTATTAGACCCTGAGGACGAAGAGATAGTACTTAAGATACTATCCGTTTTATTTATTGGGGCCTTGACTTTTTCCGGGATCTTTGGGGTAGCCGGCAGATTGGAAACAGGCGATACAGGAGGGGTAAATAACAGAGTGGTATTCTCAGGGCTAGCGGCTGGTCTGTATTTGGTTTGACCCCTTTGATATGCTGGAGTAGTGGGGCTGATGATAGTCATTTGCCTCTGTGGCAGCTGACAACCGGTCATAGCCCGCACCCAGGAACATCCATGGGTATTTTTAAATGCCTGTACTTTAGAGGCGTGGACGTATCCTGGGCACAGCCTATACCGGGATGTATGGTTCCCTCCGCAGTTTGGACAGCAGATAGTATGCGACTGACACAGTCTGCTGTTGCTATTATGTTTTCCAGCGCAACGGGCACATTTCGATTCGAGGTTGCATGCCTTTGCTGTATGTCCGAAACCCTGACATTGAAAACATCTTAAGGGTATAGCTTGATATTGTTCTACTGGGATATAGACTTCTGAGTTTGTTATTCTTAGCGTGGCTGGGAGGACTGATCCTTGAAAGGTGATCTTAATGATCCCAGTAGGTTTGTTAAATCTATTAAAAATCCTGGAGGCATTTAGGATGGGAGCGTTACAATTTCCTGAACTTTCGAGGTGTTTCACCAAGTTGTCAATGTTTTCGTTGGGGTGTAGATGGGTAGCCCCCTGTGTGGTTATACACTCCTCAGGCAGAAAGATTTTGCATGTTTTTTTGCAGATTATCAGTGGGTTTGAATTTCTTAATTTGTTCAGGGTTTCGGCTGATTTTGGCTTAATAAGCAACATTCCATTGTTTAAGGGTATAATGGAATCCACCATCCCGATCAAAGTTGTATCAAGTGATAGCGACAATGGGGAAATCCCCCTAAAGTCACCATCACCCACGGACTTGACGTAAGCTTTGAAAGGCCATGTGTTTTTCCAAATTACGTGGCTCTGACCGGGATTGATAGACTCCCCAAACCCCTTTAAATTGTTTGATAATGGTCTAGACATACTACAACCAAATTACTGCCATCATGAAGGTAAATATCAAAGTACAAAGTATAAATATGCATATAAATTAAAACTAATTCAACGTTGAGAGTCCAGTCTGTGCCCACAAAATGAAAAACTAGAAAGAACAAAGGTCACTTTCTGATGGCTTGACACAGAAATGGTAAGCTACCACACTGGGTCTCTACTTTTGTTTATTTAAGCTTGACCTTCAGTGTAGCAGCGCTCTCGCTATTCTTAATCTACCCGTGAACTAAAAGTGAACTAAAGGTGAACTAAAAGATTACTTAATATGTGCATATAACAATATACATGTGTAGTAAACATGTCTAAAACATTTAATACTGATATATAATTATGACAATTGGTTATGACAATTGTTTTTTAAATAACAAATAATATGAAAAAGATGCAAAACTGCAAAAAGTAAAAGGGAGCATATACTATTGTAAAGATAGTATACAGTACATAGTTATGAAATATTGTTCTGCTATAATTATAAAGGGTGGGGCGGGGGGGATAGAGATCTTTTCTTAGATTATAGTTTTGAATTCTGACTTTTGAAAGATTTTTTTTTCTATTTCGACTTTTGAATTAATAGACTGAGATTATACTGTAGTACTCACTATTTGAATTTGATGTAAAGAGATAGCTAATCGCCGCGAGGGTATTTCTACTATGAGCTTTAGGCTCATTTGTTGTGCGAATATTGTTTCTGTGACTTCCTTCTCTGGGAACGTTTTTTGTGATGAACTGATGCTTCCAGAGTGTTAACAAGAGTTTCCTTAAATTTGGCCTAGTGACCTAGATTTTGACCCGACATGACCCATATTCGAACTTGGCCTAGATATCACAAAAAAAAAACGTTCTGACAAAGTTTCAACATGCTCAAGTTTAAAATGTGGCTTCCAGAGTGTTAACAAGATTTTCCTTCAATTTGGCCTAGTGACCTAGTTTTTGACCCGACATGACCTATATTCAAACTTGGCCTAGCTATCACTAAGACAAACATTCTGACAAAGTTTCAACATGCTCAAGCCAAAACTGCGGCTTCAAGAGTGTTAACAAGATTTTCATTAAATTTGGCCTAGTGACCTAGTTTTTGACCTGACATGACCCATATTTGAACTTGGCCTAGATATCACCAAGACAAACTTTCTGACAGAGTTTCAACATGGTCATGTTTAAAATGTGGCTTCAAGAGTGTTAACACGATTTTCCTTCAATTTGGCCTAGTGACCTAGTTTTTGACCCGACATGACCTATATTCGAACTTGGCCTAGATATCACCAAGTTTCAAGTTTCAAACATGCTCAAGCCAAAAATGCGGCTTCCAGAGTGTTTACAAGATTTTCATTAAATTTAACCTAGTGACCTAGTTTTTGACCCGACATGACCCAGTTTAGAAATTGGCCTAGGTTTGATGGAGATATATGTTCTGATAAACTGTCATGAAGATTGGATGCAAAGTGTTGCCTCTAGAGTGTTAACAAGCAAATGTTGACGACGAACAACACACAACGGACAAAAGGCGATCACAAAAACTTACCTTGAGCACTTAGTGCTCGGGTGAGTTAAAAATCTGCCAGACACTTTCGGAGGAGAAGATTTTTCAAGTTTTCACTATAATCATATAAGGCAAAATAGCCTCGCCCCTTGGCCGCCATGTTTTTTGACCAATCAACTTGGAGAGGACATTGAGAGTATGCTTCCTATGAAGTTTCATCCGAATTGGCTAAGTGGTCAGGGAGCAGCTGTTTGAAGCAAAAAGTAAACGGACACACACATGCACGTCCGGACGCACGACGGACAATTTCAGCCAGTGAAGCTAAAAATGATCCAGATGATGGAATAGTGAACCATTTACACTTGCTCTCATATAGACACTTTTTGATGGCTCTGCAGCAGACAGCTTTTTGAAAACATGGTGACAAAGGAAGAAATTGCTCAAAACTGGCAATTTCTCCTTTTGCCACCATGTTTTCCACTTTTAGTCATAGGTTAACCATTGAATTATAGAGATTTTCTTTTTTTTTGACAAAATATGTTTAAAGTTTTCTGCTGCGGATTTGTTGTATGTAGGAAAGGGTTATGAGTCTCCCTGCAATGACAGGAACACAAAAAGAAAATGTCTTGTAAACGAGATTTGAAATTTGAAAAGAACAAACTTTCTTCATTCATGAACTGTAGGAACTCTCAATAAGAGAATAGTTTGTGTAAGGCCGATGTTCTACTGGCCAGCATCAGGCTATCTGTATTGCTCCATTCCTGTAATTAGTACAGATTAATGTCATTTTCAACCCTTTCCCACATACAATAAATCTGTAGCAGATGACTTTCCAAACTTCTAGGCCAAAACATGGAAAATAGCTATTAATGAGGATAGAATAACTTAAAAAAGTTAAAAACAGTGCGGCAAAAGGAGATATTGCTCGTTTCAAAAAGTTGTCTGCTGCAGAGGCATCAGAAAGTGTCTATATGAGGGAATAGCAAAGACAAGACGTGTTACCTGCAGAAAAAAGTCTATTGCTATTGTTAATTACAAAAATTACCTGCAGAAAGAAGTCTAATGCTATTGTTGTTTACAAACATTACCTGCAGAAAGAAGTCTATTGCTATTCCGTTGTAATGCCTGGCCCTGTCATAATCCTCTTGCCAGAGATACATCAGCGACAGCTCTTCACTAAACCGATTCTGTAAGGTTATATAGAGTTATGTCTTAACAATATTGACCTGATCCTGACCTTTGTTCTAAACTATAAATTAATATAATGTACCGCAACATTTCAACTTTCTCTGAAGTATATGACTTAACCCTTTCCTACATACAGCAGTTCTGAAGCAAATGACTTTGAAAGCATCTCAACAAAAATATGAAAATTCTTTAAAATATAAGTTAAATTGTTGAATAGAGTTGAAAACATTATGGCAAAAGGAGAAATTGCTCATTCTCCTTTTGCCATTATGTTTTCTAAAGTCGTCTGCTGTAAAAACGTCAGTATATGGGAAATGTTCAGCAAACATTCCTCACATGCCCCAATTGCAATGTGACCTGTTGAACTTATATTTGTAATAAGCTTGCATTTCTGTCAAGATATGAATGAATCCATATGCTTGACCATAAAAATACAAAATACGAGCCGTCCCGCGATAAAACCAGCATTGTGGACTATGCGTAAAGTATCGCCCCGGATCAGCCTAAGCATGCCGCGCAGGCTTACCCAGATAGACACTTTTCGCCTCCTGTGGATTTTGTTTCAGGAATCATTACTCTATACCCCTGAGACAGAATGTGTCGGCCTGGATCAGTCTGCAGGGATTGCGCAGGCGAATCTGGTTCGATACATTACGCAGATGTGATAATGTTGGTTTTCTCGCAGGACGGCTTATATTATGTCCCATATCATAATTTATCAAAACAAGGGCGCTGCTTAGCGAATGCAAATGTCCTGGTATAGCCATGTTTACTGATAATGTGTTTCAAGTGTCATTTAAAACGCCAATAGCACAACTTCTATTCTTTGAAAAATAGACGTGCTAATAATCTTACTGCCTTTTTAAGGCATGGCAGAGAAGGTTTTTTTTTAAAGTCTTACAAATGCTTTTAAAAAGAAAAGGTCTGCAAAAATAAAGTTTTAAAGCCCTAGCATGTGCAGTTCATAAATACATTTCAAGCAAATGCAAACAATATGCCATTAAAATATATTAATCCAAAAATACCTCTAGGACGAGTTTTTGTTCAGGTATTTTCATGGAAGAGTCTACAAAGTTCAACAATGATTGCTTGTCCTCATCCACTTGTAAAATCAGCTTCCCTTTACTGGTTAGTATATAAGGCAGGAAATGCTCCTGTAATGTAACACGAAATACAAAATTACATTTTATCTGAATTCTTACAGTATAAACATTTTTTTTTTTTTTAATTATCCTTTTAACCCCCCTTTCCGACACATCTACAGTAGACCACTTTGAAAATATTTAGGCAAATACAAGTACATCTTGAAAACATTGTGGTAATAGACGAAATTACTCATTTCAAATGCTCTCTACTGTAGTGTACATATATCAAAAAGTGGGAGATAGTTAACCTTTTCCCTCATATAAATGCTTTTTGTCGCCTCTAAAGCAGACAGCTTTTTGAAAACATAGTGACAAAAGAAGAAATTGCTTAAAACAAGCAATTTCTCCTTTTGCCACAATGTTTTCAACATTAAGTCATAGCTAGGTTATCTATTCAATAGTAGAGATTTTCTATTTTTTTACCAAATATGTTCAAAGTCGTCTGCTGCAGAATTGTTGTATGAGGAAAAGGGTCAAGTGCAAAATTAACAGACAATACATCTGCGGTAGCACAGGTAAAATATGGACAATCTCTATGAATGGATGAATAATAATTGAACAGATTTAACAAGAGGCCCATAAGGGCCTATGCTCTACTGGGATAGGGACAGCAAAGGAAAAAGGTATAAGCAAGTAATTTGGCAAGTTGCTGAGTGTAACTGGTAATGTGTTTGAAAAGTAAACTACAGACATAGTATTGATAAAACAAAGGTAAATGGAATGCAGTTGTTGACTTAATATTTTGTGTATGCCTTTATCAAATATATGATACATATAAGGAAGCATGAAAGTTTAATTCATGTTTTGAATAGATATATTAACAAAAAGTGATGGATAAAAACAATGCGAAATATCATCTGACACGAGAAATTAGTTGTGTATGTCTGCAGCATTATGGAGACAGAAGGTTGCAATATTCGCAAGTAAGACAGGCAAGACTCTTTGTAGGTATTGGGTAGACTTTATCGCGTACACAAGCTCTATTATAGTAATTTTGACAAGGGCCATAATCCAGTCTTGCATGGGCAGATCTAGCTGGTTTGCGAAAGGAACCAAACTCTCATGGATACCTAACTACTGGTGTAGCTTTGGTGAAGATCAGATACTAAATGGAGCCTCTTTTGTGTTCACAAGCTCTATTATAGCAATTCTGACAATTTCAAGGGCCATAATCCAGTCTTGCATGGCCGGATCTGGCTGGTTTGAAAACGGAACCAAGCTCTCATGGATACCTAACTACTGTGTAAGTTTGGTGAAGATCAGATAGTAAATGGAGCCTCTATTTTGTTCACAAGCTCTATTATAGCAATTTTGACAATTTCAAGGGGCCTAATCCAGTCTTGCCTGGGCGAATCTGGCTGGTTTGCGAAAGGAACCGAGCTCTCATGGATATCTAACTACTGTATAAGTTTGATTGAGAAACAATCAAACTGAAGACTGTATCGCGTTCACAAGCAATTGTTGATGGATGCACTGACACACGGACTACGGACGCCACGCCACGGCATAAGCTCTTCTGGCCTTTGACCAGTAGAGCTAAAAATAATGTGGTAAAAATCTCCTTTTACCATAACAATGGATAATACCCTGTTAACCTTCACCTACTGTAAAATTGCAGTCGACTTCGAAAACATATAGGCAAACATGCAGAAAATCTCTATAAATGAAGATTAAACCATAGAATAGAGTTGAAAACATTGTGGCATAAGGAGAAATTGCTCATTAAGAGCAAATGCTTCTCTTGCCACATTATTTTCTACAGAGGCATCAGAAAGCTTCTACAAGTGGGAAAAGGATTAAACTAACTGTCCTTAATAAGTTGTCCAGTGTAGGCTCAGATCATCTTGTCCACCTGCTCCGTCTTATCAGAGTCTACACAAGGTGACAAAATCTTCTAACAAGCTTGTATAAGTAATATGTAAATGCACTAAGGAAGACAGGAATATATTCTTTAGCTTTTTCTTAGGAAACAACTGTTTCTTTGGAGAAGATATGGGTTGATACATTACGCAGAGTCCATAATGTTGGTTTTCCCATATTCATCATGTTATTGTCTAATCTAATTATAGATTATACTAACCTGTAAATAGGTGTCGTCCCAACCTTTATATATGTCTGGTGTATCTGTGTTATCGACAGCTTCTAGAGCCGCTACTTCTAATTATAGATTATACTAACCCGTAAATAGGTGTCGTCCCAACCTTTATATATGTCTGGTGTATCTGAGTTATCGACAGCTTCTAGAGCCGCTACTTCTATTTATAGAATATACTAACCCGTAAATAGGTGTCGTCCCAACCTTTATATATGTCTGGTGTATCTGAGTTATCGACAGCTTCTAGAGCCGCTACTTCTATTTATAGGATATACTAACCTGTAAATATAGGTGTCGTCCCAAAGTTTATATGTTTGGTGTATCTGAGTTATTAATAACTTCTACAGCCGCTACTTCTAATTGGTCCAACTGGGTTGGTGTATCAAACACTGGAATAGAACAACAGAAGTGTGTTATTTGCATGAATAAACATTTTGTAAAGTAAGATTTGTTTGTGGATTTTTTATTTCTGCTATTTCTTGGGATAGCACTGAGTTCACTGATTTAAAATGTACAGAAAATGATCTCTTGAAAATTGCTTCATTTCCTTGATTGTGCCATCCTATTTTAAACAAGAGGACCATGATGTTCCTATACTGCTCACCTGCTTAAATAGAATTTCAATAGTTTCCAACGTTTTTTACAATAAATATAAATAAACAAAATTGTACAAACATACAAGGAAAACAAGCACTGCCTCCTTGTGGTCATATTTCATATGTCTACAATCTTGGTAGAGGGTCATCCATGGAACATTCGGGCCAAATTATTTCTAAATCAGGCTTGTACTTTTGGACGAGATGATTTTTAAAATTTGTCATAGAATTATCTTACCTACATCCCACAAATTACACTCTGCTTTGGAGGGCAGACCACCTGGCCAGTCACATTCTAATGCCTGAAAAAACACCATACAATCAGAGACAACTGAAAAATTAATATTTTCTCACATATGAGGGTAGATTGTTCATAAGGGACATTTCAATGAAATGATTTTTTGAAAATCGTCCAGATTCTTTCTGAAGAGAAGATTTTTTAAAGATTTCACTATAGCTATATAAGGAATAACATACTGGACGCCAAAAGATAAAAGATAGCTTAATTTTTAAATAAAGTTGAAAACATTGTGGCCAAAGGAGAAATTGCTCATGATGAGCAATTTCACTTTTGGCCACAATGTTTTAAAAAGTTGTCTGCTGCTGTTGCGTCAAAATGCATCTGCAGGTGTGAAAGGGTTAAGTCCACTTTTAACAGTTTTTCTGTTATGTCGTTGCATTTCGTGGAAAAATTACTACAAGTATGATTATTTTTCCCACTATATTTCAAGCACTAATCAACAGATTTGTTTTGTTATATCTTTCCCACATACAAAAAACCTGCAGCAGACAACTTTGAAATGATCTAAAAAATAATATGGAAAATCCCCCATTATATGAAAGTTTAATTTTAGAATAAGGTTGAAAAACATTGTGGCATTAGGAGAAATTGCATGTAATGAGCAATTTCATCTTTTGAAACAATGTTTTCAAAAGACATCTGCTGCAGAGGCATCAGAAAGCTTCTGTTTATTGGAAATGGTTATAGCATTGCCTTTGTGGTAAATTATCTGTACTACCAGGTTTTTTTGGGTTACTATCATGACCTTTTGTTCATGCATTTTCTTCAAGCATACATCCCAGGAAAGCAAATCCTCTGTCAAATTACCATTATCATACTGAAAATAACATTATTAGTTGCAGAACAATCCAGGCCTTCCTGTTAAAGGGACTGAACACCATAATGGTCCAAAATCGTTATATTTTATACTTATTCTAATTAATCCCAAATACGTCGATATATATGTAACGGAATGTTGTAGAAGGTTGTACAAGTCTTGTTTTTCATTATTTCATAGGAAATAAGCAGTTAAAAAAACGTCCGCTCCTTGTTTTCCCGTTTAAAAATACTGTGGAATTTCCTCTTGCTCATTTGAATTTGTGGATTCAATTCGGCATTCTCTAACACTATCGACTCATTACATTCATGTATGCGTGAGTATAAGGAACAACAACTCTGGGAAGGAGATTGTCAATTAGGCTGTAGTGATCACGTGATAAATATACAGCAATATTTTTAGATTTACTGGGTTACTAACCCAGTAGATTTTACAATGCAAAATAACGAAAAATCTCCGCAATATTACTAGTGTGCATATATTGTAGTACATCAGTCAGCAAATATCAATGCCTTACATGCAAAAACATCAATGTAATAGCAATTTTTAACAATTTTCTTTTTTTCTCGCTTTTTTCTCATATGGGATTCAGTCCCTTTAACATTTGATGTTAAAATAACAAAGTCATGCATTTCCAAAAGAGAAGCAATCTCCTTTGGAGAATGATTAAAAAAAATGTCTGCTGTCATACAAGGGCATGATTTCTATAGCAGACGACTTTGTAAATGTCTAGGTAAAAATATACAAAATCTCTATTAATGAAAATGTATTTTTTAATAGAGTTGAAGACATTGTGGCTAATGAAGAAACTGCTTATTATGAGCATTCTCTCACTTTGCCACAATTTCTACAAACAAGAGGCCCAAGAGGGCCAGTATCGCTCCACGGCCATAAGGCAAAAATAAAATCTCCAAACAGCCCTGCCCCCTGGTGGCTATTTTTTTACCAACCACCATATCTTAAAGGAATCTTGTAGATTGTCACGCAAGGAATGTTTCTGCAAAATTATTTGAAAATCGGCCTGACACTTTCGGAGGAGAGGATATTTTAAGTTTTCACTATAGCCATATAAGGCAAAATAGGCCCACCCCCTGGCAGCCATATTGTTCAACCAATCAACATGGCTTGAAGGAATCTGATAGAGGGTAAGCCTAGGAACATTTCTACAAAATAATTTGAATATCAGCCAAACACTTTCGGAGGAGAAGATTTTTTAAGTTTTCACTATGGTCATATAAGGCAAAATAGCCCCGCCCTCTGGCTGCCATGTTTTTCGACCAATCAACATGGCTTGAAGGAATCTGATAGAGGGTCACCCAATGAACATTTCTACAAAATTATTTGAAAATCGGCTGAACACTTTCGGAGAAGAAGATTTTTTAAGTTTTCACTATGGTCATATAAGGCAAAATAGCCCCGCCCTCTGGCGGCCATGTTTTTCGACCAATCAACATGGCTTTAAGGAATCTGATAGAGGGTCACCCAATGAACATTTCTACAAAATTATTTGAAAATCGGCTGAACACTTTCGGAGAAGAAGATTTTTTAAGTTTTCACTATAGCTATGTAAGGCAAAATAGCCCCGCCCCCCTGGCGGCCATGTTTTTCGCCGAATCAACATTTCTTGAAGGAATCTGATAAAGGGTCACCCAAGGAACATTTCTACAAAATTATTTGAAAATTAGCTGAACACTTTCGGAGAAGAAGATTTTTTAAGTTTTCACTATTGCAATATAAGGCAAAATAGCCCCGCCCCCCTGGCGGCCATGTTTTTCAACCAATCGACATTTCTTGAAGGAATCTAATAAAGAGTCACCCAAGGAACATTTCTACAAAATTATTTGAAAATCGGCCTGACACTTTTGGAGAAGAAGATTTTTTAAGTTCTCACTATTTTTTTCTTTCGGTTGCCATGGAAACCAGAATTTCGAATGGATCAAAAAAATTTGAAGGAATTTATTAGAGGACATTGAGAGGATGCTTCCCATGAAGTTTCAACCAAATTGGCCAAGTGGTTAGGGAGAAGAAGTCGTTTAAAGGAAAAAGTTTACGCACGCACGCACGCACGACGGACAATTCGCCATGACATAAGCTCGACTGGCTTTCAGCCAGTGGAGCTAAAAACGTCTGCTTCAGATGCATCTGCAGGTCGGCAAGGGTTATTAATCGACATTAAATCAGTGTGATGCAACAACAAGCCAGCCTACCTTGATAATTTAACCCAGTGAGGAATATCATCTGATATAGGCATCTCAAAGCGGCCCTTTTTGGCAGCACTTTTATCTGCTCCTGGATCATGTATGATTAGCTGTTCCTCAAGAACCACAATTCCTAAAGGTTGAAGTTACTGAAGATTGATCCACCACCAACATTAGCAAAGTCTACCTTTAACTGGAATCTCAGCTTGTAAAGAATGTCCTATTATAATAAAATAGTCATACACTCATGTTTAACCCATTCCCACTTACAACAAATCTGCATCAGATTACTTTGAAAACATTAAGACAACAATATGGAAAATCTCTGAAAATGAAACCATAATCATTGACTAGAATTTTGATGCACCTGCAGCAGATGATATTTTACCCTTTCCAACCTAAAGACGCATCTGTAGCAGAGGACTTTTGAAAACATTGTGACAAATACCGAAATTGCTCAAAACCAGCAATTACTCCTTTTGCCAAAATGTTTTTAACTCTTTTTAATAATAAAACCCTTATTTATGAAGATTTTTCATGTTTTTGGCAAAGTCGTCTGCTGCAAATTTGTTGTATGTATGAGCCATTGCTCCTTTACCAACAATATTTCCAAAAGTCGTCTGCTGCAGTTGCCTCAGATAAATTATATTATGACCAGAACACCATAATAAACTAGAAATATTACTGAAGGTGATAAATACCCCCAGCTGGTGCCTGACAATATACATATGTATGAGAAATTCAAGGGGCAATAACTCATTTAACAAGAGGGCCATGATGGCCCTATATCGCTCACCTGATTTAATAGAACTTCAATAGTTTTCAAAGTTTTTACTCTTTTTAGGCCAATACTTTTGGACAAGAAGATTTTTAAAGTTTTAACAATGCACATATAAGGAAAACAAGCTCTGCCCCCTGGCGGCCATGTTTTTCAACGGATCAAAAATATTTGAACAATCTTCGTAAAGGGTGCCCCAAGGAACATTTGTGCAAAATAATTTTTAAATCGGGCCAGTACTTTTGGACAAGAAGATTTTTAAAGTTTTAACAATGCACATATAAGGAAAACAAGCTCCGCCCCCTGGCCGCCATGTTTTTCAACGGATTGGAAATATTTGTACAGTCTTGGTAAAGGGTGCCCCAAGGAACATTTGTGCAAAATAATTTTTAAATCGAGCCAGTTCTTTTGGACAAGAAGATTTTTAAAGTTTTAACAATGCACATATAAGGAAAACTAGCTCCGCCCCCTGTCGGCCATGCTTTTCAACGGATCGGAAATATTTGAACAATCTTGGTAAAGGGTGCCCTAAGGAACATTTGTGCAAAATAATTTTCAAATTGGGCCAGTACTTTTGGACAAGAAGATTTTTAAAGTTTTAACAATGCACATATAAGGAAAACAAGCTCCGCCCCCTGGTGGCCATGTTTTTCAACGGATCAAAAATATTTAAACAATCTTGGTAAAGGGTGCACCAAGGAACATTTGTGCAAAATTATTTTCAAATCGGCCCAGTACTTTTGGACAAGAAGATTTTTCAAAGTTTAAACAATGCACATATAAGGAAAACAGGCTCCGCCCCCTGGCGGCCATGTTTTTCAACGGATTGGAAATATTTGAACAATCTTGGTAAAGAGTGTCCCAAGGAACATTTGTCCAAAATAATTTTCAAATCGGGCCTGTACTTTTGGACAAGAAGATTTTTAAAGTTTTAACAATGCACATATAAGGAAAATAAGCTCCGCCCCCTGGCGGCCATGTTTTTTAACGGATCGAAAATATTTGAACAATCTTGGTAGAGGGTACCCCAAGGAACATTTGTGCAAAATAATTTTCAAATCGGGCCAGTACTTTTGGACAAGAAGATTTTTTAAGATTTGGCAATTTTCCGCTTTTCTGATGCCGCAGCAACCAAAGTTCTACTTGGAATTAATTTCTTTGAACAACTTTGAAAGAGGACTACCTAAGGACCATTCCTGTGAAGTTATTTTGAAATCTGTCCATTGGTTTAGTAGAAGAAGTAATTTGTAGGAAATTGTTAACAGACGCCGCCGACGACGACGATGACGACGGACGACGGATGGTGAGTGATCACAAAAGCTCACCTTGCACTTCGTGCTTAGGTGAGCTAAAAATAATTTCAGAGCAACATGCTGACAATATGCACAACTAGGCTTGATATCAATCATTCTTGTAAAATTATATTAAATTCTGATGAAGGGTTGCTGAGAAATAGTGTTCACAAAATATGGACATATATGTAATATGTATGAGAAATTCAAGGGGCCATAACTCATTTAAAAATAATTCCAGTGCAACACGCCGACAATATGCACAACTAGGCTTGGTATCAATCATTCTTGTGAAGTTATATGGAATTCTGACAAAGGGTTGCTGAGAAATAGTGTTCACAAGAAATGTCCACAGACCAACGGACCGACAAACCGATCGTCCAGCTTGACTCCTATATAGCCCCCATATACTATGTATCTGGGGGTATAATGAGGAAATGATAGAAGAGCAATAAAGTTTCTCACCAGGGCACATCCATTAAAAAGTGAATAATATTGTGTCGACTGGGATAGGATACTGTCTATGCTGGAGTTGATGTGGGTCAATGCTTCACTTGCTTCTCAGTCAGTCTTTACTTCCTACATCTTGGAGAAAATGGCTTGGAATATGGCACTGAATAATAACTTGGCAACTGTGCTGTCCCTCTGAAAATAAAATAGTTATTCTTACATAGCATGAAACGCGCTGTATAAATGGTATTCAACTATGAAGTTTTAACACTCCACACCCCTTTTTCCCACATACAGCAAATCTGCAGAAGACAACTTTGAAAATATGTAGTCAAAAACATAGAAAATCTCTATAAATGAAGGTATTATTACTGAAAAAAGTTAAAATAATGTGGCAAATTGCTTGTTAGGAGCAATATCTCCTTTTTTCATAATATTTTCGAAAGTCGTCTGCTGTAGAGGCGTCTGAAAGGGTTAAATCAAATTTTCTCCAAATTACCATATCTATTATGATAATATATGATATCTTCAAACAACCTTTCCTACTTGCAGAAGCATTTTGAAACGTCTGCAGCAAACATCTTTTGAAATAATGAGCAATAATCTTCTTTTGCTTCAATATTTTCAACTCTATTCAAATATTAAACTTTTATTTAATAATGATCCTTTTATATATGAGATTTTCCATATGTTTGTCTGGATGATTTCAAAGTTGTCTGTTGCAGATTGCTTGTATGTGGGAAAGGGATACGAAGTTTGGTAAAGGAAAATCATAACTTAATTACATTGTTGAGTCAAAACGATAAGTTTGTATCTTACCTCATGAGAACTTCATCTAGCTTACCCCATGTGTTTCCTGGCTTTCTCACACCAGTATTCCACACAACATTTTTCCTAAGCAACTGGCTGCTTTTCCACATAGACTGTTAGCTTGTTGGTGGAAGACAAATGACTCTTGTCAAATTGACTTTTGTCAAACGTCGGAAAGAATGTTAGCCAAGTTGGGGTTCAAACCCACAACCCCTGGAATGACATCCTGCATGGCAACCAACTGAGCTACCGGGACTCGCCACTCTAGCTTACCCAAAACTGGCTCTCAAACTTGAACCAGACACAGAGTAAAAAAAACTCTAATTAACAAAAAAAAAAATTACTTTTAAGCCTTCCTTTCCCACTTACAGACATTGTGACGTATTTTGAAAACATTGTGCCAAACGCAAACATTTCTCAAAATGAACAATTCTTCTTCAGCTCAATTCAATAAATACAATTTCATTCATAGAGAATTTCTAAATATTTATGAAGTCATCTGCCGCAGATTTGTTGTTAGTGTGAAAAGGTTAATAATACATGTTACTCACATGTGCCAAGGCCTGTAGTGGAGCTATAATATAGGAATATTTAATTTGTATATCTGGTAAGTCCCCACTTCTGTACTTTCTATACATTGTTACTTGGTTTTCTCTCCTTGCTTTCTGCTCCTGTAACTTTTGCTGAAGTCAAACAAAACATAAATATTCATAAGAACTCCAGTTTCACTATTATAAACAATTTTTACAAATTTAGATTGTTCAAAAGAACTCATATGTAAAAATAAACTAGCTCTATTACCAAAGAAGTGTTCAAAAAAAGTTTGCAATAACTGTTTGATGCAGGTTATCAAATGGCATTTCTACATGAGGAACAATTTAACCCTTTCCCACATATATACCCTTTTTGACGCCTCTGCTGTAGACAACTTTTCAAAACACTGTGACAAAAGCAGAAATTGCTCAAAACAAGCAATTTCTCCTTTGGCCACAATATTTCAACTCTATCTAATTATTTAACACCCATTCATGGAGAATTTTCATGATTTTGTCAATATCTATTCAAAGTCGTCTGCTGCAGATTTGTTGCATGTGGGAAAGGTTTAAGAAAATGGTCTGATATAAGATTTCATAACTTAAAATGATTTGAGTTCTTGTGATGGTTATCCTTGTCTCAAAGTGTTATAATAAATCCTCCGAAACAAGCTAAAAGAGCCTTTAGTTTTAATTCAATAAGAGTTTTTTTAGACGCAGAGGTCTAGATAAAGGTGATTAAATTGGTATTTTCCTATCAATATCTCTCTTATTGATAGACCAAACCCTATGCTGTGGGTATTCAAAAGAGTTGTTTCAGTGAGATGAATCCTTTGAGCACCCACAACAATAGGTTTTATGGTTCAATAAGAATTTAAGAACAAGAAATACGCCCTTCATCTAGAGCACATGTGTCCCCAACCCGTAGATCAGTAAGTGAAAGCCTAAAGGATGAACAGACAACACAGAAGAGATCCCTTTGTGTTACAAAGGATTAATTGATTGATTGATTTGGGTTTAACGCCATTTTCAACAATTTCTCAGTCATACCATGGCGGCTCGTTCACCTGCTCATGTGTTTCCTAGCTTTCTCACACTAGTTCTCCGCACAACATACTTGCCAAGCAACTAGATGCTTTTCCACATAGTCTATGAATCTTTAAGGGGGTCACTAAGGGAACATTTCTACAAATTATTTTTACTGCTTGAATAACCCAGGTGATAAAGATACCAAGATCAAAACCTTGAATAAATATTATTTTAAGTAGCAACACTAGTGTTTGAAGGAAAATTTGTGTTTCTTACCAAAAGTGCAGTACACACAAGTGTGACAGACAGACGGAAGATAACAGAGAAGTGACCCTTAACCCTTTCCCTCATATAGACACTTTCTGACGCCTCTGCAGCAGACAGTTTTTTAAAAACATTGCAACAAAAGAAGAAATTGCTCAAAACGAGCAATTTCTTTTTTAGTCACCATGTTTTCAACTCTATTCAGTTATTTTACTTTCATTTAAAGGGAGTTTCCAATATTTCTCGGATATGTTTTCAAAGTTGTCTGCTGCAGATTTGTTGTATATGGGAAAGGGTTAATGTGTCACCTACAAAGACAGGTGTCACAAAAATACCTTGGTTCCTTTCTCAGTTCAGAAGTAGCCTGTAGCAATTTGGCTTTATGTCTTATGATTTTCTCCAGATGTTCTAACACCTTACAGCACTGTTCCTGTGTACCTTTTAATATAATATGAGAGCTGTCAAATATAAACAATTTACATGTTGCAGATGTCTTGAGGCATCCGCAGCTACTTTTGAAAACATTGTGGGTAAAAAATGATAAATTTATTAAAGAGGACAACTCCTTTCTCACAATGTTTGAATTTTTTTCAATAAATATACTTTTCCTTTATGAGGGCAATGTTTAAAAGACATTAGATAAACCTTTCCAAACAGTATGAGGGTAGATGTAGATAAATGAAAGTAAAATCATGGAACTGAGTTGTCTTCATAAAGAGAAATTTCTCTTGCAGAAATGCCACTGGATGTGAAAAAGGGTTAATTAGGTAAGTTCTATCGAATAAAATAACCAATACCACTGATAATGTAATGATAATTGTTCAAAGAATTATCAATATTTCGATATGTAAAATTGTCAAACTATAACGTATCCAGACAACTCAGCCCAATTATGAGGCATCTCGTTCAATCACCTAAACCCTTTCCCACTTGTAGACGCTTTCTGACGATTCTGCAGCAGACGCCTTTTTAAAACTTGTGGCAAAAGGAGATATTGCTCATGATGAGCAATTTTCCCTTTTGCCACTTGGCTTTCAACTTTTTAAAGTAATTATACCTTCTTCGGTGTTTTTTACTTCATATTTTCAAAGTTGTCTGCTGATGGTTTATTGCATGTTGTTGCCATAACTTGCCTCCAATTTGCTCACAATGCATACAGATAAACTTACTTACAATTGACCAAATATAATATTATTGTTTAAAGAAAGCCTATTTAGTGTTATACACTTTTACAAATTAAAGATTTTATAAGTTAAATTTATATTTGTAGCAAATTATTTTCACATCAGGCCTATAGTTTGGAAAAGAAGATTTATTTCAGTACACTAGCAGCCATGTTTTGCAATGAATCGAAATCATTTGGACAATCTTGATAGAACCATTCGAGCCAAATTATTTTCAAATTGGGCCAATACTTTTGGACAAGCAGATTTTTTTTTTTTCCATTGCATTGGTAATAATTATTAAGAAACCATTAATATTATGTGTCTGACATGTAAAGGTTGTCGACTTCTGTTGGTAACCAAGTAACATAATGTTGAGGTACAATGCAATCAACTATACTGCTTAACTCTTTAGCTAATCATTTGTGAACCCTTTCCCGCATACAACAAAATGGCAGCAGACAACTTTGAAAGTTGTTCTTGTTCACCAAGGGTTCTTCTTCCCTAGATTGGGTATAGAAGATAGAGAATCAATGCGTTTTAAGTAATGAAAGCAGAGAGCATTCACAGACTAAAACTAAGAATGTGTCCATATGTAGGAGATGCTCCAAGTCATGTAACCTTTTCCCACATTAATCAAATCTGCAGCAGACATCCTTTTATAACACTATGGCAGAAGAAGAAATAGCTCATAATAAGTAACCTCTTCTTTTGCCACAATGTTGTGTGCTAAATCTTGAGCAGGAATAACTCTTGCATCATGTTTTCAAACTTATGATCAATCCATATTTGAGAAAAATCTAAAATGACAAGAATTGTAAAACATGATTGGAGCGAAACAAAATTACTACCTTGCACATTGATGCAACTTGCGCAGATTGGATATTTTGGCACAAATTCTTTAAGTTACATGTGCTTTATTTTATATTCTGTCAAGTCCAATTGGTTACTGTTTTTGTCTTATCTAGGTTCATCATTTATGAACTTCACCCCACTCCCCCCTTTTTTTTCTTCATAAAATAAATGTGCAGCAGTTAAAAAACAAGAGGGCTATGATGACCCTGGATAGCTCACCTGATTTAATTTCTTTTTCACTTTAGCCATATACGCCCCGCCCCTGGACGCCATAGTTTTCGACCATTCAACATGGCTTGAAGGAATCTGATAGAGGGTCACCCTAGAAAGATTTCTACAAAATTATTTGAAGATCGGCCAAACGCTTTCGGAGAAGAAGATTTTTTAAGTTTTCACTAAAGCCATATAAGGCAAATAGCCCCACCCTGTGGCGGCCATGTTTTTCAACCAATCAACATGGCTTTAAGGAATCTGATAGTGCGTCACCTTAGGAACATTTCTACAAAATTATTTGAAAATCAACCTGACACTTTCAGGAGAAGAATTTTTAAGTTTTAATTTCTTTTTCACTTTAGCCATATAAGCCCCACCCCTGGCGGCCATAGTTTTCGACCAATCAACATGGCTTGAAGGAATCTGATAGAGGATCACCCTAGGAAGATTTCTACAAAATTATTTGAAAATCTGCCTTTTGGAGGAGAAGATTTTTTAAGTTTTCACTTGAGCCATATAAGGCAAAACAGCCCCGGAAAATTTCTACAAAACACTTTCGGAGAAGATTTTTAAAATGTTCACTAAAGCCATATAAGGCAAATAGCCCCACCCTGTGGCGGCCATGTTTTTCAACCAATCAACATGGCTTTAAGGAATCTGATAGTGCGTCACCTTAGGAACATTTCTACAAAATTATTTGAAAATCAACCTGACACTTTCAGGAGAAGAATTTTTAAGTTTTAATTTCTTTTTCACTTTAGCCATATAAGCCCCACCCCTGGCGGCCATAGTTTTCGACCAATCAACATGGCTTGAAGGAATCTGATAGAGGATCACCCTAGGAAGATTTCTACAAAATTATTTGAAAATCTGCCTTTCGGAGGAGAAGATTTTTTAAGTTTTCACTTGAGCCATATAAGGCAAAACAGCCCCGGAAAATTTCTACAAAACACTTTCGGAGAAGATTTTTAAAATTTTCACTAAGCCATATTAGTTTTTTCATTTCGTGCCATGATCCCCAAAAAAATTGAAAGAATTCTGGTGAGGTCAATTTGACCCACTGGTTACTGAGGAGAAGAAGTTGACGGATGACGCAACACACAAATGACGCCAGACAAAAGGCGATCACAATCACTCGCCTTGAGCACGTGAGCTAAAAATATGGAAAAATATGGAAAAATTCCATAAATGAAAATATAACTTTTTAAAAGATAAGAAAACATTGTGGCAAAAGGACAAATCCATATTATGAGTAATTTCTCCTTTGGCAACAATGATCTTAACACCAAAAGATTTGCCTAGATATTTTAAAAGTTGTATGCTGCAGATTTCTTTGTATCGGGGAAAAAGGTTATAAACCAAAATATATCAACTAACATGGACTGTTTATATTTTATTGAAAGCCAGAGCAGCTTCAAGTCTCTTAAATGCATTTGGATGTCTTAAGAAGCTTTGCAGCCTCTTCAATACAGACTTGGCATTGATTGGATTGGTTTCTGCTTTCTGAAATTCAATGCATTTTACATGCCTAAAGCCTTTTCCACATATAGACGCTTACTGAAGCCTCTGCAGCAGATGAAATTTGAAAACATTGTGACAAAAAGGTGAAATTGCTCAAAACGAACAATTTCTCCTTTTGCCACAAAGTTTTCAACTCTTTTCAGTACTTATACCTTCATTTTCTGAGATTTTCCATAATTATTTCTAGATTTGTCCAAAGTCATCTGCTGCAGTTATGTTGTATGTGTGAAAGGGTAAAGCATTCTAAAGTATTTATGCTCGTAACAGCTCAAAGATAGGAAGATGCGTTTTCAGACATTTGACCATTATGTAGATTAAAATTATCCTGCACATTCCTTCCTTCTGATTGTGTAAAAAAAAGGTGATATTGCATTTACCAATTGTGAAGATGTGGGCAAACCTGTACATTCACAGCCTTATCAAAGCCTTCACTATCTGTCAACTAGTTGTAACTTCTTACAAAAATGCAAGAAATGTAGCTCCACATGGTTCAGTCGAATACCCCTTTAAGTGATTGGAGATAAACAACGGTTTTTCACTTATATCACAACGTCGAGTTCACCTTACCATGTGCTAAAACGGCGTTAAACCCCAATTAATGAATCAATCTCTGGATCAATAGCCCATGGCATCACACTCTCGATGCTAGATGCCCAACATTCAAAGCAAGTCATTAACCCCTTCCCACACACGTCAAATCTGCAGCAGACGACTTTGAAAACAAACCGACAAAACTGTGAACAATCTCCATAAATGAGAACTATTAAATAGAGTTGAAAACATTGTGACTAAAGGAGTAATTGCTCATGATTTGCTCATCGTGAGCAATTTCTCTTTTAGTTATTTTTTTTTCCAAAAGACATCTGATGCATATGCGTCAGAAAGCGTCTACATGATTGATTGATTAGGGCTTAACACCGTTTTCAACAATTTTTCAGTCATATCACAATGGCCAGTTTCCTAGCTTTCTCACACCAGTACTCCACACAACATACTTTGCAAGCAACTGACTGCTTTTCAACATAGACTATTAGCCCTTTGGTGAAAGACGATTGACTTGTCACAGTGACTTTTGTCAAACGTCGGAAAGAATGATGGCCGAGCTAGGATTTAAACTCGCAACCCCTGGATGGACAGCCTGCGTCGCCATCGACTGAGCTAGCAGGCCTCAGAAAAGGGTTAAGGAAATCACTTTTTTGTATTACAAATTGTTTTATTACATTAGTACCTGTCTGTTTGATCGACCATCTTAGGAACTCATGCAGGCATTTAGCACAGAAATCGCTCAATGCCGTATCTGCTGGTTGAATCAAACCATCCTAGTAGAGTAAAATCAAGAACACCACACTGAATCTTTTTAAGTAACAAGAGTGTTTGATTGATTGATTGGTGTTTAAGGCCGCTTTAAACAACAATTCAGTTATATCACAGAGTTTCCTGGGTAAGTTACCAGTACTCCTGGTCCATTTATCTTGACACCAGCCAGTCAGTTGTAATGCTAACACTGCAACCCTGAGTGTCTATGAGGGCAGCCACTACTACCATTTTTTAAGTGTTTGAAGGAACACACATGTGGCCTTCTAATATGTCAGTAATAGTTGAAAGAGGAACATGCAGACAGGCAAGTTAACAGAAGACAGAGAAGTCATCCATGTGTCTCCCTTTCCAAGACAGGTAATACAACAAGAGGGCCAAGATGGCCCTAAATCGATCACCTGAATGATAGTAAATTAAAAGCAAATATTTAACTGCAAATATCAGTGAAAATTTGATCAGGAGTTCAAACGAAACTGCAAGGAGTGGACATTCAGTTAAAGAAATAGTTTATCAGTAAAAGCCATTTATATCTTGAAATCTAACAAGAACTTTAATAAGAATGGAATTATAAAGTTTTGGCATTTTGCATCTTTCCTGATTTGTTTGTTTGGAGTTTAACGCCGCTTTCAACAGCTTTGGTCATATCACGGCGGTCAGTGCACCTACCCATGTTTTCCTGGCTTTCCTACACCAGTACTTACACAACATTCTTTCGAAGCCACTGACTACTTTCTCACATAGATCAGAGGTGAGAGGCGATGAAAAATCGCCCGAAAGAATGTCGCCGCAACCGGGTATCGAACCTGTGACCTCCAGATCACGAGTCAGATACGCTACCAATTGAGCTACCCGGGCGGTTCACCTGATGCCCTTCTTTCTCTTTTTTGCTTTGCTGCCCTGTTTGTCAACTAAATCAATATGGCTTGAACAGTTTTTGTAGAGAGTCATTCATAGAACATTTCTGCCAAATTATCTTTGAATCTGACAAATGGATTATGGAGATGGGAGGTTTTTAAAGTTTGGGTATTTTTCACAATTTCTGATGCCGCAGCAACAAAAGTTCTACACAGAATGTAAGTCTTTGAATAATTTTGAAAGAGGACCATCAATTGAACATTCCTGTGAAGTAACGTTGAAATTGGTCGAGTGGAATGGTAGGAGTTGTCATATGTAGCTAAAAGTTCAATTTACCCCTTTTGTGATGACGCGAGGTTGCTATGATTTTGTAACCAATCAATATGGCTTGAACAAATTAAGTAGAGGATCACTGAAGTAAGATTCCTATTCAATATAAGCCCCGCCCCCTGGCGGCCATAGTTTCCGACCAATCAACTTGGCTTGAAGGAATCTCATAGAGGGTCATCCAAGGAACATTTCTACAAAATTATTTGAAAATCGGCCTGACACTTTCGGAGAAGAAGATTTTTTAAGTTTTCACTATAGCCATATAAGGCAAAATACTCCCGCCCCCCCCTGGTGGCCATGTTTTTTGACCAATCAACATGGCTTGAAGGATTTCAGATAGAGGTTCATCCAAGAAACATTTCTCCAAAATTATTTGAAAATCGGCCTGACACTTTCGGAGGAGAAGATTTTTTAAGTTTTCACTATAGCCATATAAGGCAAAATAGCCCCTTTTCTGATGCCTCCTGACTGCCATGTTTTTCAACCAAACAGTATGCCTTGAACAATCTTTGTAGAGAGTCACCCAAGGAAAATTGCTACCAAACTATATTGGAATCTGACAAACAGATTCAGAGGAGAATATTTTTAATGTTCGGACATTTTGCCACCTTTCTGATGCCGCAGCAACGAAAGTTCTCAATGGAATTTAAATCTTTGAACAATTTTGAAAGAGGGCCAACAAAGGAACATTCCTGTGAAGTTTAGATGAAATTAGTCATGTGGTTCAGGAGGAGATGTTTAAAGCTAAAAGTTAACGACGGACGACAGGTAATCTAAAAAGAACTACAAGTTAACCCTTTCCCACATATAGATGCTTTCTGATGTCCATGTAGCAGATGACTTTTGAAAACATTGTTACAAAAAGAGAAATTGCTCAAAACAAGCAATTTCTCCATTTGCCACAACGTTTTTAACTCTTTTCAACAATAATCTTTAATTTTCAGAGAGATTTTCCATCTTGTTGAATAAATGTTTTCAAAGTCGTCTGCTGCAGATTTGTTGTATGTGGGAAAGGGTTATTTTGAAGCTTCTGAAGAACATTAATTTTGCCACTGTTTTTTCAACTCTTTTCAATTATTCATTAGCATTACAGGGATTTTCCAAACTTTTGTCTAGATGTTTTTGAAAGTCTTCTACTGCCAATTTGTTGTATGTGGGAAAGGGTTTGAGCAATTTCTCCTTTTGTCAGAATGTTTTCAAAAGTCGTCTGCTGCATCAGAAAGGGTCTATATGTGTGTAAAAGGATAAAGGTTTCGTAACCCTTTTCCTAAATCGCGAAGCATTTTGAAGCATTTCCAGCAGATCCCTTTTGAAATCATTGTACCAGAAAAATTTATCACAAAAGGAGAATTGTATTCAATTTGTTTTCAATAACAGTGTATTCATTTTTTATTTTCAAGTTTTTTTCATGGCCCTATATCGCTCACCTGATTTAATAGAACTTCAATAGTTTTCAAAGTTTTAACTCTATACATATAAGGAAAACAAGCAACCCCCTGGTGGCCATGTTTTTAAACGGATCGGATTTATTTGAACAATCTTGGTCGAGGGTGCCCCAAAGAACAGTTGTGCCAAATTATCTTTAAATCGGGCCAGTACTTTTGGACAAAATTCTTAAAGATTTTACAATGCACTTATAAGGAAATCAAGCCCCGCCCTGCAGTGGCCATGTTTTTCAATGGATCGTATAAATTTTAACAATTTTTGTAGAAGGTCGCCTAAGGATGATTTGTGCAAAATTATTTTTAAATCAGGCCAGTACTTTTTGACAAGAAGATTTTTAAAGATTTTACAATGCACATATAAGGACAAGCTCCGCCCCTTGGTGGCCATGTTTTTAAACGGATCGGAAATATTTGAACAATCTTGGTCACCCAATAAGCATTTGTGCCAAACTTATCTTTAAATTAGGCCAGTACTTTTTGACAAGAAGATTTTTAAAGTTTTAACAATGCACATATAAGGAAAACAAGCTTGCGCCCTGGTGGCCATGTTTTTTCAACCGATCGGAAATATTTGAACAATCTTGGTAATGGGTGCCCCAAGGAACATTTTTGCAAAATAATTTTCAAATCCGGCTAATTCTTTTGGACATGAAGATTTTTAAAGCTTTAACAATGCACATATAAGGAAAACAAGCTTGCGCCCTGGTGGATATAGCTGTCACAATGCCGGCGTGTGTGTGTCTCCGTGAGTCCGTCTGTCCGAACATTGTCTGGCCCACATCTTAAACATGCATCATAGAACTTCAAAGAAACTTGGCACAAACGTTCACCATGATGAGGCGGCGTGTGGCACACTAGACCCAGGCCTGTACCTGAAATGTCAAGGTCAAACTTAGAATTCAAAGATCAAAATGAAAACATCGAGAGTGATTAATATAAGCTTAAAGTTTGTTTCACAATCGATTTAAAATAAATAAGTTTAAACTAAACTAAAATGAAAACTGTTTTATACGTAGGACTGTACCTTGTCCGGCCCACATATCAACCATGCATCATAGGATTCACAAGTTACTGGGCATAATTGTTCACCATGATGAGGTGAAGTGTAGAGCCTAAGACCCAGGCCTGTACGTTAAACTTCAAGGTCACACTTAAAGGTCAAAGGTGACCAAAAGAGAAACCATGCATCATAGGATTTCCAAGTTACTCACACCTGGCACACATGTTCACCATGATGAGGTGATGATGGCAGAAGTGAAATAAATATTGCAAAAAACCCTTTCCCACTTCAAGACGCATAATTAACTAGGCCCTTAATTAACTGTTATCAGGTAAACTCTTTGAAAGTCTTTGTTGCAATTGCATGGGAGAGCACTATGTCTGTGACAAAACTGGGCATCTAGTTTACCAAGATGTTTTCAAAGTCGTCTGCTGCAGGTTTATTTTATGTGTGAAGGGGTCAAGGGTTTCTGCTTTTAAAATGTCAGAGGAAAAAAACGGAAATATTTTGAAAATTGGTAGTATGGTGTTTAGGTGTGCAATATCCCTTTCCTACTTATAACCAATCTGCTGCAGACAACTTTGAAAACATCTTGGCAAAAATATGGAACTTCTGTAAATGAAAATGTCATTGTTGAGTAGATATGTAAACATTGCTGCAAAAAGAAAAATTGTCAACCATGAGCAATTTCTCCTTTTCACAAAATGTTTTCGAATGAAATTGTCTGTTGCAGAGGCATCAAAATGCATCTGTATGAGGGAAAGGGCTTTGATACATATAGAGAATATTTCATGAGTGTTTATTTATTATCACTTTTAGTAAACGAGTTTGCTTAGATGATATGCCGCAAGCCTTCGCAAGCGTCATATTCAGCTTAGTTAACGGGTTTATTAATAAGTGATAATAAATAAACACGAATCAGATATTCTATTTATCACATAAAACATTGCTGGTTTGGGCGCCAAACTGACTAACGTTATATGAAGTCAAACCACTGGCATGACATCATTTTCATAGTTTGGTTTCCGCGTTGTAAGAAAGACTTATGATTAAGACCGGAAACCAAACTAGTAGTGTTATATGATATTTAAGTAATGAGATGTTGACTCTTCCAAAGAGGTCTTTATGTGATAAATAGATCTAACTGTGTTTGTAGGTGCTGCTGTGGCAGGGTGGAGAGTTGGCAAGGTCATGTACCACAGGCTTTGGGATTACCCTCTGAGGAAAGGTGGCATCCATACAGACATACAGAATCAAAGCCAACAGATGCCTATGGAGTTCTCGAGTTTCAAGGTGCACCACATCCTAGTAAAGCGCAGGTAAGGTAACTTGATCCCCGTAAACTGGGGATATAGTCAGCTTGTTGTCTGTTTGCTCTGCATGTGTCCAAGTGTTCCCCAGATTGTCCTGATTTTGTTTACTCTCTTTCTTACATACTTTCTGATACTTCTGCAGCAGACAACTTTTGAAAACATTGTGACAAAAGGAGAAATTGCTTAAAACAAGCCTTCATTTATAGAAACTTTCCGTGTTTTGCTAAGATGTTTTCAAAATTGCAGATTTGTTATATGTCTGAAAGTTTTAACATGATCATCTTTGAGGGAAATAGAGACCAGTATTTATTTACCCTTTCCCACAATGTCAGACAGATGCATTTTGCCACATCAGCATCATACCAACATTTGAAGACATTTCTATGTTTGAAAGAATAATGAGTTTGCTTGTTTTCAAGAAACGTTGTCTAGAAAATCATTCCTCACAATAAAAGTTATACAATTCAGAGATCATTATATTCTTTGACAAATTTCGACATTGTGCGTTTATTGAATGATAAAGCTCAAGTTCATGAAAGAAATGCAAATTTGTGCAGACAAGTTCTGTCATAGTGAATAATTGAGGTGCCGGTTGCTTTTAATACTTATCACTTTACAATATCTTATGTGAATTGAAGAAGAGAATTATGATAGTATCTGATGTCCTATTTTTATAGACTACCAAATCGAAATTATTTTGAAGAAAAGAAACAAATTTGGACATTTGAAACGTAGTGGAAAGGTTTTTAAAAAAGAAAGAAATATAGCTACTTAAAAGCAAATTCTCTTTTGTAGGCAACATGTTTACAACAGCTGCCTAATGGAGTCATCCTATACAGGAAAGTTATCAAATTCAAAGTCTATTTAAACTTCCTTAACCCTTTCCCTCATATAAATGCTTTCGGACGCCTCTGCAGCAGACGGCTTTTAGAAAACATAGTGACAAAAGAAGAAATTGCACAAAACGTGCAATTTCTCCTTTTGCCACAATGTTTTCCACTTTTAGTCATAGGTTATCCATTCAATTATAGAGATTTTCTATGTTTTGACAAAATATGTTCAAAGTCGTCTGCTGCAGAATTGTCGTATGAGGGAAAGGGTTAAGTCAGTCCTAATGTAACCCCGACAATCTTGAGGGCCAAGGAATGCCATAACTATCATTTTAACCCTTTCCCACCTGCAGACGCATTTCTTCAGCAGATGACTTTAAACGCATTTTGTCAAAAAATAGAAAATCTTCATAATTGAATGGATAACCTATGACAAAAAGTGGAAAACATTGTGGCAAAAGGAGAAATTGCACGTTTTGTGCAATTTCTTCTTTTGTCACTATGTTTTCAAAAAAGCTGTCTGCTGCAGACGCATTTTAACGCAATAGCAGCAGATGACTTTCGAAAACATTGTTGCCAAAGGTGAGATTGCTCATAATGAGCTATCTTATAATATTATGGAGATTTTTCAGGTTTCTGTCACTATGTTTTTCAAAGTCGTCTGCTGCAGATTTGTTGTATGTGGGAAAGGGTTAAGCTCACCTTAGCACAAAGTTGTGACGAGCAATTTCTCCTTTTGCCACAATATTTGCAAAAATTTACTGCCTGCTGTAGAGGCGTCAGAAGGAATCCGCTGTGGTCGAGTGGTTAGCGTCGGGGATTTCGAAACCGGGTGATCCGGGTTCGATCCCCAGTCGCGGCACTACTGTCATGGTGGAGTGCCCTTAGGCAAGGCACATTTTCTAGCCTAGTACTGGTTTTTTTACCCAAGGATCATGAATAAGTAAACTGTTGCTGTGATATAACTGAAATAATGTTGAAAGTGGCGTAAAATCCCAATAAATAAATAAATAAGAGGCGTCAGAAAGCGTATGAATGTAGGAAAGGGTTAAATAGATAAATAAGGAATCCTGACAGTGTGAAGATAGCCTGATATAGGGCAAAACTTATTCTTTGTCTTTAACCTATTACTTCACATGACTTTTAAAATGTCGTCTGCCTTAAAATAATCAGACGAACAATTTCAATAATTTAGAAAAAATGAAAGATTTATATTGATGAATAGTTGAAAATGTTGCAATAAAAGGTGAAATTGCTTGTTTTGAGCAATTTCACCTTGTAAATTGCAATGTTTTCAAAAGTCATGTTCAATTGCCGTCTGTGTGAAGAAATGGGTTTAACCTTTACCCCCATAAAGCAGCAGACAGCTTTGAAAACATCTCAACAAAATATTAAAAATCTCTATAGTATAAATGAAAATTATTATTATAGAATAGAATAAAAAAC
>JASEVX010000155.1:0-209272 GCA_031761405.1 Serripes groenlandicus | reverse complement strand
TTCCTAATTATTTACAAAGTATGATATAAAACAAAATCACAAAAGCAAATATTAGGTCAAATAAGTTGTTATTATCAAAGAAAATTAGATTTTTGTATACCACCCAAATTTAGGTTTTTCGGCCAAGATTCATGCTTTCGTGCAATACATAGAACTTTTCAAAGGAAAAGTAAGAAAAGACATCACAAATTAAGATTTTTCTGTCTCAAATGTTCATAGAAATGATCAAACTTTATATTTATGCACCATTCACAAACATTTTAGGGAAGCAGTATCATCATTTTTAACCAGATTGACTATATCCAAACATTTTTGCAGACGACAAAAAATTGACCTGTCATTTTTGTGAATTTTTAACCTCCTTTAGACACTTTTTTTATCTCAGAGGTCTGGTTTTTGTGTAAATTTACAGAGAATGATATCAAATGAAAGCAAATTAGCAAATATTAGGACAATAAGGCAATTATTTTCAAAGAAATTTCAAATTTCCTATTCAACCCAAACCTAGGTTTCGCGAATTGAGTCCGGCAAGTTTTATGCGCTAGCACATCATCCCGGTCTCAAAGACAAAAAAAGCAGAAAAACATAACATTTTTAGGATTTACTGTGTCACATGTTGAAGGACATGGCTATACTTCATGTTTATGCCTCTTGTATGCAGCTAACCAATCAAAGAACACTTTTTATAGCTTGAGAAACATCATTGTGTATGGCAAATGGTCAAAAAGGCTATAACCTAATGGCTGGATACCCCCAATGGACCTAAATTACACTCCAGGCACCCAATGTTATCATTTTTCAAGCAATTTGACTGAATCCCACCCAATAAAGTACCCTAGAATGCTTCAATATGTGCAGCTGACACAAATTTGACTTTTTATATGTTCCACCCAAAACCTCTTTAGGTCATAATACACTAAATAAATTCCTTCTTTGTTTCCATGTAAATCGACCAACTTCGGTCATCAATTGTCACACTTTCTAAGTATTTCCCATAAAGAACACCATATATCATTGAAAAGAGTTACCTCTTAGCTTTAAAACAATCCAAAGAAAATGTGGGGTCATGTATTATGCAAGAAAGAACTCACCAGGCGAAAATGGTTACCGTCATTTACGACAAAAAAGGTCCCGGACAAACCGGTGTTTAGCATTCTCTACTTTCACTTTCAGACAAGGTCAAAAGAATAAAAGTCATCAAATCAATCATTTCCAGTGCATCCTATACACATTCGCAATGCATTTAAACTCATTGTCATATATTCAATACATACTGGTGATGGTATACACTCATTTCTACACAAACAAAGGTTTATTTAGGGACTTCTGTAGTGTGTATTTAGCGTAATTTGACCTATAGTGAAAACTTAAGAAATCTTCTCCTCCGAAAGTGTCAGGCCGATTTTCAAATAATTTTGTAGAAATGTTCCTTAAGTGACCCATTTTCAGATCGTTGATTGGTCAAAAAACATGGCCGCCAGTGGACAGGGCTATTTTGCCTTATATGGCTATAGTGAAAACTTAAAAAATCTTCTCCTCCAAAAGTGTCAGGCTGATTTTCAAATAATTTTGTAGAAATGTTCCTAGGGTGACCCTCTATCAGATTCCTTCAAGCCAAGTTGATTGGTCGGAAACTATGGCTGCCAGGGGGCGGGGCTTATATAGTTAAATTGAAAAAAAAAAATCAGGCGAGCGATCCAGGGCCATCATGGCCCTCTTGTTTAAGTAAGTAATATTTAATACAATCAAAGCGCCAATGGCACTATAGTGGCGATCGTATGGAAAATCCTGCAAAGTAACAAGCAGTATATCGGTGTAGGGCTTGCGATGACTCTGGTGCGGGTATATTTGAGAATGTATCACCCCTGCAGTAGAATAATGTTAGTTTGCCAGAATGTTGTCTTGGTGATTATTTAGTTACGTTCTGAAATTGGTCATGATGTGTTCAAAATTAGGCCATTTCAAATTTATGAAAAATCTAGTTGGTATTCGATAGACTACCGTTTTAGCTCATTATAATGGCTATTTGTAATCTAAATTGTTCGGGTAATCACATGTTTATCACCAGGTCGCTAGGCCATATTAAGATAAAATATATTTTACACTTTAGAAATGACTAAATTATCAAGAAAGGAGAGAAAACAGTATCCATTAGTTTGGTGTTTGTTTCAATGATGTCCGATATTAAACAGGTCTGTTCAATTTAGTCCCTTCACATTGCATGATTGAGGGTTGTCAGAGACATATAAACACAGTGTATTTATATGTCGCCGAGGTTGTTTAACTGCTTCGAATAATGTGAGTGCAAAAACAAACACAAAACATGCTCCAAAAGCACAATTTCACTATTTGCCAAACTGTTCAATTTATAAAAATATAGGCATATATTAGAATGCTCGATCTCCAAACTAAATTAGGCTACACTGTCGGCATTGATTGCTAATTGACTCTAGAAGGTGCAGACGTGTATACATAACGTGTGTACACACTGACATCGTGTGTCCTTTAAACTTTGTAAACCAGTCTTATCATCTAGACGCTTTCATATATTTAAACAAATACAAAATAAAGCGTTTATAATATTGAGATTTACAAGCTCTTCTGGTTTTTGGTCTCGCGAGCTATTTATAGAACCTTTTGGAATTTCCAGATTTGAGTATCATCAGAGTTGCCGTTATTTGCAAGGCAGAACGCGCAAGGATATTTATTATCTGCCAGATCATGACGAAGATAATATTTACATATTTTAATAAGTTTTGAACATTAAGGGTCAAAACCGTTTACAGGGACTGTGCAGAACCGAGAACCTATCTTGTTCCCTTCAGTGCTATTCATTGTCGTTCATTTATAATATTATTCCTTGTGGTTAATTAAACACGTGTAGGCAATTTTCCTTTTCATTTATTTGACTGAAGGGCGAGACAGGCGAAAATCAATTCTCTTTGAATTTGATGGAAATTCTTTCATCTATTGGTAAAAAAATTGGTGTAATGGGGCTTGGTATAACCCTATGTTAGTGTTCAACCTACATGCAATGTAGCTTTGTTTAATATTAGCTTGATCATGTATTGACTGATGCAATGATGGTGGGTGGGGTGCCGTTTTCAATATTGGTTGACCTTGAAAGGAAATGTGAACTCTCGAATTATCGTTTCAGTGACAATTATATTCCCTCGCTGAGCACTATAATTTACTTTTAAGGCACCCCATCCCCTGTTCGTGGTCTATGTATGTTGTTGTTATTGGTGGCTTACTGCCTCGATTTGTGATCTAGCTGGAAACGCTTAAATCATTGTAGCGAAAAGGAATTAAGGTGTATCGATTATTTGCATGATACAGTGTATGTTTCTGTGTTGTTGAATCCTACATACACAAATCCTAGAGGCATCTGGCTGCATAGGAGAAATTGGCTCAGTGCCAGATTGCTAGGTCATTTTTATGGTTAAACAAGGACGTATTTAGCATAACACTGGAAAAGTAGCCCTGTACACTTTTTATTTGTTGCTTAGATCTTTACACATTTGAATATTTTGTTTTGAATGGTTACTTAGATTGTTGACAGCCTGATAGATTGACGCTCACCGATAAGTGCATTGCATTGAATTTTTATATTGGAAAAAGGAGTTTTGGAATAAATAAGTCTGAATTGGTATGACATGTTCGCATCACAGCAACATTGGGGAAATATTTGTTTATTGTTGTTCTCTTCATGATTTTCATGTTATATTGATGGCTGCCCAAGAGTAATTGACTCGGCACCAGGTTGTTTGTACTTCATTGACAGCGATATTGGCGCAATATTTGTTTATTATTGTTTTTGCTTCAATTTTAAATAAAAAAGATATATTGCTGGCTGCCCAAGAGTTATTGACTCGGCACCAGATTGTTTGTAATTGACCGACATCGAAATTGGCGAAATATATTCTTATTGTTATCCGCTTTATTAAATTAATTTCATAACCCATTGGGTATATTGCTGGCTGCCCTAGAGAAATTAGCTTGGCACTGGATTGTCTGTTAACATTTATTTATTTTAGCTAAAGCCTAAAGGTCAAGTATTGACCCAAGTTATATATCTATTTCTTCTGAAAAACATTTGCTAAAGTGCCTAAACACTTTTTCAGAAATATTGTTTTGTTTCGCTGATTATGCCTAAGGCAAGACGAAAAACTAGTAGGCGTCATGAGGCTGCAGTCGTGGATGACCAGGCACCAGAGGTTCCACCAACGCTGGTGACGGATGCGCCTACCGCTCTGTCCGATTCGCAGCTGAACATGGTGGTTGAGAAGGTAGCTGAAAAGTTGTTGCCCTTGCTGCCACCTAGGATTGAACCAGAACCAAAAGATTCAGGTGAGGTCCAGGTGGGGCTAGTTAGTAATGGAATTTCTAGCCAAGTTTCCCTAGGATTGAAACAAAAAATTTGTAACAGGGAGTATGTAAACTTATCAATTCTGTTAACGCCTGAAAATAGCATGGGACAAGTGCTCACGTTAGACTCAAATGGAAGCATCAATCTTATGCCAAAAACCATAAGACGTATATCTAGTATAGAGGCATGGACGGATGCTTTCATAGTGTATATGGACGTTTACTGCCAAGTGCACAGTGATCAGTATGCCGACATGCTCAAATACCTCCATACTGTGAGATTTGGGGCCAAGCAATATACTGTAAATGGCTGGATATCTTATGATGAGCAGTTCAGGCTAAAAATGGCCCAGTCCTTAGAAATGTCATGGGCAGTGGTCGATCAGGAATTGTGGATGCTGTTTATGTGTCGACCTAAGCCACAAGTGGCTAATGAACAAGTTAAGTTTAAGTGCTATGATTTCAATTACAAGGGTATCTGTCAAAGATCGGTTTGCACATTTACACACAAGTGCATTAAATGTGGTGGGAGTCATTCTTTTAAAGTATGTACAAGTACTGGTAATAATAATAACATGAGGTCTAATTTTAGGTTTGCAGCCCCTGGGGGAATTGTTCCATCTCGACCAAGACCCTCAACAGCGCAAAGGCCTTTCATGCTGCAACACTGATTTGCTTTCTATTGCTCCAACCCCAATTAGGGTTGGCCCTTTGTTAAAATATTTGAAAGAATATCCTGTTTCTGAGGATGCATTGATCTTGGCTGAAGGGTTTACAAAGGGTTTTCTTTTACATTTTGAGGGTCCTAGAATGAGTACTGAATGTGAAAATCTTTTGTCAGTGAAACAGAACCCAGATATTGCTCTTGAAAAAGTAATGAAGGAGGTGTCTTTGGGTAGAATTGCAGGTCCATTCAAGACTTGTCCTTTTGGTAATCTTAAGTGTTCCCCAATAGGGCTTGTTCCTAAAAAAGATGGAACTTGGAGATTAATTCACCATTTATCATACCCAACAGGATCTAGTGTAAATGACTATATTGATCAAGATTTATGTTCTGTCAATTATACTTCAATGGATGAGGTAATTAATTCCATTGTTTATCTTGGAAATAAATGTTTAATGGGTAAAATGGATATTAAAAGTGCATTTCGGCTTTTGCCAGTACATATTGATGATTTCTGCTTGCTCGGTTTTCGTTTGCAAGGTTATTACTTTGTAGATAAAATGCTGCCTATGGGCTGCGCTATCTCTTGTGCTCTTTGGGAGAAATTTGCAACATTTTTGGAATGGCTTTTTAAGTACCTACATCCAGCTAGCTATTTGCATCACTATCTGGATGATTTCATATTTTTAGGTAAATCTCGGTCCACCTTATGTGTTCAGACTATGTCAAACTTTGAAAAGATGTGTGCATCAATAGGGGTCCCTTTAGCAGAAGGTAAAACTGTAGGACCAACTTTAATACTTGTCTTTCTTGGTCTAGAATTGAATTCAATACTTTTTCAAATTCAAGTGCCTGAGGATAAACTTCACAAATTGAAGTCCAGTCTCGTTTCTCTTCTTCAAAAGAAAAAGGTTACTCTTAAAGAATTGCAGTCCCTTGTTGGACTTCTCAATTTTTGTACTCGGGCCATTCCTGTAGCTCGGGCTTTTAACAGGCGTTTCTATGATGCGATGTGTGGCTTATTTAAGCCGTTTCACCATGTTAGAGTAACTTTGCCTATGAAGGAAGATATTTGTTTATGGCTTTCTTTTTTGAAAAACTTTAATGGTTACTGCAGCTTTCCTGAGTTGGATTGGTCAGATAATGAAACTCTTGAGCTATACACAGATAGTGCTGGTTCACCAAATTTAGGTTGTGCTGCTGTATTTGGTAGTAGCTGGGTATTTTACCCTTGGCCAGTGAACTGGAGAGGGTCTAATATGTTTGATGACATAACTTTCTTAGAATTGGTGCCTATCCTCTTAGCCTTTTGTGTTTGGTCTGAATGTTTACAGAAAAAGAAAATATTTTTGTATGTTGATAATCAGTCCCTGGTAAGCATCCTTAACAAGAAATCTTCAAAGTCTAAGCTTGTTATGCAGCTTTTACGTCCGTTAATACTGATATGCATGCGCTTCAGTATTCAGTATAAGGCAGTGCATGTTGAGGGTATTTCCAATGTTAAAGCTGACTCTCTTTCTCGTCGTCAGTGGCAGCGTTTCAGAGAGGTAGCTCCAGAAGCCAGTACAGCAGGGGAGCCAATTCCGGATATGTTTCACCACTGGCTATTCAATCTCAAGTCGATCTCTTAATTAGTAATAGTATTGCGGTGAATACTAAAGCTTCATATGAATCGGCTCTTAAGCTTTTCTCTGAATTCAGGTTAATTAATGATCATGCAGATATTTGGCCACCGCCTCTGGGGGTTGTCATCGATTTCATTGCATTTATGTCATTAAAGGGTATGTCTCCAAGTACTGCTAGGTGTTACATATCGGGTATTGCATTTGCTTGTAAAGTAAAGGATTTATCAGACCCAACAGGTAATTTCATCATTTCTAAAATGTTAAAGGGGTTTAAAAAAATGCATAGAAGAGTTGATACAAGGCTACCAATAACTCATGAATTGCTTGAGCGAATTTTGCGAACCTTACCAACAGTTTGCTACACTAGCTATGAAGCAGAGCTTTTTAGTGCAGTTTTCTCTTTGGCATTTTTTGGGTTCTTTCGAGTTGGAGAACTTGTTATTTCAAGTTTAAATAATGAAGGCCATGCTCTTCGAGTCAATGATCTACATTTAGAAAATGGAAATTCAGCCATAAAAGTGTTTCTAAGGTCTTCAAAAACTGATCAGCAAGGTCATGGAGTCGTTTTAATTATACCAAACACAGGAAAAGTGACTTGCCCTGTAAGACATATGTTACTTTATTTAAAAATGAGAAAATCATTGAATTGCATTTATCTTTTTTGTCATTTAAATAGCCTACCAGTTACACGTTATCAGTTTGCAGCTGTATTAAAGAAATCACTTAATATGTTGGGGTTGCAAAACGCTAACTACAAATGTCATTCCTTTCGGATTGGAGCAGCTACAACTGCTTCAAGAAATGGGTTATCCGATGAAAAGATTCAATCCTACGGCAGATGGAAATCTTGTGCATTTAAATCATACATCAGAATTCCGTCTGACGTCCTTACATTGAGTCAGTGAATTTGATTTCACAACCTTTCAGCCTCGGAGTTCAGTGATCTCATGACTGACCGAGGTATTAAGTCTTTTTCAGATGCCCATAAGCTGATATGGATTATTGGGTCATCAATTATAAAACGAGCCTTTTGTTATGCAAGGAGCTATGGTGAAAACGGTTCGCAGCTTGGCATGGCAGGACTAGTGGAAATATTTTGGCAGGGTAGAAGTGGACTGGTATGGAATAAGTGTATTCCTTTAATCAGGCATCTATTAACAGTGCAAGAATCGCCAGATTTGCTAGTCATTCACTGTGGTGGAAATGATATTGGTCAAAAAACAACTGCTGCACTCTTACATTTAATTAAACAAGATTTCTTGAAACTTTCAGTTATTCTCCCACAGGCAACTATGGTGTGGTCGCAAATTCTTCCAAGACTTCATTGGAGGGGAGAACAAAATCATAAAGCTTTGGAAAGGTCTAGAAAAAGGGTAAACAATGGTATAGCATCCTTTATTCTTAATAAGGGAGGCAAGTATTTACGTTACCCTGACATAGTTGAGAATGACCACCTCCTTTTTTGTGATGGGGTGCATTTGTCGGCAACAGGTCATGAAATGTTTTTAAAGACGTTAAAAAAAGGGTTAGATCAGTTCCTTTTTTCTGATAATAAGGTATTTCCAGACAGTGGGAAATCTGGCCATCTTTCATAAAACAATGTTGTGTTTTGCTGGTGGCGGTATGGCTTCGCCATGTGGCGGGGAATACCTCCACCAGTAGTTGTTGTCAATCTGAATTATTGTGTGAAGTAATTGGACTTTAAATAAGCAGTGTGGGTCTCTGTCACCAGGGCTCATCTGTTGTTTACATGTTATAAGCTTTTGGGAAGCTGTGGCCAGATTCCGCCAACAACTAAGAAGAAATGTATTGTTTTGAATTTACATTGTCAAATATTTTATTAAATGTGTGTAATTTTAAATTATCTGCAGTTGTCCTCTGTAATAAGTTTTGAACATTAAGGGTCAAAACCGTTTACAGGGACTGTGCAGAACCGAGAACCTATCTTGTTCCCTTCAGTGCTATTCATTGTCGTTCATTTATAATATTATTCCTTGTGGTTAATTAAACACGTGTAGGCAATTTTCCTTTTCATTTATTTGACTGAAGGGCGAGACAGGCGAAAATCAATTCTCTTTGAATTTGATGGAAATTCTTTCATCTATTGGTAAAAAATCCCTCCACTCCCACCCTCTTAATTATTATGTCATTAAAGTTATGAATTAGTTTCGTTTCAGATTAGTACAATGGTTTTCCTTTTATAGTCACAGCTTTACTAAAAGATGGATGGCGGGGAATACCTCCACCAGTAGTTGTTGTCAATCTGAATTATTGTGTGAAGTAATTGGACTTTAAATAAGCAGTGTGGGTCTCTGTCACCAGGGCTCATCTGTTGTTTACATGTTATAAGCTTTTGGGAAGCTGTGGCCAGATTCCGCCAACAACTAAGAAGAAATGTATTGTTTTGAATTTACATTGTCAAATATTTTATTAAATGTGTGTAATTTTAAATTATCTGCAGTTGTCCTCTGTAACTCTATGTAGATAATGTCTCAATAAAACTCAAATATTAGTAACAATCCGGTACCAAAGTAGCACTGACATATTTATTATTAATCGCGTCTCTGCATCAATGATGGAACTATAACGGATGTGAGTAAATTAGTTTGCAGTAAGGAAAAAAAAATATCAACCGATTGTTCAAAACCGACTATGTAAATATTTTTCGTTGTTGTTGTTTCTGTTAGCATTGTGGCGATTGTCAAACCAATCGCCACAAAAAGGACATTGCTTAAGATTGTGTGTTGCTTAAGTTAAAGGGTAATCAATGATTAAAGAAAACAAAGCTTAAATTAGAGTTTCTAATGTTTCTTTTCACTCAATTTTTAGGAATGCCAGAAAATTTTACTTGGAGCTGGCTGAGAACTTTTTCCAAAAAGTCCCCTTTAAGGATGAAAAACTGAAAACTCTTGCCTTCCTTAATCCAGATTTGATGGGTGATGTCAGTTCAGCTTCTGGTAAGTTGTCATCTTTATTCATCAATTATATTCAAAATTAAACATTCAATTTTAATATTAGAGGAGCCTTTTTGCTACTAAAGACTACTCTTGAAATATCTGCAGCAGATAGAAAAATACTTTGAAAACTGTTTATGACCATGAGTAAACATTTTGTTGTCTACAACATGCAGATGACTTTTGAAAATATTGTAGCATAAGTTTGAATTGCTAATAATGAGCTATTACTTCTTTTGTTACAAAGTTTTTGGCTATATTTAATAATAACACTTTCATGTATATATATATTACATGGTTTTTTTTGCCTTGATGTTTTTGAAGTTGTCTGCTGCAGATTTGTTGTATGTTGGAATGGTTGAATTGAGTAGTGTTCACATGACATTTATTTTAAAAGTTACCAAATTAAAAACATCTTCAGCAAACAAATTTGAATAAACAGGAAAAACCTCCATGAATGAGATTTTAATTATTTTAAATATGGTTGAAAACATTGTGGCAAATGAAAATTGATGTGATGGTGGCGGCGGCGGCGGCGGCGGCGTGGTCGTCCGGTTAAGGTTTTTTGTTTAGCTCAGCTTTTTTTATACCCTCGCAAACGTAGTTTGAAGGGGGTATACTGGAATCAGCCTGTCGGTCGGTCTGTCCGCAAAATCTGTTCCGTTGTACTCCTCCTTCAGTTTCTACCTGATTGACTTGATACTTGGCATAAATGTTAATCAGGAGTAGTAGATGTGCAACACGCAAATTTCATGTCCCTGTGACCTTGACCTCTGACCTTGAAATAGGATATTTTTTTTGTTAAAATCTAATCTGTTGTACTCCTCCTTCAGTTTCAACCTGATTTACTTGATACTTGGCATAAATGTTAATCAGGAGTAGTAGATGTGCAAGACGCAAATTTCATGTCCCTGTGACCTTCACCTCTGACCTTGAAATAGGATTTTCTTTTTGTTAAAATCTAATCTGTTGTACTCCTCCTTCAGTTTCAACCTGATTTACTTCATACTTGGCATAAATGTTAATCAGGAGTAGTAGATGTGCAACACACAAATTTCATGTCCCTGTGACCTTGACCTCTGACCTTGAAATAGGATTTTCTTTTTGTTAAAATCTAATCTGTTGTACTTCTCCTTCAGTTTCAACCTGATTTACTTGATACTTGGCATAAATGTTAATCAGGAGTAGTAGATGCGCAAGACGCAAATTTCATGTCCCTGTGACCTTCACCTCTGACCTTGAAATAGGAATTTTGTTTGTTAAAATCTAATCTGTTGTACTCCTCCTTCAGTTTCAACCTGATTTACTTCATACTTGGCATAAATGTTAATTAGGAGTAGTAGATGTGCAAGACGCAAATTTCATGTCCCTGTGACCTTCACCTCTGACCTTGAAATAGGATTTTTTTTCTTAAAATCTAATCTGGTGCGTCATGTCATTCCAACATACTACAGTGACCACTTGATTGTGTCTGGTGCTATTCCCTTCAAGAAGCTGTGCTAGTGTCAAGAGGTAGAACATGATCAGCATGCCCATTCACGCAAAATGTTGCGTGAATCACGTAAAATAATCAGCATGCACGTAAAAGTTCTGATGTTGAGGGGTACATGCACGTAAAATTAATATGAAGAAATAAGACACTCTATTCTATTATTTTTATGGTTGTTGCCTTTCAATTTTCGGCTTCAAGTCTTTCAACTATGAAAATATACGATCGGGCTGAATCGGCCATTTGTGGATGGGAAAACCCATCTTTATCGGAAATGCATCGGATCGTTTCGTCACATCTCAACTGTTCTTTAATATATTATACGGAAATATCCGATTGAACAATCGGTTGTCATCGTTCAACTTCGACAAGCCAATAAGCAATGTACAAACTGGTCACATGATCAGTAAGTCAAATATGACGTAAACAGCCAAGCAGGGCACAGCTCATTATCGAGAAGTTGCGATTTGGGAAGGGCGATTACGTATCCAAAATGTTGCATCGTCTACGCGGGTGAAATGAACAAAAAAAGGACATTTTAAAGAGCTTGTCATTAATTTGTCCTGTTACGATTAAAAATCGAAATATGATGAAGTGAAACTAGAGTAAAACTAGACGTATATTCGGACGCGCTTTTTTCGGATCCTTTTTATGGCAAAGTAACCAAATTTAATTTAAAGACATTTGATAGTGACGCAAGTTCTTTTTACATGATTATACACAGTGGTATTTGCCGATTCATATTGGCATGCTTTACTTTGCAGAAAATAAAACATCACCAGACAAGCAGGTTGCCAACTATGTTACATCAACAGAGCCTGAATTGAAGAGAACAGAATGCAGATGTTCTGTTTGTCCTTTGCAGATATTTTTTTTTTGTCTACAACAGACACATTTTAAATACACTGTGGGAGAGGGATATATTGCTCATACTTTTATCTACTTTCAATGATAATGTTAATTTGTACTTTCTCTTTAATTAGTCAATCTGTTAAGTTTTTGTCTTTTCCTTGAATGTGGAGAGGGAGATGATAAAAAAGAACAAAATCAACATTTCCTTGTTTATTATATCTGTACCCCTTATTGTTACTGTGTACCCCAAATTTTCAAAGGCAGTGGGTACATGTACCCAAAATCTCAGAACTCAGTGGGCATGCTGATGATATTATATTACATTATAGCTACTGTAAACTACCTGAATTACGTAAGGATTTTATATTCCCTTATATTCGCAAGCTGATCTCCTTGCCAAATTAATACCTTGTGAAAATATATCGATCAGAAGTGAAATTTAAACTTCTGCTACTTATTCTCAAAATTAAAATATCAAAATATCAAAATCATGATAAATATCGAAAATAGGTCCTCACGAATATTCAGTAGTTTACAGTAAAAACCTTGTTACTCTTTGAATAAAGAATGTGGTTCATTTTCTTCTTGTTTGTTTGTTTTCTGAAACTAGTAAACTAAATAAATTTTTCATGAGGAAATAATACTTTATGCAGATTGTATTTTATGCATTAGAAAATGTTCTTGACAAAATTTCTTTAAAATTAGATTTGTATATCTTTTCCTCAAAAAGTGTCTGGCAGATTTTCAAATAATTTTGTAGCCCTCTATCAGATTCCTTCAAGCCATGTTGATTGGTCAAAAAACATGGCCGCCAGTGGTGCGGGGCTATTTTGCCTTATATGGCTATATTGAAAACTTAAAAAATCTTCTTCACTGAAAGTGTCTGGCCGATTTTCAAATAATTTTGTAGAAATATTCCTTAAGTGACCCACTTTCAGATTCCTTCAAGCCATGTTGATTGGTCGAAATACATGGCTGCCAATGGACAGGGCTATTTTGCTTTATATGGCTAAAGTGAAAACTTAAAAAATCTTCTCCTCAAAAAGTGTCTGGCCGATTTTCAAATAATTTTGTAGAAATGTTCCTAGGTTGACCCTCTATCAGATTCAGCCAAAACAGGCGAGCGATCCAGGGCCATTATGACCTTCTTGTTGTTTGTATGTGAAACATCCGAGGTTCAGATAAGGAGGGGTTTACAGCTCTTTTCCCTGCAATATCTTTCTTATTATCCAAACAAACCCTATAATGTTGGTGCTATAATGAAACAATTGTTTTGAGTACCTACAAGATAGGGTAAATGTGTCAAATAAGGATTTTAGAACATACAAAACGCCCCCCTATCTAGATTTTATCGGGTTTTTTTTCTGTATTTCATGTGTGTACATGTATATTGTTATTACGTAACTATTACAATAAACCATATGTATTCAAATATATATATAAAGCTCTGTTCTTAGAAGAATGCTACAGATTTCACTAAATGATTGAATGCCATTTGATTTATTATTTCCCTTATAAAGAGCATACCTTTACACCATGTTTTCAATTCTATATACTTATTATAATTATAATATATTTTTCTTCTAACATCACACATTTCCCCCAATTTCAAAGGAAAAATATGACACCAGTTAAAGGGTTACACTTTTGTTGACTGCATTTGCGTAGGCTGGTCAGAATCTTCACTGATGAATGATTATTTTCCCCATTTTTGTCCCTCCGTATCTGACCTTGCTATCACTTTTTAGCTCGACTATTCAAAGAATATGAGAGCTATACTACTCACCCTGGCGTCGGCGTCCACGTCACACTTTGGTTAACGTGTTGCATGCAAGTACTTAAATACTACATGTATTGCATTGAAACTTTCTACAACCCTACTTAACTATCACACCTATGTAGATTATCAAGTTAGATAACTCTATCTTGCATTTTATACAAGTTATGGCCCTTTTTTACTTAGAAATTCTGGTTAAAGTTTTGCGTGCAACTAAATTAAGAGTCCATATCTCAGTATTTACTTGATGCATTGCATTGAAACTTAATACAACCCTACCCAAGCATCACACCTATGTAGATTATTAAGTAAGATAACTCTATCCTGCATTTTATGCAAGTTATGGCACTTTTTTTACTTAGAAATTCTGGTTAAAGTTTTGCGTGCAACTAAATTAAGAGTCCATATCTCAGTATTTACTTAATGCATTGCATTGAAACTTTATACAACCATACCTAAGCATCACACCTATGTAGATTATCAAGTTAGATAACTCTATCCTGCATTTTATGCAAGTTATGGCCCTTTTTTTACCTAGAAATTCTGGTTAAAGTTTTGCGTGCAACTAAATTAAGAGTCCATATCTCTGTATTTACCTGATGCATTCCATTGAAACTTTCTATAACCCTACCCAACTATCACACCTGTGTAGATTATCAAGTCAGATAACTCTATCCTGCATTTTATGCAAGTTATGGCCCTTTATTTACTTAGAAATTCTGGTTAAAGTTTTGCGTGCAACTAAATTAAGAGTCGATATCTCTGTATTTACCTGATGCATTGCATTGAAACTTTCTACAACCCTTAGACCCAACTATCACACCTGTGTAGATTATCAAGTTAGATAACTCTATCCTGCATTTTATGCAAGTTATGGCCCTTTTTTTACTTAGAAATTCTGGTTAAAGTTTTGTGTGCAACTAAATTAAGAGTCGATATCTCTGTATTTACCTGATGCATTGCATTGAAACTTTCTACAACCCTTAGACCCAACTATCACACCTGTGTAGATTATCAAGTTAGATAACTCTATCCTGCATTTTATGCAAGTTATGGCCCTTTTTTTACTTAGAAATTCTGGTTAAAGTATTGCATGCAACTAAATTAAGAGTCCATATCTCAGTATTTACTTAATGCATTGCGTTGAAACTTTATACAACGCTACCCAATTATCACACTTATGTAGATTATCAAGTATGATAACTCTATTCTGCATTTTATGCAAGTTATGGCCCTTTTTTTACTTAGAAATTCTGGTTAAAGTTTTGCATACAACTACATTAAGAGACCATCTCTTAGTAACTACTTGATGCATTGCATTGAAACTTTATACAACCCTTCCCAACCATCACACCTATGTAAACAATCAAGTATATATCTCTATCCAGTATATTTTGCAATTAATTACCATTTTTTTAACTAGAAATTTGGTTAAAGTTTTGCATGCAACTACATTTAGAGTCGATATCCTAGTATTTACTTCATGCATTGCTTTGAAACTTTATTCAACCCTATCCAACTATCACACCTATGTTTGATTTTCAAGTTAAATAACTCTATCCAGCATTTTATTCAAGTTATGGCCCTTTTTGGACTTATAAATTCTGGTTAAAGTTTTGCATGCAACTACATTAAGAGACCATATCTTAGTAACTACTTCATGCATTGCATTGAACTTTATACAGCCCTTCCCAATCATCACACCTATGTAAACAATCAAGTACAATAACTATCCAGCATTTTATGCAAGTTATGGCCCTTTTTGGACTTAGAAATTCTGGATTAAGTTTTGCATTTAGAGTGTAATCTCATTAACAACTTGAAGCATTGTATTGAAACTTTATACAACCTTTCCCAATTTCACAACTATAAACACAACCAATTAAGATAACTCTATCCTGCATATGGTGCAAATTGTTGCCGTTTTTTTACTTAGAAATTATGGTTAAAGGTTTGCGTGCAACTACATTAAGAGTCCATATCTTATTAACTACTTGATGCATTCCATTGCATTCCTAACCATCACACCTATTAAAATAATCAAGTTAAATAACTCTATCCTGCATATAATGCAAATTATCACCCTTTTTAGATATTGTGGTTAATGTTTTGCATGCAACTACATTAGAGTCCATTATCTCAGTAACTTAAATAAGCGGTGGAATAGTCGAGCACGCTGTCCTCCGACAGCTCTTGTTTTATTCAGATCCATTTTTGTCCCACTTGTCCGATCTTGCTTTGAAATCAAGTGACAGACAAACAAAGGTAGCTGCGTGTGAATTACTACATTCCTTGGTATTGTTTACTATTGGACGAGGGGCCCAGATACCTGATACTGAGATGGAGAGAGCATCGATGGCAGCTATCTACGAAAAGATCTTTCCTGTAATACAGAAGTTGGCTTGTGATGTTGAATTGGTGAGTAATACAACACCAGAGGGTGTTAAATTTTTAACCCTTTCTCACATACAATAAATTTGCAGTAGACAACATTTGAAATATACAGACAAAAACATGAAAAATCTCCATAAATTAATGTAATTATTAAAAAGAGTTGAAAACATTGTGGCAAAAGGAGAAATTGCTCGTTTTGAGCAATTCCTTCTTTTGTCACAATGTTTTCAAAAGTCGTCTGCTGTGGATGCATCAAAGTGCGTCTACAAGTGGAAAAAGGTGTATTAAAGGGAGATTTAAGGATTGTTGAATATTAAGTCCTTTGAATATATAGCTCACATGAAAAAAATGTGCTCAAGGTGAGCTATTGTGATGTGAGATGGTCCTGTGTCTTTTGTCTGTGATCATTTTCCATTGAATAAGAACTCTTCCCTTAGCACTGGGTAAATTTTGATTATGCAGATCATTTCAGTGGATTGTTGCTGTGGTAGCCTCTACCAAAGGGCTCTTAATTGTCATGTTAACTGACAATTTGAAAACTATTTTGCACAAATGTTCTTTGGGGCACCCTTTACCAAGATTGTTAAAATATTTCCAATCCGTTAAAAAACATGGCCGCCACGGGGCAGAGCTTGTTTTCCTTATATGTGCATTGTTAAAACTTTAAAAATCTTCTTGTCCAAAAGTACTGGCCCGATTTGAAAATTATTTTGCACAAAAGTTCCTTGGAGCCACCCTTTACCAAGATTGTTCAAATATTTCCGATCTGTTGAAAAACATGGCTTCCAGGGGGCGGAGCTTGTTTTCCCTATTATACATTGTTAACATTTTAAAAATGTTCTTGTCCAAAAGTACTGGCCCAACTTGAAAATTATTTTGCACAAATGTTCCTTGGGGCACCCTTTACCAAGATTGTTCAAATATTTCCGATCCGTTGAAAAACATGGCCACCAGGGGGCGGAGCTTGTTTTCCTTATATGTGCATTGTTAAAACTTTAAAAATCTTCATGTCCAAAAGAATTAGCCGGATTTGAAAATTATTTTGCAAAAATGTTCCTTGGGGCACCCATTACCAAGATTGTTCAAATATTTCCGATCCGTTGAAAAAACATGGCCACCAGGGCGCAAGCTTGTTTTCCTTATATGTGCATTGTTAAAGCTTTAAAAATCTTCATGTCCAAAAGAATTAGCCGGATTTGAAAATTATTTTGCAAAAATGTTCCTTGGGGCACCCATTACCAAGATTGTTCAAATATTTCCGATCAGTTGAAAAAACATGGCCACCAGGGCGGAGCTTGTTTTCCTTATATGTGCATTGTTAAAACTTTAAAAATCTTCTTGTCAAAAAGTACTGGCCTGATTTAAAGATAAGTTTGGCACAAATGCTTATTGGGTGACCAAGATTGTTCAAATATTTCCGATCCGTTTAAAAACATGGCCACCAAGGGGCGGAGCTTGTCCTTATATGTGCATTGTAAAATCTTTAAAAATCTTCTTGTCAAAAAGTACTGGCCTGATTCAAAAATAATTTTGCACAAATCATCCTTAGGCGACCTTCTACAAAAATTGTTAAAATTTATACGATCCATTGAAAAACATGGCCACTGCAGGGCGGGGCTTGATTTCCTTATATGTGCATTGTAAAATCTTTAAGAATTTTGTCCAAAAGTACTGGCCCGATTTAAAGATAATTTGGCACAACTGTTCTTTGGGGCACCCTCGACCAAGATTGTTCAAATAATCTGATCCGTTGAAAAACATGGCCACCAGGGGGTTGCTTGTTTTCCTTATATGTATAGAGTAAAAACTTTGAAAACTATTGAAGTTCTATTAAATCAGGTGAGCGATATAGGGCCATGAAAAAAACTTGAAAATAAAAAATGAATACACTGTTATTGAAAACAAATTGAATACACATATGCAATTTCTCCTTTTGTGATAAATTTTTCTGGTACAATGATTGCAAAAGGGATCTGCTGGAAATGCTTCAAAATGCTTCGCGATTTAGGAAAAGGGTTGCGAAACCTTTATCCTTTTACACACATATAGACCCTTTCTGATGCAGCAGACGACTTTTGAAAACATTCTGACAAAAGGAGAAATTGCTCAAACCATTTCCCACATACAACAAATTGGCAGTAGAAGACTTTCAAAAACATCTAGACAAAAGTTTGGAAAATCCCTGTAATGCTAATGAATAATTGAAAAGAGTTGAAAAAACAGTGGCAAAATTAATGTTCTTTAGAAGCTTCAAAATAACCCTTTCCCACATACAACAAATCTGCAGCAGACGACTTTGAAAACATTTATTCAACAAGATGGAAAATCTCTCTAAAAAATAAAGATTAATAATTGAAAAGAGTTAAAAACGTTGTGGCAAATGGAGAAATTGCTTGTTTTGAGCAATTTCTCTTTTTGCAACAATGTTTTCAAAAGTCATCTGCTACATGGACATCAGAAAGCATCTATATGTGGGAAAGGGTTAACTTGTAGTTCTTTTTAGATTACCTGTCGTCCGTCGTTAACTTTTAGCTTTAAACATCTCCTCCTGAACCACATGGACTAATTCAACTAAACTTCACAGGAATGTTCTTTGGTGGCCCTCTTTCAAAATTGTTTAAAGATTTAAATTCCCATTGAGAACTTCGTTGGCTGCGGCATCAGAAAGGTGGCAAAATGTCCGAACATTAAAATATTCTCCTCTGAATCTGCCTGTCAGATTCCAATATAGTTTGGTAGAAATTTTCCTTGGGTGACTCTCTACAAAGATTGTTCAAGGCATACTGTTTGGTGAAAAACATGGCAGTCAGAGGCATCAGAAAAGGGGCTATTTTGCCTTATATGGCTATAGTGAAAACTAAAAATCTTCTCCTCCGGAAGTGTCAGGCCGATTTTCAAATAATTTGGAGAAATGTTTCTTGATGAACCTCTATCTGAAATCCTTCAAGCATGTTGATTGGTCGAAAAACATGGCCGCCAGGGGTGGGGTGGGGGTATTTTGCCTTATATGGCTATAGTGAAAACTTAAAAAATCTTCTTCTCCGAAAGTGTCAGGCCGATTTTCAAATAATTTTGTAGAAATGTTCCTTGGATGAACCTCTATCAGATTCCTTCAAGCCAAAGTTGATGGTCGGAAACTATGGCCGCCAGGGGGTGGGGCTTATATTTGAATAGGAATCTTACTTCAGTGATCCTCTACTTAATTTGTTCAAGCCATATTGATTGGTTACAAAATCATAGCAACCTCGCATCATCACAAAAGGGGTAAATTGAACTTTTAGCTACATATGACAACTCCTACCATTCCACTTGACCAATTTCAACGTTACTTCACAGGAATGTTCAATGATGGTCCTCTTTCAAAATTATTCAAAGACTTACATTCTGTTGTAGAACTTTTGTTGCTGCGGGCATCAGAAATTGTGAAAAATAACCATACTTTAAAAACCTCCATCTCCATAATCCATTTGTCAGATTCAAAGATAATTTGGCAGAAATGTTCTATGAATGACTCTCTACAATAACTGTTCAAGCCATATTGATTTAGTTGACAAACAGGGCAGCAAAGCAGGCATCAGGAAAGATGCAAAATGACAAAACTTTATAATTCCATTCTTATTAATGTTCTTGTTAGATTTCAAGATATAAATGGCTTTTACTGATAAACTATTTCTTTAACTGAGTGTCCACTCCTTGCAGTTTCTTTTGAACTCCTGATCAAATTTTTCACTGATATTTGCAGTTAAATATTTGCTTCTAATTTACTATCATTCAGGTGATCGATTTAGGGCCCATCTTGGCCCTCTTCTGGTATTACCTGTCTTGGAAGGGAGACACATGGATGACTTCTCTGTCTTCTGTTAACTTGCCCTGTCTGCATGTTCCTCTTTCAACTATTACTGACATATTAGCAGGCACATGTGTGTTCCTTCAAACACTTAAAAAATGGTAGTAGTGGCTGCCCTCATAGACACTCAGGGTTGCAGTGTTAGCATTACAACTGACTGGCTGGTGGTGTCAAAAATAATGGACCAGGAGTACTGGTAACTTACCCAGGGAAACTCTGTGATATAACTGAATTGTTGTTTAAAGCGGCCTTTAAACACCAATCAATCAATCAAACACTCTTGTTACTTAAAAAGATTCAGTGTGGTGTTGTTGATTTTACTCCTTCTAGGATGGTTTAATTCAACCAGCAGATATGGCATTGAGAGATTTCTGTGCTAAATGCCTGCATGAGTTCCAAAGATGGTCGATCAAACAGACTGGTACTAAGGCAATAAAACAATTTGTAATACAAAAAAGTGATTTCCTTAACCCTTTTCTGAGGCCTGCTAGCTCAGTCGGTGGCGACGCAGGCTGTCCATCCAGGGGTTGCGAGTTTAAATCCTAGCTCGGCCATCATTCTTTCCGACGTTTGACAAAAGTCACTGTGACAAGTCATTCGTCTTTCACCAAAGGGCTAATAGTCTATGTTGAAAAGCAGTCAGTTGCTTGCAAAGTATGTTGTGTGGAGTACTGGTGTGAGAAGCTAGGAAACTGGCCATTGTGATATGACTGAAAAATTGTTGAAAACGGTGTTAAGCCCTAATCAATCAATCATGTAGACGCTTTCTGACGCATATGCATCAGACGTATTTTGAAAAACTAAAAGAGAAATTGCTCGCGATGAGCAAATCATGAGCAATTACTCCTTTAGTCACAATGTTTTCAACTCTATTTAATAGTTCTCATTTATGGAGATTGTTCACAGTTTTGTCGGTTTGTTTTCAAAGTCGTCTGCTGCAGATTTGACGTGTGTGGGAAGGGGTTAATGACTTGCTTTGAGTGTTGGGCATCTAGCATCGAAAGTGTGATGCCATGGGCTATTGATCCAGAGATTGATTGATTAATTGGGGTTTAACGCCGTTTTAGCACATGGTAAGGTGAACTCGACGTTGTGATATAAGTGAAAAACCGTTGTTTATCTCCAATCACTTAAAGGGGTATTGGACTGAACCATGTGGAGCTACATTTCTTGCATTTTTAGCTCACCTATGCACGAAGTGCAAGGTGAGCTATTGTGATCACATTTTGTCCGGCGTCCGTCCGTCGTGCGTCGTCCGTCATGCGTCGTCAACATTTCAGCTTGTTAACACTCTACAGGCTACATTTTGCATCCAATCTTCATGAAAGTGTATCAGAACATTCATCTCCATCAAATCTTGGACAAGTTCGAAACTGGGCCATATGAGGTCAAAAACGAGGTCACTAGGTCAAATTGAAGCGAAATCTCGTTAACACTCTGGAGGCCACATTTTCAACTTGAGCATGTTGAAACTTTATCAGAATGTTTGTCTTGATGATATGTAGGTCAAGTTCGAACATGGGTCATGTCGGGTCAAAAAAAAGGTCACTAGGTCAAATTGAAGGAAAATCTTGTTAACACTCTAGAGGCCGCAATTTTTGCTTCAGCAGTTTGAAAACATCTAGGTCAAGTTCGAATATGGGTCATATCGGGTCAGAAACTAGGTCACTAGGCCAAATTGAAGGGTAATCTTGTTAATACTGTAGAGGCCACATTTTCAACTTGAGCATGTTGAAATATTGTCAGAATGTTTGTCTTAAAGATATCTAGGTCAAGTTTAAATATGGGTCATATTGGGTCAGAAACTAGGTCACTAGGCCAAATTGAAGGAAAATCTTGTTAACTCTGTAGAAGCCGCATGTTTTGAAATTTTGTCAGAATGTTTGTCTTAAAGATATCTCGGTAGTTCGAATATGGGTCATATTGGGTCAGAAACTAGGTCACTAGGCTAAATTGAAGGAACATCTTGTTAACTCTGTAGAAGACGCATTTTTTGCTACAGCAGCTTGACATTTTATGAGAATGTTTATCTAAATGATATCTAAGCCAAGTTCGAATATGGATCATGTAGGGTCAAAAACTAGGTCACTAGGCCAAATTGAAGGAAAATCTTGTTAACACTTTGGATGCCACATTTTTTGCTTCAGCAGCTTGAAATTTGGTCAGAATGTTTGTCTGAATTATATCTAGGTCGAATATGGATCATATTGGGTCAGAAACTAGGTCACTAGGCCAAATTGAAGGAACATCTTGTTAACTCTGTAGAAGACACATTTTTTGCTACAGCAGCTTGACATTTTATGAGAATGTTTATCTAAATGATATCTAAGCCAAGATCGAATATGGATCATGTAGGGTCAGAAACAAGGTCAATAAAGGAAAATATTGTTCAAACTCCGGAGGCCGCATTTTTACTTTGAGCAAGTTGAAAATTTGTCAGAATGTTGTCTTGATAATATCTAGTCCATGTTGGAATATGGGTCATATCAGGTAAAAAAATATAGATCACTAGGCCAAATGAAGGAAAATCTTGTTAACACTGTGGAGGTTGCATTCAGAATAATTGTCCTGATGTATTTTGCATTATAGTACATTGTATAATTAAGGTGAGCGATCCAGGGCCATCATGGCCCTCTTGTTGTAAGAAGTTACAACTAGTTGACAGATAGTGAAGGCTTTGATAAGGCTGTGAATGTACAGGTTTGCCCACATCTTCACAATTGGTAAATGCAATATCACCTTTTTTTTACACAATCAGAAGGAAGGAATGTGCAGGATAATTTTAATCTACATAATGGTCAAATGTCTGAAAACGCATCTTCCTATCTTTGAGCTGTTACGAGCATAAATACTTTAGAATGCTTTACCCTTTCACACATACAACATAACTGCAGCAGATGACTTTGGACAAATCTAGAAATAATTATTGAAAATCTCAGAAAATGAAGGTATAAGTACTGAAAAGAGTTGAAAACTTTGTGGCAAAAGGAGAAATTGTTCGTTTTGAGCAATTTCACCTTTTTGTCACAATGTTTTCAAATGTCATCTGCTGCAGAGGCTTCAGTAAGCGTCTATATGTGGAAAAGGCTTTAGGCATGTAAAATGCATTGAATTTCAGAAAGCAGAAACCAATCCAATCAATGCCAAGTCTGTATTGAAGAGGCTGCAAATTAGCTTCTTAAGACATCCAAATGCATTTAAGAGACTTGGAGCTGCTCTGGCTTTCAATAACATCTAAACAGTCCACGTTAGTTGATATATTTTGGTTTATAACCTTTTTCCCCGATACAAAGAAATCTGCAGCATACAACTTTTAAAATATCTAGGCAAATCTTTTGGTGTTAAGATCATTGTTGCCAAAGGAGAAATTACTCATAATATGGATTTGTCCTTTTGCCACAATGTTTTCTTATCTTTTAAAAAGTTATATTTTAATTTATGGAATTTTTCCATATTTTTCCATATTTTTAGCTCACGTGCTCAAGGCGAGTTATTGTGATCGCCTTTTGTATGGCGTCATTTGTGTGTTGCGTCATCCGTCAACTTCTTCTCCTCAGTAACCAGTGGGTCAAATTGACCTCACCAGAATTCTTTCAATTTTTTTGGGGATCATGGCACGAAATTAAAAAAAACTAATATGGCTTAGTGAAAATTTTAAAAATCTTCTCCGAAAGTGTTTTGTAGAAATTTTCCGGGGCTGTTTTGCCTTATATGGCTCAAGAGAAAAATTGAAAAATCTTCTCCTCCGAAAGGCAGATTTTCAAATAATTTTGTAGAAATCTTCCTAGGGTAATCCTCTATCAGATTCCTTCAAGCCATGTTGATTGGTCGAAAACTATGGCCGCCAGGGGTGGGGCTTATATGGCTAAAGTGAAAAAGAAATTAAAACTTAAAAATTCTTCTTCTGAAAGTGTCAGGTTGATTTTCAAATAATTTTGTAGAAATGTTCCTAAGGTGACGCACTATCAGATTCCTTAAAGCCATGTTGATTGGTTGAAAAACATGGCCGCCACAGGGTGGGGCTATTTGCCTTATATGGCTTTAGTGAAAACTTAAAAAATCTTCTTCTCCGGAAGCGTTTGGCCGATCTTCAAATAATTTTGTAGAAATCTTTCAAGGGTGACCCTCTATCAGATTCCTTCAAGCCATGTTGATTGGTCGAAAACTATGGCGTCCAGGGGCAAGGCTTATATGGCTAAAGTGAAAAGGAAATTAAATCAGGTGAGCGATCCAGGGTCATGATGGCCCTCTTGTTTTTTAACTGCTGCACATTTATTTTATGAAGAAAAAAAAGGGGGGAGTGGGGTGAAGTTCATAAATGATGAACCTAGATAAGACAAAAACAGTAACCAATTAGACTTGACAGATAATTCTTGACAGAATATAAAATAAAGCACATGTAACTTAAAGAATTTGTGCCAAAATATCCAATCTGCGCAAGTTGCATCAATGTGCAAGGTAGTAATTTTGTTTCGCTCCAATCATGTTTTACATTTTCTTGTCATTTTAGATTTTTCTCAAATATGGATTGATCATAAGTTTGAAAACATGATGCAAGAGTTATTCCTGCTCAAGATTTTGCACACAACATTGTGGCAAAAGAAGAGGTTACTTATTATGAGCTATTTCTTCTTCTGCCATAGTGTTATAAAAGGATGTCTGCTGCAGATTTGATTAATGTGGGAAAAGGTTACATGACTTGGAGCATCTCCTACATATGGACACATTCTTAGTTTTAGTCTGTGAATGCTCTCTGCTTTCATTACTTAAAACGCATTGATTCTCTATCTTCTATACCCAATCTAGGGAAGAAGAACCCTTGGTCAACATGAACAACTTTCAAAGTTGTCTGCTGCCATTTTGTTGTATGCGGGAAAGGGTTCAGAAATGATTAGCTAAAGAGTTAAGCAGTATAGTTGATTGCATTGTACCTCAACATTATGTTACTTGGTTACCAACAGAAGTCGACAACCTTTACATGTCAGACACATAATATTAATGGTTTCTTAATAATTATTACCAATGCAATGGAAAAAAAAAAAAATCTGCTTGTCCAAAAGTATTGGCCCAATTTAAAAATAATTTGGCTCGAATGGTTCTATCAAGATTGTCCAAATGATTTCGATTCATTGCAAAACATGGCTGCCAGTGTACTGAAATAAATCTTCTTTTCCAAACTATAGGCCTGATTTGAAAATAATTTACTACAAATATAAATTTAACTTATAAAATCTTTAATTTGTAAAAGTGTATAACACTAAATACGCTTTCTTTAAACAATAATATTATATTTGGTCAATTGTAAGTAAGTTTATCTGTATGCATTGTGAGCAAATTGGAGGCAAGTTATGGCAACAACATGCAATAAACCATCAGCAGACAACTTTGAAAACATGAAGTAAAAAACACAGAAGTAGGTATAATTACTTTAAAAAGTTGAAAGCAGAGTGGCAAAAGGGAAAATTGCTCATCATGAGCAATATCTCCTTTTGCCACAAGTTTTAAAAAGGCGTCTGCTGCAGAATCGTCAGAAAGCGTCTACAAGTGGGAAAGGGTTAAGGTGATTGAACGAGATGCCTCATAATTGGGCTGAGTTGTCTGGATACGTTATAGTTTGACAATTTTACATATCGAAATATTGATAATTCTTTGAACAATTATCATTACATTATCAGTGGTATTTGTTATTTTATTCGATAGAACTTACCTAATTAACCCTTTTTCACATCCAGTGGCATTTCTGCAAGAGAAATTTCTCTTTATGAAGACAACTCAGTTCCATGATTTTACTTTCATTTATCTACATCTACCCTCATACTGTTTGGAAAGGTTTATCTAATGTCTTTTAAACATTGCCCTCATAAAGGAAAAGTATATTTATTGAAAAAAATTCAAACATTGTGAGAAAGGAGTTGTCCTCTTTAATAAATTTATCATTTTTTACCCGAAATGTTTTCAAAAGTAGCTGCGGATGCCTCAAGACATCTGCAACATGTAAATTGTTTATATTTGACAGCTCTCATATTATATTAAAAGGTACACAGGAACAGTGCTGTAAGGTGTTAGAACATCTGGAGAAAATCATAAGACATAAAGCCAAATTGCTACAGGCTACTTCTGAACTGAGAAAGGAACCAAGGTATTTTTGTGACACCTGTCTTTGTAGGTGACACATTAACCCTTTCCCATATACAACAAATCTGCAGCAGACAACTTTGAAAACATATCCGAGAAATATTGGAAACTCCCTTTAAATGAAAGTAAAATAACTGAATAGAGTTGAAAACATGGTGACTAAAAAAGAAATTGCTTGTTTTGAGCAATTTCTTCTTTTGTTGCAATGTTTTTAAAAAACTGTCTGCTGCAGAGGCGTCAGAAAGTGTCTATATGAGGGAAAGGGTTAAGGGTCACTTCTCTGTTATCTTCCGTCTGTTTGTCACACTTGTGTGTACTGCACGTTTGGTAAGAAACACAAATTTTCCTTCAAACACTAGTGTTGCTACTTAAAATAATATTTATTCAAGGTTTTGATCTTGGTATCTTTATCACCTGGGTTATTCAAGCAGTAAAAAGTAGAAATGTTCCTTTAGTGACCCCCTTAAAGATTCCTAGACTATGTGGAAAAGCATCTAGTTGCTTGGCAAGTATGTTGTGCGGAGAACTAGTGTGAGAAAGCTAGGAAACACATGAGCAGGTGAACGGGCCGCCATGGTATGACTGAGTAATTGTTGAAAATGGCGTTAAACCCAAATCAATCAATCAATTAATCCTTTGTAACACAAAGGGATCTCTTCTGTGTTGTCTGTTCATCCTTAAGGCTTTCACTTACTGATCTACGGGTTGGGGACACATGTGCTCTAGATGAAGGGCGTATTTCTTGTTCTTAAATTCTTGAACCATAAAACCTATTGTTGTGGGTGCTCAAAGGATTCATCTCACAGAAACAACTCTTTTGAATACCCACACCATAGGGTTTGGTCTATCAATAAGAGAGATATTGATAGGAAAATACCAATTTAATCACCTTTATCTAGACCTCTGCGTCTAAAAAAACTCTTATTGAATTAAAACTAAAGGCTCTTTTAGCTTGTTTCGGAGGATTTATTATAACACTTTGAGACAAGGATAACCATCACAAGAACTCAAATCATTTTAAGTTATGAAATCTTATATCAGACCATTTTCTTAAACCTTTCCCACATGCAACAAATCTGCAGCAGACGACTTTGAATAGATATTGACAAAATCATGAAAATTCTCCATGAATGGGTGTTAAATAATTAAATAGAGTTGAAACATTGTGGCCAAAGGAGAAATTGCTTGTTTTGAGCAATTTCTGCTTTTGTCACAGTGTTTTGAAAAGTTGTCTACAGCAGAGGCGTCAAAAAGGGTATATATGTGGGAAAGGGTTAAATTGTTCCTCATGTAGAAATGCCATTTGATAACCTGCATCAAACAGTTATTGCAAACTTTTTTTGAACACTTCTTTGGTAATAGCTAGTTTATTTTTACATATGAGTTCTTTTGAACAATCTAAATTTGTAAAAATTGTTTATAATAGTGAAACTGGAGTTCGTATGAACATTTATGTTTTGTTTGACTTCAGCAAAAGTTACAGGAGCAGAAAGCAAGGAGAGAAAACCAAGTAACAATGTATAGAAAGTACAGAAGTGGGGACTTACCAGATATACAAATTAAATATTCCTATATTATAGCTCCACTACAGGCCTTGGCATATGTGAGTAACATGTATTATTAACCTTTTCACACTAACAACAAATCTGCGGCAGATGACTTCATAAATATTTAGAAATTCTCTATGAATGAAATTGTATTTATTGAATTGAGCTGAAGAAGAATTGTTCATTTTGAGAAATGTTTGCGTTTGGCACAATGTTTTCAAAATACGTCACACGGTCTGTAAGTGGGAAAGGAAGGCTTAAAAGTAATTTATTTTTTTGTTAATTAGAGTTTTTTTTACTCTGTGTCTGGTTCAAGTTTGAGAGCCAGTTTTGGGTAAGCTAGAGTGGCGAGTCCCGGTAGCTCAGTTGGTTGCCATGCAGGATGTCATTCCAGGGGTTGTGGGTTTGAACCCCAACTTGGCTAATATTCTTTCCGACGTTTGACAAAAGTCAATTTGACAAGAGTCATTTGTCTTCCACCAACAAGCTAACAGTCTATGTGGAAAAGCAGCCAGTTGCTTAGGAAAAATGTTGTGTGGAATACTGGTGTGAGAAAGCCAGGAAACACATGGGGTAAGCTAGATGAAGTTCTCTGTTGAGGTAAGATACAAACTTATCGTTTTGACTCAACAATGTAATTAAGTTATGATTTTCCTTTACCAAACTTCGTATCCCTTTCCCACATACAAGCAATCTGCAACAGACAACTTTGAAATCATCCAGACAAACATATGGAAAATCTCATATATAAAAGGATCATGGAGTGTTAAAACTTCATAGTTGAATACCATTTATACAGCGCGTTTCATGCTATGTAAGAATAACTATTTTATTTTCAGAGGGACAGCACAGTTGCCAAGTTATTATTCAGTGCCATATTCCAAGCCATTTTCTCCAAGATGGAGGAAGTAAAGACTGACTGAGAAGCAAGTGAAGCATTGACCCACATCAACTCCAGCATAGACAGTATCCTATCCCAGTCGACACAATATTATTCACTTTTTATTGGATGTGCCCTGGTGAGAAACTTTATTGCTCTTCTATCATTTCCTCATTATACCCCCAGATACATAGTATATGGGGGCTATATAGGAGTCAAGCTGGCCGATCGGTTTGTCGGTCCGTTGGTCTGTGGACATTTCTTGTGAACACTATTTCTCAGCAACCCTTCATCAGAATTTAATATAATTTTACAAGAATGATTGATATCAAGCCTAGTTGTGCATATTGTCAGCATGTTGCTCTGAAATTATTTTTTAATGAGTTATGGCCCCTTGAATTTCTCATACATATGTATATTGTCAGGCACCAGCTGGGGGTATTTATCACCTTCAGTAATATTTCTAGTTTATTATGGTGTTCTGGTCATAATATAATTTATCTGAGGCAACTGCAGCAGACGACTTTTGGAAATATTGTTGGTAAAGGAGCAATGGCTCATACATACAACACATTTGCAGCAGACGACTTTGCCAAAAACATGAAAAATCTTCATAAATAAGGATTTTATTATTAAAAAGAGTTAAAAACATTTTGGCAAAAGGAGTAATTGCTGGTTTTGAGCAATTTCGGTATTTGTCACAATGTTTTCAAAAGTCCTCTGCTACAGATGCGTCTTTAGGTTGGAAAGGGTAAAATATCATCTGCTGCAGGTGCATCAAAATTCTAGTCAATGATTAGGGTTTCATTTTCAGAGATTTTCCATATTGTTGTCTTAATGTTTTCAAAGTAATCTGATGCAGATTTGTTGTAAGTGGGAATGGGTTAAACATGAGTGTATGACTATTTTATTATAATAGGACATTCTTTACAAGCTGAGATTCCAGTTAAAGGTAGACTTTTCTAATGTTGGTGGTGGATCAATCTTCAGTAACTTCAACCTTTAGGAATTGTGGTTCTTGAGGAACAGCTAATCATACATGATCCAGGAGCAGATAAAAGTGCTGCCAAAAAGGGCCGCTTTGAGATGCCTATATCAGATGATATTCCTCACTGGGTTAAATTATCAAGGTAGGCTGGCTTGTTGTTGCATCACACTGATTTAATGTCGATTAATAACCCTTGCCGACCTGCAGATGCATCTGAAGCAGACGCCTTTTGTAGAAATTGTGGCAAAGTGAGAGAATGCTCATAATAAGCAGTTTCTTCATTAGCCACAATGTCTTCAACTCTATTAAAAAATACATTTTCATTAATAGAGATTTTGTATATTTTTACCTGGACATTTACAAAGTCGTCTGCTATAGAAATCATGCCCTTGTATGACAGCAGACATTTTTTTTAATCATTCTTCAAAGGAGATTGCTTCTCTTTTGGAAATGCATGACTTTGTTATTTTAACATCAAATGTTAAAGGGACTGAATCCCATATGAGAAAAAAGCGAGAAAAAAAGAAAATTGTTAAAAATTGCTATTACATTGATGTTTTTGCATGTAAGGCATTGATATTTGCTGACTGATGTACTACAATATATGCACACTAGTAATATTGCGGAGATTTTTCGTTATTTTGCATTGTAAAATCTACTGGGTTAGTAACCCAGTAAATCTAAAAATATTGCTGTATATTTATCACGTGATCACTACAGCCTAATTGACAATCTCCTTCCCAGAGTTGTTGTTCCTTACACTCACGCATACATGAATGTAATGAGTCGATAGTGTTAGAGAATGCCGAATTGAATCCACAAATTCAAATGAGCAAGAGGAAATTCCACAGTATTTTTAAACGGGAAAACAAGGAGCGGACGTTTTTTTAACTGCTTATTTCCTATGAAATAATGAAAAACAAGACTTGTACAACCTTCTACAACATTCCGTTACATATATATCGACATATTTGGGATTAATTAGAATAAGTATAAAATATTACGATTTTAGACCATTATGGTGTTCAGTCCCTTTAACAGGAAGGCCTGGACTGTTCTGCAACTAATAATGTTATTTTCAGTATGATAATGGTAATTTGACAACGGATTTGCTTTCCTGGGATGTATGCTTGAAGAAAATGCATGAACAAAAGGTCATGATAGTAACCCAAAAAAACCTGGTAGTACAAATAATTGACCACAAAGGCAATGCTATAACCCTTTCCAATAAACAGAAGCTTTCTGATGCCTCTGCAGCAGATGTCTTTTGAAAACATTGTTTCAAAAGATGAAATTGCTCATTACATGCAATTTCTCCTAATGCCACAATGTTTTTCAACCTTATTCTAAAATTAAACTTTCATATAATGGGGGATTTTCCATATTATTCTTCAGATGATTTCAAAGTTGTCTTCTGCAGGTTTTTTGTATGTGGGAAAGATATAACAAAACAAATCTGTTGATTAGTGCTTGAAATATAGTGGGAAAAATAATCATACTTGTAGTAATTTTTCCACGAAATGCAACGACATAACAGAAAAACTGTTAAAAGTGGACTTAACCCTTTCACACCTGCAGATGCATTTTGACGCAACAGCAGCAGACAACTTTTTAAAACATTGTGGCCAAAAGTGAAATTGCTCATCATGAGCAATTTCTCCTTTGGCCACAATGTTTTCAACTTTATTTAAAAATTAAGCTATCTTTTATCTTTTGGCGTCCAGTATGTTATTCCTTATATAGCTATAGTGAAATCTTTAAAAAATCTTCTCTTCAGAAAGTATCTGGCCGATTTTCAAAAAATCATTTCATTGAAATGTTCCTTATGAACAATCTACCCTCATATGTGAGAAAATATTAATTTTTCAGTTGTCTCTGATTGTATGGTGTTTTTTCAGGCATTAGAATGTGACTGGCCAGGTGGTCTGCCCTCCGAAGCAGAGTGTGATTTGTGGGATTTAGGTAAGATAATTCTATGACAAATTTTAAAAATCATCTCGTCCAAAAGTACAAGCCTGATTTAGAAATAAAGACCACAAGGAGGCAGTGCTTGTTTTCCTTGTATGTTTGTACAATTTTGTTTATTTATATTTATTGTAAAAAACGTTGGAAACTATTGAAATTCTATTTAAGCAGTTGAGCAGTATAGGAACATCATGGTCCTCTTGTTTAAAATAGGATTGCACAATCAAGGAAATGAAGCAATTTTCAAGAGATCATTTTCTGTACATTTTAAATCAGTTAACTCAGTGCTATCCCAAGAAATAGCAGAAATAAAAAATCCACAAACAAATCTTACTTTACAAAATGTTTATTCATGCAAATAACACACTTCTGTTGTTCTATTCCAGTGTTTGATACACCAACCCAGTTGGACCAATTAGAAGTAGCGGCTGTAGAAGTTATTAATAACTCAGATACACCAAACATATAAACTTTGGGATGACACCTATATTTACAGGTTAGTATATCCTATAAATAGAAGTAGCGGCTGTAGAAGCTGTCGATAACTCGGATACACCAGACATATATAAAGGTTGGGACGACACCTATTTACGGGTTAGTATAATCTATAATTAGAAGTAGCGGCTCTAGAAGCTGTCGATAACACAGATACACCAGACATATATAAAGGTTGGGACGACACCTATTTACGGGTTAGTATAATCTATAATTAGAAGTAGCGGCTCTAGAAGCTGTCGATAACTCGGATACATCAGACATATATAAAGGTTGGGACGACACCTATTTACAGGTTAGTATAATCTATAATTAGATTAGACAATAACATGATGAATATGGGAAAACCAACATTATGGACTCTGCGTAATGTATCAACCCATATCTTCTCCAAAGAAACAGTTGTTTCCTAAGAAAAAGCTAAAGAATGTATTCCTGTCTTCCTTAGTGCATTTACATATTACTTATACAAGCTTGTTCGAAGATTTTGTCAACTTGTGTAGACTCTGATAAGACGGAGCAGGTGGACAAGATAATCTGAACCGACACTGGACAACTTATTAAGGACAGTTAGTTTAATCCTTTTCGCACTTGTAGAAGCTTTCTGATGCCTCTGGAGAAAATAATGTGGCAAAAGAAGCATTTGCTCTTAATGAGCAATTTCTCCTTATGCCACAATGTTTTCAACTCTATTCTATGGTTTAATCTTCATTTATAGAGATTTTCTGCATTTTTGCCTATATGTTTTCGAAGTCGACTGCAATTTTACAGTAGGTGAAGGTTAACAGGGTTTTATCCATTGTTATGGTAAAAGGAGATTTTTACCACATTATTTTTAGCTCTACTGGTCAAAGGCCAGAAGAGCTTATGCCGTGGCGTGGCGTCCGTAGTCCGTGTGTCAGTGCATCCGTCAACAATTGCTTGTGAACGCGATACAGTCTTCAGTTTGATTGTTTCTCAATCAAACTTATACAGTAGTTAGATATCAATGAGAGCTCGGTTCCTTTCGCAAAACAGCCAGATCCGCTCATGCAAGACTGGATTAGGCCCCCTTGAAATTGTCAAAATTGCTATAATAGAGCTTGTGAACAAAATAGAGGCTCCATTTACTATCTGATCTTCACCAAACTTACACAGTAGTTAGGTATCCATGAGAGCTTGGTTCCGTTTTCAAACCAGCCAGATCCGGCCATGCAAGACTGGATTATGGCCCTTGAAATTGTCAGAATTGCTATAATAGAGCTTGTGAACACAAAAGAGGCTCCATTTAGTATCTGATCTTCCCCAAAGTTACACAGTAGTTAGGTTTCCATGAGAGTTTGGTTCCTTTCGCAAACCAGCTAGATCTGCCCATGCAAGACTGGATTATGGCCCTTGTCAAAATTACTATAATAGAGCTTGTGTACGCGATAAAGTCTACCCAATACCTACAAAGAGTCTTGCCTGTCTTACTTGCGAATATTGCAACCTTCTGTCTCCATAATGCTGCAGACATACACAACTAATTTCTCGTGTCAGATAATATTTCGCATTGTTTTTATCCATCACTTTTTGTTAATATATCTATTCAAAACATGAATTAAACTTTCATGCTTCCTTATATGTATCATATATTTGATAAAGGCATACACAAAATATTAAGTCAACAACTGCATTCCATTTACCTTTGTTTTATCAATACTATGTCTGTAGTTCACTTTTCAAACACATCACCAGTTACACTCAGCAACTTGCCAAATTACTTGCTTATACCTTTTTCCTTTGCTGTCCCTATCCCGGTAGAGCATAGGCCCTTATGGGCCTCTTGTTAAATCTGTTCAATTATTATTCATCCATTCATAGAGATTGTCCATATTTTACCTGTGCTACCGCAGATGTATTGTCTGTTAATTTTGCACTTGACCCTTTCCCTCACACAACAATTCTGCAGCAGACGACTTTGAACATATTTGGTAAAAAAATAGAAAATCTCTACTATTGAATAGTTAACCTAGCTATGACTTAATGTTGAAAACATTGTGGCAAAAGGAGAAATTGCTCGTTTTAAGCAATTTCTTCTTTGGTCACAATGTTTTCAAAAAGCTGTCTGCTTTAGAGGCGACAAAAAGCATTTATATGAGGGAAAAGGTTAACTATCTCCCACTTTTTGATATACAGTACAGCTCAAGGGGGTTTTCCCAAAAACCCTCACCCCCGGGTTGAGGGGGGTATCGATAAAATGATAACCCGTCGGCGTTAAGTCGCTCCCCCGGCTTAACCCGGCGTTTTACAGGTATTTCAGAGATATGCCCGCTTGAGGTGGATTGCAGGGTTCCCCCCGCAGAAAATGTTAAATGGGAGTGGCCTATATTTCTTTCGCGGAGCCCCCGCGAAGCCCCAGCGGAAAAATGCGAGTGGATGTGTTTTAATTTTATCCGATTATACATTATGTAAACTATTCTATATTATTTACTCTGCTTCCCAAATAGTAAATTTTGCAGGCATATGCATCACAAGCGATTGTTTACTTTTCAAAATAATCGCTCGCCAGATTGATTATTCTGCATGGCGAGTGTTAATAAAAAAAAATAATATATTGCAATTTAATTTCAATAATAGTTACGTTTTTTCTCAAGCTCCTCGAGATTAAATGTTTTAGATGACGTTCCCTCTTTTCATTGGCTTTTAACTTGTGTTACTATATTTCATTTACTATATTTCATATTGTAACCCATTTCCATTAATCCGAACCAGAAGTCTTAATATCTTAAAATATGATCCCCTACTCAAATCTACATGTATACTGCTAATTTTCAGGTCATTACATGTTTCCTCGGATATTAGCATACCAATGGCTAAATCAAATAATGACAATTGAGTCAGATCAGATAAATCACTGTTACTAAATGTACCATGCACACTGTAGACCTGGATTTGTATACGCATATATGTGCAAACTTGACTCATCATGTATATATACGAGTATGTTTTATATGCTGAAACTAAGACCAAAACAAAGAAACACTGGAACAGTCGCTCAAATACCTTACTTAAATACTTTGAACATCGAGTTGTCTGAGCTCTATTGCGATGAAATCTGCATGTGCATATTGCAAACATTTATAATCAAATTCATTGTTCTACAGCATAATTGAGAAATAAAGCCTTACCTTTGAGAATGATAATCCTATTTTTACATTCACATACTATTAAGATCAACACGATTATGATAAATCCATTAACAAATTTATATTCATTTACCAAATCAAACAAAAATCACTTTTTATACGACACTACATTGAAGACAAATGAATCGCAAAACAGATTTTGTTTCAATATAAACATTAATGTTTGCGTGTAAAGGGTGTAGCACTTTATAAAGCACGTGACAGATGAAAAACATGTGATATATTTTGTGTTGGTTGTCAGGCTGATTGAAAGACGGTGACGTGCATATAGATCACAGGGCATTGTTTTTATTGACCCGACTAACCAGCTGGTAATCTGACAGTTTGTTTCGTCGTTTAAATAACATCGTTTTTTGGCAAGCAAATGTCATACATATATACATACATTTTATAAGATTCGGCTTAAAACTTGCATTTTGCTATTTTCAATAGAAATATGTAAAAGAAATTTATCTATGTCCCCTAAAAAACACAAAAGATATTAGAACAATGTAAAACGACAACATAAAGTATATATGATCAAAGGTAATATAATTTGTTTTTAGCGTAGGCAGTGAAGTGTAGATCGAAACCACTATGCGTATTCACGCAGGCACATCTAGAAATTCCTTCGAACTATGTACAACAACATTGGATAGCATGAATGTGCGTGCTGATCTCTATATATACATTTAGCAAATGCCATAACGTTGGGTGCCCTTAATCATGATTGTTTGCAGTGTCGAGATATGTGAATTGGCCGCAGTAATTTGACTGAACAATTGTTGAAAACGACGTTTTATCCCAATTAATCAACATTGAGCATTGTTAAAAGCATATGATGAAATGCTCATTTTAAAAATAAACGGAAACTTTTATGAAATCATTTAATTCGGAGTAGAGATTTCAAATATATTCCAATAGTCTGCACGTTTAAAGTAATTGTATCGGAGCAAAATATAGGTCCTGTTTCTGGTTTATATTTATTTACGTTTACCAATATATGCCTGTATCATAAGCCTCGAACATAGGACCTGTCCCGAAGAAAGCTATGAAACACATGAGTATCTGAACTGGCCGCCGTGATATGACTGAATAGTGTACAAACGGCGTTAAGCTTTTCTTACTGTAATGCGATTAATTAAATCCTGCGCAGGCAAGAACAAAAAAAACATGCACAAAACAACCGCTGCACACTAGTTCAGAGCGAGTGTATGAGAAAAGGAACAAGCTATTTTAAGTGTATGTTCAGATTGTCTTGTGAACCTGGTCAGTTTAATCAGAATCTATAAAAGTTGACAGTTTCGTCTAACAATCTTGTAAGTTATATATGAGCTGTATGCATCCCTGTTCTGGATCTAAACTTTGCACAAAAGCCAACTTTTAACTTGTGACATGCACAAGCTCATAATATCCTCATCTTTTAGTAGTGTCTAGTGACTTTGGGTATTGTTGATTTGACATCAAAGTTATTTTTGCATTAAATAAGGAATCAACTTTTCTGTTAAAGTTGTGTCTTTGCCATTTATGACTTTATAGCAGGTTGCAACAGGTTGCTGGTGTACATACACTATACTGTTCGAATTGGCATCAATATCCCCTAACACGCCTCATTTATAGGTAATATTTTGTACCTGTGCATAGTGGACTTCGTTTAGATATGCATACAGTAAAATAAAACATCAAGGAAAAAGCTGGTGTATCTTAAAATTGCCATCTGATACGTTGACTATCGTAAACAGATCCAAGTTACATCATAAACCGGTGCGTGATCGCCCCGCCCCGCTCAATGAATATGTATACTTGATATACATGTATGCAGCAGACGACATATAAAATATCTACGCAAAACTTCGTGATATTACAATAAATAGAAGCTTAATTATTGAGCCCCGATAACTCAGTCGGTAGCGACACAGGCTGTAAATCCAAGGGTTATGAGTTCGAATACCAGCTCCGCCAACATTTTCGAAGTTTGACGAAACGTCACTCGTGTTTCACCAATGGGCTAACAGTCAATTTGGAAAAGCAGCCAGCTATTTTTGATGTATGTTGTAAGTAGAACTTAAGTACGTGAACCGGCACGCGTGATATACTGAACAATAGTTGAAAACCGCGTTAAGCCCTAATGAATGAATCAATATTGAATAAACTACATTTTGTCACAATGTTTTCACAAGTCATCTGCTGTAGAGGCGTCGACAGCATCTGTATGTGGTAAAAGGGCAAAATAGTTTCCCGGCATACCAAACACTTTAAAAAACGTATTAATGGGTTCCATCCTACGCGCTAATAGATTCGGTAAAATATATGTTATCGTGTCAGGGTAAATAAAATCGTGAGTATTGGTAACTTAACAATACAATACCATGATCTAACTGAAATTCAGTTGAAAGTCATCTACAGAAAGTCTGGGTAAAGGGTTGACATGTGTTGTAATAAACAGCCACTTTATCTTAATCCGTATTAAAGAGTGGTATATCTCAAAAGTAGGTTGGTTAATCAGCGTGACAATATTATATGTATAAAGATAATTCCTGAAAAACAAGCGCATTTTTATTAACTGTTTATCATTAAACATCGTGTAAAAGAGTGACTTAAAATAAATGATTTTTAAAATAACTGCCGTTCTGAACTATATTTACATTTCATTTTCAATTCATAGACGGCGTCATTCGTCTTCCACCAATGGGCTTAGTCTATGTGGAAAAGCAGCCAGTTGCTTGGAAAATGCATGAGTAGGAGAACTGGCCGCCGTGATTTAACTGAGAAATTGTTAAAAATGGCGTTAAACCCCAATCAATCAATCAATCAATCAATTCATAGATCACTGTCCTGTACAATGGTCACATCATGGTTCTAGCTACTTAACTGTTTACAACCTATTTAAAAAGGCTAATACAAAACAGAATGTGACTTCGGAAGCTAAGGGATGATTCCATCGGCATAGGGAATGTTGGACTAACCTTAACACGACTTTTTTTCCGGAGTTATTCGGTCCGGGAAATATAAGATGGGGGAGTAGTTGGTTCGGTGGTGGAGTGAAGATTAAGGAAGAACTAGACTCGGTAAGGAAAACATCATCAGAAGATATGTCAAAGCCTTTTACCCCGCTGCGGGTAAAACATTTGTTTGAGAATACACCATCGTGAGCCGCACAAACGAGGGACTAAGACGAAAAGATGACAAAGAAGGTTCTTCTAAGAAAAGACCAGAGGGGGAAAAAACAAGTGTAATTCCACTCTTTAGCACTATGTACTATTGAATCAAGTGGCAGACGGGAAGAGCATTGTGGCAAATGGATACAGAGCTGAAAATAATGATTGACAAAGTGTTTTAAAAGTCGTCTGCTTGGTGTTTGTTGGAAAGGGGTTAACTTGATAAGATCATTACACGATCAGCTAACAAGCGCTCATCTTTTTATTTTTTCTTTAACCCCCCTTTCCAACATATGATAAATCCGCAGTAGACGACATTCAAAACGTCTACATATAATACAGAAACATATATCAAAAACTTAAAGATCTATTATGGATAGAGATGAAAACATTTGACAAATGGAGAACTTGCTCATGACGGGTTTTGTTAATACATGTTTCACGTCACGCCAAAACCGACCTTCGGATATATTGACATAAATAGAATTTACAATAAAAAACGTACGTTTATAGTTAGTGTTTGGTCATAACCGTTCTTGTGAGGCTTGTAAGCCTAGATGCATGTAGTAAGACGGTTACATCGTGATCTTATTGCGCGTATGCGAATGGTGATATTATTTTTCTGAATTACATTACATGCACATCCTTTAAAACTAAGTTGTATTATGCCACTGAGAGGAAGGCTATTCTTATTAACCATTTTCCACATGCAACATCAGCAGTAGCCAATTTGAAAACTTGTAGGTAAACATTTGGAAACTCTATAAACGGAAGTACACTTATTATTGAATAAGGTTGAAACCATTGAGACAGTTTTGTATTATGTCACAATGTTTCCAAATTCTTCTTTTGTAGCAGCGTCAGAAAGCGTCTGCAAGTGGAAAAGGGAAAACATATAGACGACAACATAATTGAACTTCATCATCTTTCCAGTCAATATTGTGTATAAGTTTCCATATTCAAAACCGTACCAAATGCGAGTATTGTGAAATAAACATTGCGATTCTCATTAACAAGCGTCCAGTTGTCATTTTATTTCTTGTCTGACTTATAGGCCAGAAAGCAGATCCGGCAATCAAAGATTCGCCTATATTAATAGGGGAGGACATATGACACCGGGTGGTTGAATTGATTTGTGAATTTATGATACATGAATGCTTCATAAAGCCGACAGCATAAGTGATTAACCATAACATAATAATACCAAACAACTCAGATTGTCGACATGTTTTTAACACCTATTAATTGAAAGTAATAATTGACGTTCACTTGCTTTGATTACTGAATAGGATATCCCTCTTGATTTAAAAACATTTTAGTCCAATAGTGTGATGTTGTATATTAACTACCGTTTGAAAAATGATGAAATTCCGCGGTACCGCGGGGTTATTGTAGGGGAAACCCCGCATATAGATGAGCGGGAACGCCGGGGGGCTGCCTTAATCACAGCTGTCAATCATCGTGACGTCATAAATCGTTATCGGATTTCCCTCCGCGGGCTTAATAGTTGAATGATCAAACCCCGCGGGACCGCCGGGTTATTGTAGGGGAAACCCTGCGTACAGGTGAGCGGGAACTCAGTGGGCTGTCTTATCAGCCCGCGGGGGTGAGGGTTTTTGGGAAAACCCCCTTGAGCTGTACTGTATGTACACTACAGTAGAGAGCATTTGAAATGAGTAATTTCGTCTATTACCACAATGTTTTCAAGATGTACTTGTATTTGCCTAGATATTTTCAAAGTAGTCTACTGTAGATGTGTCGGAAAGGGGGGTTAAAAGGATAATTAAAAAAAAAAAAAATGTTTATACTGTAAAAATTCAGATAAAATGTAATTTTGTATTTCGTGTTACATTACAGGAGCATTTCCTGCCTTATATACTAACCAGTAAAGTGAAGCTGATTTTACAAGGGGATGAGGACAAGCAATCATTGTTGAACTTTGTAGACTCTTCCATGAAAATACCTGAACAAAAACTCGTCCTAGAGGTATTTTTGGATTAATATATTTTAATGGCATATTGTTTGCATTTGCTTGAAATGTATTTATGAACTGCACGTGCTAGGGCTTTAAAACTTTATTTTTGCAGACCTTTTCTTTTTAAAAGCATTTGTAAGACTTTAAAAAAAAACCTGCTCTGCCATGCCTTAAAAAGGCAGTAAGATTATTAGCACGTCTATTTTTCGAAGAATAGAAGTTGTGCTATTGGTGTTTTAAATGACACTTGAAACACATTATCAGTAAACATGGCTATACCAGGACATTTGCATTCGCTAAGCAACGCCCTTGTTTTGATAAATTATGATATGGGACATAATATAAGCCGTCCTGCGAGAAAACCAACATTATCACATCTGCGTAATGTATCGAACCAGATTCGCCTGCGCAATCCCTGCAGACTGATCCAGGCCGACACATTCTGTCTCAGGGGTATAGAGTAATGATTCCTGAAACAAAATCCACAGGAGGCGAAAAGTGTCTATCTGGGTAAGCCTGCGCGGCATGCTTAGCCTGATCCGGGGTGATACTTTACGCATAGTCCACAATGCTGGTTTTATCGCGAGACGGCTCGTATTTTGTATTTTTATGGTCAAGCATATGGATTCATTCATATCTTGACAGAAATGCAAGCTTATTACAAATATAAGTTCAACAGGTCACATTGCAATTGGGGCATGTGAGGAATGTTTGCTGAACATTTCCCATATACTGACGTTTTTACAGCAGACGACTTTAGAAACATAATGGCAAAAGGAGCAATTTCTCCTTTTGCCATAATGTTTTCAACTCTATTCAACAATTTAACTTATATTTTAAAGATTTTTCATATTTTTGTTGAGATGCTTTCAAAGTCATTTGCTTCAGAACTGCTGTATGTGGGAAAGGGTTAAGTCATATACTTCAGAGAAAGTTGAAATGTTGCGGTATATTATATTAATTTATAGTTTAGAACAAAGGTCAGGATCAGGTCAATATTGTTAAGACATAAATCTATATAACCTTACAGAATCGGTTTAGTGAAGAGCTGTCGATGATGTATCTCTGGCAAGAGGTTTATGACAGGGCCAGGCATTACAACGGAATAGCAATAGACTTCTTTCTGCAGGTAATGTTTGTAAACAAGAATAGCAATAGACTTTTTTCTGCAGGTAATGTTTGTAAACAAGAATAGCAATAGACTTCTTTCTGCAGGTAATTTTTGTAATTAACAATAGCAATAGACTTTTTTCTGCAGGTAACACGTCTTGTCTTTGCTATTCCCTCATATAGACACTTTCTGATGCCTCTGCAGCAGACAACTTTTTGAAACGAGCAATATCTCCTGTTGCCACACTGTTTTTAACTTTTTTAAGTTATTCTATCCTCATTAATAGCTATTTTCCATGTTTTGGCCTAGAAGTTTGGAAAGTCATCTGCTACAGATTTATTGTATGTGGGAAAGGGTTGAAAATGCCATTAATCTGTACTAATTACAGGAATGGAGCAATACAGATAGCCTGATGCTGGCCAGTAGAACATCAGCCTTACACAAACTATTCTCTTATTGAGAGTTCCTAAAGTTCATGAATGAAGGAAGTTTATTCTTTTCAAATTTCAAATCTCGTTTACAAGACATTTTCTTTTTGTGTTCCTGTCATTGCAGGGAGACTCATAACCCTTTCCTACATACAACAAATCCGCAGCAGAAAACTTAAAACATATTTTGTCAAAAAAAAAGAAAATCTCTATAATTCAATGGTTAACCTATGACTAAAAGTGGTAAACATTGTGGCAAAAGGAGAAATTGCCAGTTTTGAGCAATTTCTTCCTTTGTCACCATGTTTTCAAAAAGCTGTCTGCTGCAGAGCCATCAAAAAGTGTCTATATGAGAGCAAGTGTAAATGGTTCACTATTCCATCATCTGGATCATTTTTAGCTTCACTGGCTGAAATTGTCCGTCGTGCGTCCGGACGTGCATGTGTGTGTCCGTTAACTTTTTGCTTAAACAGCTGCTCCCTGACCACTTAGCCAATTCAGATGAAACTTCATAGGAAGCATACTCTCAATGTCCTCTCCAAGTTGATTGGTCAAAAAACATGGCGGCCAAGGGGCGAGGCTATTTTGCCTTATATGATTATAGTGAAAACTTGAAAAATCTTCTCCTCCGAAAGTGTCTGGCAGATTTTTAACTCACCAAAGCACTAAGTGCTCAAGGTGAGTTTTTGTGATCGCCTTTTGTCCGTCGTCTGTTGTTCGTCGTCAACATTTGCTTGTTAACACTCTAGAGGCAACACTTTGCATCCAATCTTCATGACAGTTTATCAGAACATATATCTCCATCAAACCTAGGACAAGTTCTAAACTGGGTCATGTTGGGTCAAAAACTAGGTCACTAGGCCAAATTTAATGAAAATCTTGTTAACACTCTGGAAGCCGCATTTTTGGCATTTTTGGCTTGAGCATGTTTGAAACTTGAAACTTGGTGATATCTAGGCCAAGTTCGAATATAGGTCATGTCGGGTCAAAAACTAGGTCACTAGGCCAAATTGAAGGAAAATCGTGTTAACACTCTTGAAGCCACATTTTAAACATGAGCATGTTGAAACTTTGTCAGAAAGTTTGTCTTGGTGCTAGGCCAAGTTCGAATTTAATGAAAATCTTGTTAACACTCTTGAAGCCGCAGTTTTGGCTTGAGCATGTTGAAACTTTGTCAGAATGTTTGTCTTAGTGATAGCTAGGCCAAGTTTGAATATAGGTCATGTCGGGTCAAAAACTAGGTCACTAGGCCAAATTGAAGGAAAATCTTGTTAACACTCTGGAAGCCACATTTTAAACTTGAGCATGTTAAAACTTTGTCAGAACGTTTTTTTTTGTGATATCTAGACCAAGTTCGAATATGGGTCATGTCGGGTCAAAACTAGGTCACTAGGCCAAATTTAATGAAAATCTTGTTAACACTCTTGAAGCCACATTTTTGGCTTGAGCATGTTGAAACTTTGTCAGAATGTTTTTCTTAGTGATATCTAGGCCAAGTTCGAATATAGGTCATGTCAGGTCAAAATCTAGGTCACTAGGCCAAATTTAAGGAAAATTTTGTTAACACTCTTGAAGCCACATTTTTAGATCACCTGAGCCAAAGGCTCAAGGTGAGCTATTCTGATCACTTTTTGTCCGGCGTCCGGCCGGTGTTATCTTTTAGCTTTAAACATCATCTCCTCCCAAACTCCAAGGACAATTTCCGTGAAACATCACAGGACTGTTCCTCTGGTTGGCCTCTTTCAAAAATGTTCAAATATAATTTGGTAGAAATGTTCCTTGGGTGACCCTCTATAAAAATTGTTCAAGCCATACTGATTGGGCGAAAAACATGGCAGTCAGGCGGCATCAAAAAAGGGGCAAAATGACAAAATTTGAAAATTCCATTTTTATGAAAGTGCTTGTCTGATTTTAAGAAAATATAATACGAATCTTACTGTAATGATCCTCTATTTAATTTGTTTAAGCCGTTTTGATTGGTTACACAATCATATCAACCAGGCGTCATCACAAAAAGAGTAAATTGAACTTTTAGCTACAAATGACAACCAACTCCTACCATTCCAATAGACCATTTTCCACAAAACATCACAAGAATGATCCTTTGGTGGTCCTCTTTCAAAATTGTTCAAAGATTTAAATTCCATTGATAACTTTGGTTGCTGCGGCATCAGAAAGTGAGAAAAATACCCAAATTTTAAAATCCTTTTCCTCCATAATCTACTTGTGCGATTGCAAGATAATTTGGTAGAAATGTTCCTTAAGTGACCCTTTAAATAAACTGTTGAAGCCATATTGATTTCGTTGAAAAACAGGGCAGCAAGGCGGCATCAGGAAAGGTGCAAAATGACAAAAACTTTATAATTCCATTCTTATTAAAGTTCTTGTTAGATTTCAAGATATAAATGGCCTTTACTGATAAGCTGTTTCTTGAGAAGTGTCCACTCCTTTGCAGTTTCATTTGCACTCCTTGATAAAATTTTCCCAGATATTTGCAGTTTAATATTTGCTACTAATTTACTATCAATTAGGTGATCGATTTAGGGCCATCTTGGCCCTCTTGTTTGCTTAAGCATGTTGAAACTTTGTCAGAATTTTTGTCTTAGTGATATCTAGGCCAAGTTTGAATATGGGTCATGTTGGGTCAAAACTAGGTAACTAGGCCAAATTTAATGAAAATCTTGTTAACCCTCTGGAAGCCACATTTTAAACTTGAGCATGTTGAAACTTTGTCGGAAAATGTGTCTTAGTGATATCTGGGTCAAGTTCGAATATGGGTCATGTCGGGTCAAGAACTAGGTCACAATGCCAAATTTAATGAAAATCTTGTTGACATGATCAGCTTAAATTTGTCAGAAAATTTGTCTTCATGATATTTTCATTGACACTGAAAGAGTTAAGTCTTAAATAGCCCATTCTCAGGTGAGAGATTCCAGGGCCTCATGGCCCTCTTGTTTAAATAATTTGTCTATCAGATTCCTTCAAGCCATGTTGCTCGGTGAAAAAATATGGCCACCATGGGGCGTGGCTATTTTGCCTTATATGGCTATAGTGAAGAATTAAAAAATCTTCTCCGACAAAAGTGTCAGGCCGATTTTCAAATAATTTTGTAGAAATGTTCTTAGGGTGAACCTCTATCAGATTCCTTCAAGCCAAGTTGATTGGTTGGAAACTATGGCAGCCAGGGGGCGGGGCTTATATGGCTAAAGTGAAAAAAAAATCAGGGGAGTGATCCATGATGGCCCTCTTGGCTGATTCGGGCATGGAACAAAAGAACTCCTTATTTGTTGACAGATCCTGTATATGTTTGGGATGAAGTAGTTACGTACGGCTTGATTACTGAAATCAACATCCTAGTTTTGATCCTGCTTGTGGCAGACATGCTGGTGAGCCCTTGGTTAAAGCACTTATCCTCGCTTAGCAGAGCTCTAGATAAAAGGCGTTTTGCATGTTCTAAAATACTTATTTAACCCTCTAACCCTATGTTGTTGGTACTCAAAAGTATCGTCTCAATGAGACGATTCTTTTGAGTACCCACACCAAAGGGCTTGGTTGGACTTTAAGAGAGATTTTGTGAAGACAAGAGCTGTATACTGTTCCTTATCTATAGCTGTGGCTTAGTACTGATCTGTCACCAAGGGATCAATGAATAAGTGTTTAGTCATCGTAATATGGCTAAAATAATGTTGAAAATAGCTAAAAAACAAAGTAAAGTTAGAGTTAATTCCTGGAATTACCTCATAAGACTGATGTTAAACCTATACTTACCTTTGGAGGTGCCGAGCCCCAGTAGCGACACAGGCTTTCAATCTAGGGGTTGTGAGTTTGAACCCCAGCTTGGCAAACATTCTTTCCGTTGTTTAACAAAAGTCATTGTGACAAGCGTCATTCGTCTTCCACCATTCGTCTTCCACCAGTCTATGTGGAAAAGCAGCCAGTTGCTTGGAAAGATTGTTGTGTGTATTACTGGTGTGAGAAAGCCAGGAAACACATTAATAGGTAAACTGGCCGCCGTAATATGACTGAAAAATTGTTGAAAACAGTTAAACCCCAATGAAAAATTGTTGAAAACAGAGTTAAACCCCAATGAATCAATCAATTGATACCTTTAGAGGTTTTGTAAGTCATAGCATTTACAATTAAATGGAATATTTGTCTACTTGTTTTTCGGTCAAAATTAATCTCCTGTTGTGTGGGATTATGGTTTGAGAAATAAAAGAAACGTATTGTTAGATAAATTGTCCACTGTGAAAAAACTGAGATACTGTATAACTATTATAAGAGGTTTTCAGAATGCTTGTATAACCCGAGGTTGAACTGAGAGTTTTTACAAGTAAAAAGTCATTGTGACAAGCGTCATTCGTCTTCCACCAATGGGCTAACAGTCTATGTGGAAAAGCAGCCAGTTGCTTGGAAAGATTGTTGTGTGTATTACTGGTGTGAGAAAGCCAGGAAACACATTAATAGGTAAACTGGCCGCCGTGATATGACTGAAAAATTGTTGAAAACGGCGTTAAACCCCAATCAATCAATACCTTTAGAGGTTTTTTAAGTCATGGCATTTACAATTAAATGGAATATTTGTGTACTTTTTTTTTTGGCCATAATAGTTCTCCTGTTGTGTGGTATTCTGGAGTGAGAAATAAAAGAAACGTATTGTTAGATAAATTGTCCACTGTGATATAACTGAGATACTGTATAACTATTCTAAGAGGTTTCCAGAATACTTGTATAACCCGAGGTTGAACTGAGAGTTTTTGAGCGAAGGGTCGCGAAGCGATCCGAAAGCTCATAGCATGCCTGCTTTCGAAAATCCAACTTAAAGCTGCAACCACACTCAACCGCGGAAGGATTTGAGATTACTTCATTTGATTGGCTTTCATTCGCATCGAACTACTTTCGATACGCCTTTTTGCCCGAGTCCGCCTTCCTCATGAATGAGTTCATAAAGTAATTCCACTGTGGACTAGATTGTTATCAATATGTACAATGTCAAATACTTTTGATTCCATTCAATATTATCGCACTGTAGACTAGTCACCCAGTCACTTTAAACAATATTTTATAATATCATATTTAAATGTATATACATAGAAAACTCAGAGGAACACTTTGAAATGGCAGGCTTCAAACGTTTTCATTAATGAACTGTCAGTGTTCACCCTTTACATGATAGAATACGACACAAATGAAGCGGGTGAATTTTGAAAACTTTTCTAGAAAATGTAACAATTACTCAAAATGACTTATTCCTTCCCTTTTATACAATGTCTAAAACCTGTAGCATGAAAATTAATTCAATATTCTAGATATCACACACTTTTCTACAGCTATTCTTATACCTTTTTCCGCCACTTATCTGCATTCATGTTATTAGGCAGGGACAGTGTATAACACTGTCCCTGTATTAGGGGAAATTAAGCAGAACACTTTTGAAAATCATTGTGCCAACGCTTCCTGCTTTATTCAGTTAAACTTATTATTCCCATATTTTTGTTTGGGTATGTTCCAATTCGCCGGCCTCTAAATTCGGTTTAGAGAAAAAGGGTAAGTAAGTTGTAAAACTATCAGATATCATAAACAGTTATGAGGTCTCCTGTTACTATCTCGATTATATAACTGATTCTTGGTCAATAAGTTCAGAGAACGGTCATACAGAGCATAAATAAATGGTCTCTTCCTTTATACCTTTCCTCTGTGTTTTGAATTAAGGTTTAATTAATGTCTTTCGGATAAACATACACAAGGATAATATAATATTTTGCATAACCATTTTTTTGTATCAAAAGAAGCACTTTCAACAATAAGGGTAAGTCCATATATGTTGATGCAAATAAGATGTAAAATGTGTTACATTCATGTATACAGTCAAATTGTTTCAACAACAATACACTTATCCATGATAATACCAAGGTAGTGTTATTGCATTATTTTCTGCGAATGGACAGATACTCAAATTATTCTTTAAGGTCAATTAGCGCATCTGCGTATTCCGATCAGGATCTGCATTGCACACACAAATTAGTCATAGAAAGTTTAACCCTTTCCCTCATATAGACGCTTTCTGACGCATCTACAGCAGGCGGCTTTTTGAAAACATAGTGACAAAAGGAGAAATTGCACAACACGTGCAAAACTCTGTTTTCCATTCAAATGTAAAAAAAATATGTTCAAAGTCGTCTGCTACAGTATTTCCGTATGAGGGAATGTGTTAAAGTTTTTGTTTTTTTGAAACATAGAATTCATTTGTTTTTTTATGTGTTGAACCTAAGACAGGTCTAGCTTATACTTATTGTCATGCTGGTTTTCACAGTTACATCGTCAACATCAATGAAGGTACTTCGCTCATTAGTGCTATCAGCACTTTGATTACAAAAGTCATCTTGACAAGCATCATTGTTCTTCCACCAATGGGCTAAAAAAAAGTTAAGACGGCTGCATTTAAAAACAGCTGTTTGGAGTACTGGTGAATGAAAGTCGGGAACATATGGTACCGTGAACTGGCTGCCATGATATTACTGAAAAACTGTTGAAATGCTGTTAAACCCTTTCCCACTTAAAACAAATCTGCAGCAGACGACTTTTAAAACAACTAGACAAAAACCCATGGAATACCCGTCTCTAGATATTCCATGGTAAAATATGCCATGGAGTATTGGGACGGCTTTCCATGCCAGTTTAAATCATTAAATGGATGGAAAATAATAATAAAAAAATCACGGAAAACTTGTTTCCATGGAAATTAAGTTTTCCATGGAAGGCCATGGTTTTCCATGATAAATCACGGCTTTCCATGGAAAAAAATCTACATTTTCCGTGTAGGTTAACATTTTTCGATGGAAAAAGAACTTTTCCGTGGTTTTCCATGGAGTATTGGGACGGCGCTTACACATGGAAAGCCATGGAAAAATTATATTTCCATGGTAAAATGTAAACTTCCACGAAAAATCCTGATGAGAAAGTGCTGGGAAAAAAACCGACACAAATTTCGGTTTCAAAAATTATAATTACAACTTTGATGAAATAATGTGTACATAATAAAACAGCAAATTATGACCAGAACAGTTAAACAATATCTGTAACAAAGTTTGCAATATAATTTTCTAAAATTTTAAAACGATTAATGAAATAATGCTGAATAATAAAAAGAACAAAAGAGCTCTCAGAGGACATTTTGTACGGAAAGCAATTAAAAAATGAAAATGTGAATTAGGTGTTAAGTACATTACCAATCAATTATATAAGGATAAAAAATAACAAATTTTAAAAATCAAAATCACAAAGACATAGTTTTACACATTTTTTTGCGGAATTTGTAGAAACTAGAAATATCACTGAAGGTGATGCATACCCCCAGCTGGTGCCTGATAATATACATATGTATGAGAAATTCAAGGGGCCATAACTCATTTAAAAATACTTTGAGTGCAACACGCCGACAATATGCACAACTAGGCTTGGTATCAATCATTCTTGTGAAGTTATATTGAATTCTGACCAAGGGTTGCTGAGAAATAGTGTTCACAAGAAATGTCTACAGACCAACTATGTATGAGAAATTCAAGGGGCCATAACTCATTTAAAAATAATTCAAGTGCAACACGCTGACAATATGCACAACTAGGCTTGGTATCAATCATTCTTGTGAAGTTATATGGAATTCTGACCAAGGGTTGCTGAGAAATAGTGTTCACAAGAAATGTCTACAGACCAACTATGTATGAGAAATTCAAGGGGCCATAACTCATTTAAAAATAATTCCAGCGCAACATGCCAACAATATGTACAACTAGGCTTGGTATCAATCATTCTTGTGAAGTTATATTGAATTCTGACCAAGGGTTGCTGAGAAATAGTGTTCACAAGAAATGTCTACAGACCAACTATGTATGAGAAATTCAAGGGGCCATTATTCATTTAAAAATAATTCCAGTGCAACACGCTGACAATATGCACAACTAGGCTTGGTATCAATCATTCTTGTGAAGTTATATTGAATTCTGACCAAGGGTTGCTGAGAAATAGTGTTCACAAGAAATGTCTACAGACCAACTATGTATGAGAAATTCAAGGGGCCATAACTCATTTAAAAATAATTCCAGTGCAACACGCTGACAATATGCACAACTAGGCTTGGTATCAATCATTCTTGTGAAGTTATATTGAATTCTGACCAAGGGTTGCTGAGAAATAGTGTTCACAAGAAATGTCTACAGACCAACTATGTATGAGAAATTCAAGGGGCCATTATTCATTTAAAAATAATTCCAGTGCAACACGCTGACAATATGCACAACTAGGCTTGGTATCAATCATTCTTGTGAAGTTATATTGAATTCTGAACAAGGGTTGCTGAGAAATAGTGTTCACAAGAAATGTCTACAGACCAACTATGTATGAGAAATTCAAGGGGCCATAACTCATTTAAAAATAATTCCAGTGCAACACGCTGACAATATGCACAACTAGGCTTGGTATCAATCATTCTTGTGAAGTTATATTGAATTCTGACCAAGGTTTGCTGAGAAATAGTGTTCACAAGAAATGTCTACAGACCAACTATGTATGAGAAATTCAAGGGGCCATTATTCATTTAAAAATAATTCCAGTGCAACACGCTGACAATATGCACAACTAGGCTTGGTATCAATCATTCTTGTGAAGTTATATTGAATTCTGAACAAGGGTTGCTGAGAAATAGTGTTCACAAGAAATGTCTACAGACCAACTATGTATGAGAAATTCAAGGGGCCATAACTCATTTAAAAATAGTTCCAGTGCAACACGCCGACACTATGCACAACTAGGCTTGGTATCAATCATTCTTGTGAAGTTATATGGAATTCTGACCAAGGGTTGCTGAGAAATAGTGTTCACAAGAAATGTCCAGACCAACGGACTGACCGACCGACAAGCATGACTCCTATATAGTACGTATCTGGGGGTATAATTAAGCCATAGTATCGCTTCTGGACTTCTTTCTGGACTCTACTCTAGAAGGCTTCAAATCATCCCTCATCACATTCCTTATTGAGTCCATTGGAGTATGTGGCCACTTCTCGATGATAAGATCTGTAGAAATAAAAAAAAAAATATTTTAGTGTATGCATTCAGCATAAAATTTAAAAATAATCTATAATTAAAGTTTCAATTTAAAAAAATATTAATTCTGAATCTAATGGCTCTAGCAGGCATATAAATCAATATAATGGACTCATTTTAATACAACAAATATGAGGCTCTCATCGAGAAGCTCGAGCTACCAATGTTAAACTATTTTCCAGTCACCTCTTACAAAATACTTTGGTCAAGCAGTGGCACATTTTCTGTATCCCATAATTGCCTTTTCACATTCCACAAAGGGCTAAATAATAGTAAGTGATGGATACGATAATTCTTTAAGAATAACTTTTCTTCAAAAACACCAACCTTCAATAAATTTGACCTTTTCTTGGTCTTCCAGGCAGGTCTCTGGGGCCCTGTATTGGGCTTGAATCCATAGAGGCTTCTTCCCAATATTTCTTGAACAGAAAAAAGCATCCTGAACAATCTGGCAGTTCCCTTTTTGAAGTCCTTGGTTAAATTGAGCTCAGACAGGATTTGGCTCTAAAAATAATATCAATAATTTTTTTTTTAAAGTTAAGGTCATTTGAAGCTTGGAGCATCAAAATGCTTTCTAGTCTAAAAATGATATTTATATATAAAGATTTTCATGCCAAACTTATTTATTGTAGAAAAAAAATTGATTTGAAGGGATCAATTTTTACTCCTGGTCATTTTTGAATGAATCAACTTTACACGATGATATACAAGTTTTGATTTCTACTGATTTCTGCAAGTATGAACCTTGTGAAGACAGGCTGTCCAGTTTTTTTCAAAATCTTAATCTTGATGGCCATACTGATCTCACAATTGCTCTTTCTTTATGCCAAGACCGTGAAAGCAGAGGCACAAAGTAAAAAATAAGTGAAATGTTAGGGAAATACCTTGACATATCCATTGTAGATTTTCTCAGTTTCAGTCACCTAAAATAAATACAGACCATGAGAAATTTAAAAACGAATTATGGAATCTTTGATGAATGAATCGTTTGTGGGTTAGTGGTTTATCCTTATATGCATTTGAGATATCAACATTATATTTTCACAATACCTTTTTTTTTTAAAAACTAGCCTAAAGTGAAATACCTTATAATCATGATAAAAATATTCAGTTAATTTCCCCCTCATCTACAACACGGTAATATAGATTTTATAACCAATAAAATGGACATAGATACAAAGACTAAAGAGGATAGATTCTGATACATGGGATGTCTGGTTAACGTTCCTATCAGTGTACTGTACTTACTTTGTGCTCTATTCACATCTAAAAATGTTGCGTTTTTAAATGCATTCGGTATATAAGACACCCTCCTACCTGAGAATGTGAATCTTGTGTGGTTTGTGGGGTGCCAAAGTCTTCTGCCAGGTCCAGTTGCGATTGGGAAGTTATAGTAGATGTTGGTGTGGAATATACTTTTGTTGCTGTGTGTTCTGGTGCTGAAAATGCGGACTGCGGGTGTGTCGATAGATGGTAAGATGATGTTGTCTGGGGTGAGAAGTAGTGGGGTGCTTTATTTACATCCATGAGCTGAGTTTTCAATTTCTACAAGGACAAAACAACACTTTTGAATTTACACTGAATCAATTGATAAGAATAAAAAGTTCCCCCTTCTATGTCCCTACATAAATAGAGACGACGGAAAGTCATATCTGATTGGAGCAGTGTTGGATCAAACTCATGTCACTAGATGATGATAGAGTGGATAACAATGATCTTATAATTTCAGGAAATTAAAGATGTTGGTGAGAATTTTGTAATTGATAAAAGTAATAATACATGTGTGAATCACATCAAACTAATAACTCTACTTTTCAAAATTACCTCTAATTCATGCCACATTGAACTAACGGTGTACTCCAAGTGGCCCACTCTGTTAGATAAATCAAGATTTTCAGCCTTTAGCTGTTCAACTTCAGCTGTTTGCAAGACTGGAGCAGACTTTCTTGGGGTCAAACCAGTGGCACCTACAATGACCAAGCTCTCTCCAATAAGTTGTGATGATCCCATCCTAAATTCCCTCCTTGGAGACTTTCTTGGTGACTTCCTTGGGGTGGAACCAGTGGCTCTAACAATGGCTACGCTCTCTTCAAATGGTTGTAAAGAACCCATCCTAATATATATGTTTAGACAGAATATAGAGGTTGAATTAATCACACTGGCTCTCATTAGGTACGATTAAAACTAAATTGACACAATTACAATTATTTCCTGTGGTTCTTGTAATAATATGAATATTGCTGTGTCTATAGAAAACTGCCTTGTGATTTAGTGATCACAGACAGTGTCTCAACATCATAAGTCCTTTGCAGCTCCTCTTCTACAAATCTCAAGTTGGCCAAAGCAATATCTTCAGCAGTAGCCTGCAATTTATTTGGGTATAAACAAAACAATAACTATTTATAAGAAGAGGACCAAGATGGCCCTAAATCAATCACCTGAATATTTTTAAAGTGTTACCTAAACAAGTCTATGTAAAACAAGTGATCCCCAGGGTGGGGCCATTTTTTGATACCAGCGCTATGGTTTAACCAATCTTGGTCGAGGTCCACTAGATGAAGTTAGATTTCAAATATCAACTTTTAGACGAGATATTTTAAAGTTTTACCCCATACAAGTATAATATTATGTAAAACAAGTGACCCGGGATGGGGCAATGTTTTGCCCCAGGGCTATAATTTGAACAATCTTGGTAGAGGTCAACTAGATGAAGCTACATACCAAATATCAAAAGCCTGGACATTCTACCTTCAGACAAGAAGAATTTTAAGGTTTTCCCATATACAAGTCCATTTTTGACCCCAGGGCTATAAATTGAACAATACTATAATTTTAAAATGATTGCTAAAGGTCCAATAGATGAAGCTACATACCAGGCCTTCTCCTTTTAGACAATAATATTTTTTTAAAGTTTTTTCCCTATACAAGTCTATGTAAAACAAGTGACCCCTGGGGAGGAGTCTTTTTTGACCCCAGGGCTATAAATTGAACAATCTTGGTAGAGATCCACTAGAGGAAGCTACATACCAAATATCAAGGCCTTGGCCTTCTACTTTTAGACAAAAAGATGTTTAAAAAAATTCCCTATACAAGTCTATGTTAAACAAGTGACCCCCGGGGAGGGGGTCATTCTTGACCCCAGGGCTATAATTTAAAAAATCTTGGTAGAGGTTCACTAGATGAAGCTACATACCAAATATCAAAGGCCTGGGCCTTCTACCTTTAGACAAGAAGATTTTTAATGTTTTTTCCCTATACAAGTCTATGTAAAACAAGTGACCTCAAAGGGAAGGGCCATTTTTGACCCCAGGGCTTTAATTTGAACAATCTTAGTAAATGTCCACTTGATGAAGCTACATACCAAATAGCTAAGGCCTGGGCCATCTACTTTTAGACAAGAAGATTTTTTTAAAAAAATCCCTATACGAGTCTATGTAAAACAAGTGACCCCAAGCGAGGGGCCATTTTTGACCCCAGGGGCTATAATTTAAACAATCTTGATGGAGGTTCACTTGATGAAGCTTCATGCCAAATACCAAAGGCCTGGGCTTTTTATTTTTAGACAAGAAGATTTTTGAAGTTTTTTCCCTGTACGAGCCTATTTAAAACAAGTGATCCCCGGGGAGAGGGATCATTTCTGACCCATGGCTATTATTTGAACAATCTTGAGGTTCACTAGATGAAGCTACATACCAAATATTAAAGGCCTGGGCATTCTACTTTTAGGCATGGATTTTTTAAGTTTTGTTTTTTTTTCCCCTTTTTTGTTGCCGTGCCAACCATTTCTCAATGGGATTTAAATCTTTGAAAGAGGACCACCAAAGGAACATTCCTGTGAAGTTTGGTTGAAATTGGTCCTGTGGTTAAGGAGGAGATGATGTTTAAAGCTAAAAGTTAACGACAGACGACGACGAACAGAGATTGATCAGAATAGCTCACCTCAAGCCTTTGGCTCACAGGTGATCTAAAAACAGTTGAACAATTTCATTAAAATTGAAGCTTCTTGCATATCAGCTAAGAATATATCTGAAAATTAATGACATTTGGAAATCTTGTCTTTACTGGGTATGATTTAACAAGGCAGGTCATCTTTTTATAATGACATCATAGCAATATATGACAATACATACATAAAAAAAAACACTTTATGCTCATCCAGCATTTAAATTGTTTTGGTTGGTTTAATGGATAACTTGGCAAGCCACATCTGTACCACGCCAAAACAGTTTACAATCTTTTATGAGAGATACTTATAACATTGATTTTTAGGAATATCAATAAAATATAAATCCTGTTTGTTCATTTGAAAAAATAAATTATTTTTACCAACGTCATGCTGACAAACAATTTACCTCACTCTGTTTAGCATCAGATTCCACCTGAAGTTTCCTTTTTACCGCCTTTGGTTTTACTACAGGATTCTGAAATAAAATACACAAAAAATGTTGATCATACATTAAACAAAATATATATTGTTTTTTTTGTCAACTAGGGCTAATCGACAAACAATTGATCCTTACCAACACCTTCCTTGCTTTAAACCAATATTGGGAGTCCACAGACTATCTCTACAAGTAACTGATAACTTTCCCGTTTTAATCGCCGGTGGGAGAAGAATGACAATGGGACACAATGCCTTATCATATGTCAATCATCATAGACAGTCTTCCTCCACTAAAATCAATTGGATGTCCCTAAATGACCTGATATATGTTGAAGGGACTATAAACAAAAGTCACATTCAAATTCATACCTTGACAATGGTTTTGGTTGCTTCCTTTTTCTTTTTCAATTCATCGGTGTTTTCTTTCTACAAAAGATTAAACAAATGAAGTGTACAAAAACATTATTTTAATTTTTAGCCGGGTAACATAGTGGATAACGCACTGGACTGTGAATCTGGAGGTTCCGAGTTTGAGCCTTGGTGGTGATCCACTACGGTATACATTGTATCGGAGTCTATTCTCTGGGCCCGTTAAAGAACCAAAAAAATTTGAAAATGGATTTCCTATGTATCCTTCCCCTCATTCTGGGGCAGCCCAATATAACCATTAGCTGTTAAGTGGCCGTTCAACACAAATCAATTCAATTATTACATTTTCTTTTTAAGGTTTCTGTTATTATTACATAGTTTCATGAGGATGCAATGGTAAGGAAAAGAATGTCTTGCAATTAATCTATCACATCATTTAAAATGATCCATCACTGTATGAATTAATATGTTGTTATAATGTTATATAAATTAATTATTCAACTGATGTCTATTGTGAGTAACCTTGTCATTGCTGCTTACAACAATCTTGTTGGCAGACATGTCTCCTATTTCTTCATGGTTTTGTTCCTGTAAAATTAGAGAAAAACTCGCATTCAAAATCAATTAGTTGATAAATTTCTTGGTCTTGACAACATATATATGTAAATGTACCAGCAAAACAAGAGTGCCATTTTGTTAATTAATTGTATCAATATATATTTCAGACTGACAATAACATAATTTTTAAATGTTGATAAAGTTGCCAAGGTTATTGAATACTATTTTTGGAAAATAGAGGGCTTTAATGTCACATAAACACAGCCATTTGCCTAACCATAATGCATATTTTATAACATGTACAGTAACATATTTTCATTCCCAAAAGACTGATCAGTGTTCGCTGTTCTTCAAACCTGACCTAGAATTTATGTCAGAACACATTATTTGCAAGTATAAATGAAAACATGTAGCTCCGTCTGACTAACTGGTACCATCAAAATTGGTGTACATTCATGGAAAATGTCTGGTTGTTTTACAGTGGAAGAAAAGAATTGATATCATACATTTATATTGTAGTAGTAATACTTACTTTTAACCTTTCCTGTATCTCGGGCCGACTTACAACAAGTTCTTGGAAGCTGGGAGGTTCCTTCAAAACCTTGACCTTTGTTTTCTTTCCATTTTCATCTGCAAAAAATGCACCAAAAATAGAAATGTTTATGATTTCGCAGTTATCATACATCGCTAAATTTAAGTCACTCCTGATGATTATTCCCTGGCTATAACCAGATAGCTAGCTTGCATAACAACTGGGTAGAATGTTCAACTCTGAGATGCCGAGCCCTGGTAGCTCAGTCGGTAGTGACGCGGGCTGTCAATCCAGGGGTTGTGAGTTCAAATCCCGGCTTGGCCAACTTTCTTTCCGACGATTGACAAAAGTCAATGTGACATGCGTCATTCGTCTTCCACCAATGGGCTAAGTCTATGTGGAAAAGCAGCCAGTTGCTTGTGAAGATTGTTGTGTGGAGTACTGGTCTGAGAAAAACCAGGAAATGCATGAGTAGGTGAACTGGCTGCCGTGATATAACTGAGAAATTGTTAAAAACAGCGTTAAACCCCAATCAATCAATCAATCAATCAATCAACTGTGAGATGTTCCAAGTTTTAGACAGGGTCAGGTTGTACAATTTCACATTATTAGCTCCACTGGCTCTCCACTGGCTCAGGGCTCCAAATAATTTTTTGGCAAGAGGAGTAATTACTCATGAAATTTTGAGTGATGAGTAACGCTCAAAGTACCATGAGTTTTTAGCTTTGCTCAAGGTGAGTTATTGTGATCGCCTTTTGTTCGTCGTGCGTCGTGCGTCAACTTCTTCTCCTCAGTAACCAGTGGGTCAATTGGGATGAAACTTCACAGAAAGCATCCTCTCAATGACCTCACCAGATTTCCTTCAAATTTTTGGGATCCATGCAGAATTCTGGTTTCCATGGCAACGAAATGAAAAAAACTTCAAAATTCTTCTTCTCCCAAACTGGTTGGCAGATTTTCAAATAATTTTGTAGAAATGTTCCTTGGATGACCCTCTATCAGATTCCTTCAAGCCATGTTGATTGGTCAAAAAATATGGCCGCCAGGGGGCGGGGCTATTTTGCCTTATATGGCTAAAGTGAAAACTTAAAAAATCTTCTCCTCCGAAAGTGTCAGGCCGATTTTCAAATAATTTTGTAGAAATGTTCCTAGGATGACCCTCTATCAGATTCCTTCAAGCCATGTTGATTGGTCAAAAAATATGGCCGCCAGGGGGCGGGGCTATTTTGCCTTATATGGCTATAGTGAAAACTTAAAAAATCTTCTCCGAAAGTGTCGGGCCGATTTTCAAATAATTTTGTAGAAATGTTTCTTAAGTGACCCACTATCAGATTCCTTCAAGCCATGTTGATTGGTAAAAAAACATGGCCGCCAGTGGGCAGGGCTATTTTGCCTTGTATGGCTATAGTGAAAACTTAAAAAATCTCCTTCTCCCAAAATGGTTGGCAGATTTTCAAATAATTTTGTAGAAATGCTCCTTGGATGACCCTCTATTAGATTCCTTCAAGCCATGTTGATTGGTCAAAAAACATGGCCGCCATGGGGGCGGGGCTTTTTTGCCTTATATGGCTATAGTGAAAACTTAAAAAATCTTCTCCTCCGAAAGTGTCAGACCGATTTTCAAATAATTTTGTAGAAATGGTCCTTTGAATCTATCAGATTCCTTCAATCCAAGTTGATTGGTTGAAAAACATGGCATTTCCAAGAAACTTGGCACAAACGTTCACTATGATGAGGTGGCATGTCATGCTCATAACCCAGGCCTGTACCTCAAATGTCAAGGTCGCGCTAAGAGGTCAAATGTCAAAATGAGTACTATTTGATAGGGCCGTACCTTGTCTGGCCCACATCTAAACCATGCATCATAGGATTCCCAAGTTACTGGGCACATATTTTCACCATGATGTGGCACACAAGACACAGGCCCGTGTACCTCAAAGGTCTAGGTCACACTTAGAGGTCGAAATGAGAAACATTGCATCACAGAATTCCCAAGTTACATCTCGACCATGCATCATAGGATTTTCAAGTTACTAGGCACTCATGTTCTCCATCATAAGGTGGCATGTCGCGCACAAGACCCAGGCCTGTACCTCAAGTGTCGATGTCACACTTTGAGGTCAAAGGTCAAAATGAGAACTGTTTGATAGGACTGTACCTTGTCTGGTCCGCATCTCAATCATGCATCATAGGATTCCCAAGTTACTAGGGAATGGTTCTAAGAAAGGAGGAATATACTGTTACAAAATACAAGATACAAGGTGACCATGAGATTTGAATTAAGGCCTAATTTTCATTCAATGCGACCAGAGACAGTATCTTAAATCTCTGTAAATGATAGTATAATAATTTAAAAAATCGAAAAAGAATTGTGGCCAAATTTATATAACTTGGTAACCAGATGTTTGGTGACATACAATATGTGATGTTTGATTTGACATGTACACATTATATAACCAAACCTGAAGTAACTTTGAACTAAATCTCAGTTCAGAGGAGTTTCAAGTTTTTTGCTTTTGTTGTATATTTTAAAGGTCAAATATGGAAGTTCTCAATTTTCCCCGATTTTTAGCTCGACTGGCTTTCAGCCAGTGGAGCTTATGTCATGGCGAATTGTCCATCGTGCGCGCGTGCATGTGTTAACTTTTTCCTTTAAACGACTTCTACTCCCTAACGACTTGGCCAATTTGGTTAAAACTTCATAGGAAGCATCCTCTCAATGTCCTCTCTTAAATTCCTTCAATTCTTTTTATCCATCCATAATTCTGGTTTCCATGGCAACCAAAAGAAAAAAATAGTGAAAACTTAAAAAATCTTCTTCTCCAAAAGTGACGATTTTCTAATAATTTTGTAGAAATGTTCCTTGGGTGACCCTTTATTAGAATCCTTCATGAAATGTTGATTTGGCAAAAAACATGGCGGCCAGGGGGCAGGGCTATTTTGCCTTATATAGCTATAGTGAAAACTTAAAAAATCTTCTTCTCCGAAAGTGTTCATTTTGTAGAAATGTTCATTGGGTGACCCTCTATCAGATTCCTTCAAGCCATGTTGATTGGTCGAAAATATGGCCGCCAGAGGGCGGGCTATTTTGCCTTATATGACCGTAGTGAAAACTTAAAGTATCTTCTTCTCCGAAAGTGTTCAGCAGATTTTCAAATAATTTTGTAGAAATGTTCCTTGGGTGACCCTTTTATCAGATTCCTTCATGTTGATTGGTAAAAAACATGGCCCCCAGAGGGCGGGGCTATTTTGCCTTATATAGCTATAGTGAAAACTTAAAAAAATCTTCCTCTCCGATAGTGTTCAGCCGATTTTCAAATAATTTTGTAGAAATGTTCATTTGATGACAAATCCCGGCTCGGCCAACTTTCTTTCCGAAGATTGCAGAAGTCAATGCGACATGCGTCATTCCTCTTTCACCAATGGACTAAGTCTATGTGGAAAAGCAGCCAGTTGCTTGGGAAGATTGTTGTGTGGAGTACTGGTGTGAGAAAACCAGGAAATGCATGAGTAGGTGAACTGGCCTCCGTGATATAACTGAGAAATTGTTAAAAACGGCGTTAAACCCCAATCAATCAATCAATCATTTGATGACCCTCTATCAGATTCCTTCAAGCCATGTGTATTGGTCTAAAAACATGGCCGCCAGAGGGTGGGGCTATTTTGCCTTATATGACCATAGTGAAAACCTAAAAAATCTTCTTCTCCGAAAGCGTCAAGCAGATTTTCAAATAATGTTGTAGAAATGTTCCTAGGCTGACCCTCTATCAGATTCCTTCAAGCCATGTTGATTTGTTGAAAAATATGGCCACCAGGGGGTGAGGCTATTTTGCCTTATATGGCTATAGTGAAAACTTAAAATATCCTCTTCTCCGAAAGTGTCAGGCTGATTTTCAAATAATTTTGCAGAAACATTCCTTGGGTGACACTCTACAAGATTCCTTTAAGCCATGGTGGTTGGTAAAAAACATGGCCACAAGGGGGCAGGGCGTTTGGAGATTTGATTTTTGCCTTATGGCCGTGGAGCGATACTGGCCCTCTTGGGCCTCTTGTTTATTTAAACCAACAGTTTTTCAACTTACAAAAGTACTTTTTAAACATTTTGTTAAAAAGTTCTTTAAAAAAAGGTTTTATTTTGCGGTTTTATTTCGTGTACTCGCTTATCTCCCTTTGAAATTATCTCCCGTGATATCTGATGACGTCAGGTTGGTGATTGTCTGCACTGTATCACTGATTTAGTCTCAATATATCGCTGTTACATATTTCATTGTATCGGATGCGAACAGTCAAAATATAAAATCGCATTTAGAGTACAGAAACCTGGACTATGTATCATTACGAGTATACGTGCATCCTCGACAGTGATATTTCGTTGATTACATTTATTTCTGAAATCAAAAATGGTGATTTGTATCGCGCATGAGTGTGCAACACAATCTGGGACGCACAGGATTAGTTTATTCCAATTTCCAACTGATCAGAAGATAACGGAAATGTTGAATAGATTGATTGAATAGGGAAAAGACAGCAACAACAAAATTCGAGCCGAGTAAACATTCGAAAATATGTATGAAACATTTTGATGACAGTAATTTTTTGATAAGTCCGAAGTTTGCAGAATCCATCGGGTAAGGAGTAGGGACAAGTTTTTCGAGTGAGGTTTTAAGCCCGATGCTGTCCCAACAATATTTGACAATCCACGAAAGAAAGAAATTTGGCATTAGCCATTTCCAAAATGAAAATGAAACATGAGGTAGGTTCATTTTTCATTTACATTGCTACAGTGAAATCGACAATTCCGGGTAAAATTTGGAAAAAAATGTTTTAGTATTCGAGAATGATACAGTATGTTGACAATTTGATTATATTTACCATTAGCTTTGCTACTTTCACTTCGATTTAGGATGCTGTCATTTCAAAACGGATGTCGTTATCTCGAAACGCTTGACTGAAGTTCGGGAGAACTCGTCGTACTGCAAACTCGTCGTACTAGTAATATAGAGTAACAATTAGGATATTTCGTCGACTTAAGGATTATATAGTACTCCACAATCTATATCGATATGAGGGTGTTGGTGTTAAAGTAAGGAGTTAATTGACCAATTGGATTGAAAAGATAACAACAAATTCAATTAGTTTAAAATATGGTTTTTATACGCCCGTTTTGAAAAAACGGATCGTATTATAGTTTACCTGTGGCGTACGGGCGGGTGGGCGGGCGGCGTCCAGTATGTTGTCAGCTCAATAACTTGAGAAGCCTTTGTCTAGGGTTAGTCCAATCATCACCAAATTTTGTCAGAATGTGTATTGGGATAATATCTCGGACAAGTTCGATAACTAGCCATATCGCTTTAGTCAATCAAGAGTTATCGCCCTTTAATTATAGAAATTACCCAAAATTGGTCTTGTCAGCTCAATAACTTTAGAAGCCTTTGTGCAATCATCACCAAATTTTGTCAGAATGTGTATTTGGATAATATCTCGGACAAGTTCGATAACTAGCCATATCGCTTTAGTCAATCAAGAGTTATTGCCCTTTAATTATAGAAATTACCCAAAATTGGTCTTGTCAGCTCCTTTGTCCATTGCATCACCAAATTTTGTCAGAATGTGTATTGGCATAATATCTCGGACAAGTTTGATAACTATCCATATTGCTTTAGTCAATCAAGAGTTATCACCCTTTAATTATAGAAATTACCTAAAATTGGTCTTGTCAGCTCAATAACAATTATCATTATACATGACGGGCGTATTTTGTGACATTTGGCGCTCTTGTTATTCATATATTTAATGTGTTTGTAAATTAATTATTTAAATCATTTTCATTTTATTGCTTCGATATATTATTTTTCATTTTCAGAATGAAATAAGTATATAAAATGTTTAAAGATATGTTTCCTAAATATATATATAGTATTAACGCTTGTTTGTCAACATTATTTACATTATTTACACGTATTAACACTTTAGTCTAATTATTCACAAATCCTCGTCGTGTATTCGGTCGTTACTGCCAATGGTTGCAAGTCCTGAAATCCTTCTACATGTCCTCAACAACTGGCTTGTAGTCAGCTCATCGTCTTCGTATCTAAACAAATAGTAAAGAATTAGATAAATATTTGTTATTCCTTGATTTATACTTAATTGAAATGAATTATTACTCCCTTTGCAACAATGTTTTCAACTATATAATATATTTGATGCCTTTATTGTGATTACTTATTTATATCATTAATTCTCCAACAATATTTTGTATACTTTGCTCCCGACCGATCAGTAAGATATTTTAGGGATGCAAATTATTTTTACTCACTTATCCCGAGCCTCAAAAAGACGGCCATGGACCTCGCTGGACCGCTTCCTGTGTATTCTTGTCAAGAGGTTCTCCGTTACCAGACAGACCATAAAAATATGGAAACTTTCGGTATGTTTATATATATATATATATATTGTATGTGTAACCATAACTGCCACATTTGATCCGATTTATTGGGGTTTAACGTCGTTTTAACAATTTCTCAGTTATATCACGTCGGCCAATTCACCTACTCATGCATTTTCTGGTTTTCTCACACCAGTACTCCACACAACAATCTTCCCAACTGCGACATTTGAAAACATAAAGTAAAACTATGGAAACTTTCGGTATGTTTATATATATATTGTACCTGTAATGAATGAATGTATATTGTTTTATGGCGCATCGACAGCTAAGGTCATTTAGCGCGCAATTAAATTTAATTATTCATGATCCCTGGGTAAACAAACCAGTACTAGGCTAGAAAATGTGCCTTGCCCAAGGGCACTCCACCATGACCGTAGTGCCGCGACTGGGGATCGAACCCATTGTACGTGTAACGATTACTGCGACATTTGAAAACATAAAGTAAAAATATGGAAACTTTCGGTATATTTATATATATATATGTGTAACCATAACTGCGACATTTGAAAACATAAAGTAAAAATATGGAAACTTTCGATATGTTTTTATATATATATATATATTGTATGTGTAACCATAACTGCGACATTTGAAATGTGTAACCATTCATTTTAAAACATTAAGTAAAAGTATGGGCATTCTCGTAATGTTTATATGTATATATTGTATGTGTAACCATTACTGCGACATTTGAAAACATTATAGTTATAGTATGGAACTTCTGGGTAAGATATCTTACCCTAACACTGTATGTGTACCCATTGCTGCTGACAAGTTTTCTTCCACCACGTTGAGTAGCGTTCTCTACAATGTCATAGCTGGTAGGTGTGTCTATATGGACTTCGTCATCAAGGACTGCATCAGGCATAGATTCGTCTAGTGGAGTGCACGGGAGTGCGAAATTACGATCACCTATGTAGAATGTTCTGTCAGCGATTGTTGTATTAATGGGAAGTGTATTGTCTGGCAGAGCGACGTTTGGATCATCCATGTTTAACGTTCCATCTTCAACATCTGATATATCAGCAAGCGCCATGTCGAACGCTCTACACCGTTCACATACCCAGTCTAACTGTAATGTTCCCCGAACCATTGCTTTATACTGTTCGGACGTCACTCCGGTAGTATCCCCTGTTGATATTAAATTTGTTTTCATGTAATATAACTAAAATTATATGTGTTTTACCGCGTTGATATAACTTAAATGTTGTCGGAGTCGGATGTTTTCACGCTTGTTTTATTCTGGTGTTAAGAGGAATTATTTAAATAATGTAGGAAAAGAAGAAGTCATTTATCATAAACGACGGCTCTATTTCATACATTATTATGTCTCCCCCCACCCGGAGGAGACATATTGCTTTTGCCTGCGCCGTCTGTCTGTCTGTACGTCCACATTTCTTGTCCGGCCTTTATCTCACAACCCCTTGGCCACATTTCTATGAAACTTCACAGGAGTCATCGGTACAATGTCTTGTTGCGCATATTACGAGGGCGTTTAATTTGACCTACTTTTGGATGAGTTATTGCCCTTTTTTTAAATTGCCATTTCATTCTTGTCCGGCCTTCATCTCACAACCCCTTGGCCACATTTCTATGAAACTTCACAGGAGTCATCGGTACAATGTCTTGTTGCGCATATTACGAGGGCGTTTAATTTGACCTACTTTTGGATGAGTTATTGCCCTTCTTTTAAATTGCCATTTCATTCTTGTCCGGCCTTCATCTCACAACCCCTTGGCCACATTTCTATGAAATTTCACAGTAGTCATCGGTACAACGTCTAGTTGCGCATATTACGAGGGCGTTTAATTTGACCTAATTTTGGTTGAGTTATTGCCCTTTTTTAGCTCTACTGGCCAAAGGCCAAAAGGGCTTATGTCGTGGTGATTTGTCCGTCCGTCCGTTCGTAAACAATTTCTTGTTAACACGATACAGTCTTCACGTTTGATTGTATATCAAACAAACTTATACAGTAGTTAGATATCCATGAGAGCTCGGTTCCTTTCGAAAACCAGCCAGATCCGCCCATGCATGACTGGATTATGGCCCTTGAAATGGTCAAAATTGCTATAAAAGAGCTTGTTAACACGATACAGTCTTCACTTTTGATTGTATCTCAACCAAACTTATACAGTAGTTAGATATCCATGAGAGCTCGGTTCCTTTCGTAAACCAGCCAGATCCGCCTATGCAAGACTGGATTATGGCCCTTGAAATTGTTCAAATTGCTATAATTGAGCTTGTGAACACAATAGAGGCTCTATTTACTATCTGATCTTCACCAAACTTAGATAGTAGTTAAATATTGAAGAGAGCTTGGTTCCTTTTGAAAACCAGCCAGATCTGCCAAGACTGGATTATGGCCCATGAAATTGTAAAAATTGCTATAATACAGCTTGTGAACACAAAAGAGCCTCCATTTACTATCCGATCTTCACCATACATACATGCTCTTGATTGAAAATGACCAAAGAACCATACCAGTAGAGCATATATAGGCCCTCATGGGCCTCTTGTTTAAAATTGCCATTTCATTCTTGTCCGGCCTTTATCTCACAACCCCTTGGCCACATTTCTATGAAACTTCACAGGAGTCATCGGTACAATGTCTTGTTGCGCATATTACGAGGGCGTTTAATTTGACCTACTTTTGGATGAGTTATTGCCCTTTTTTTAAATTGCCATTTCATTCTTGTCCGGCCTTCATCTCACAACCCCTTGGCCACATTTCTATGAAACTTCACAGGAGTCATCGGTACAATGTCTTGTTGCGCATATTACGAGGGCGTTTAATTTGACCTACTTTTGGATGAGTTATTGCCCTTCTTTTAAATTGCCATTTCATTCTTGTCCGGCCTTCATCTCACAACCCCTTGGCCACATTTCTATGAAATTTCACAGTAGTCATCGGTACAACGTCTAGTTGCGCATATTACGAGGGCGTTTAATTATGTCTCCTCCCTCCAAAAGCCGTTTTGATTGGTTACACAGTCATAGCAACCAGGCGTCATCACAAAAGGGGTAAATTGAACTTTTAGCTATAAATGACAACCAACTTCTACCATTCCAATAGACCAATTTCCACAAAACATCACAGGAATGTTCCTTTGGTGGTCCTCTTTCAAATTTGTTCAAAGATTTAAATTCCATTGAGAACTTTGGTTGCTGCGGCATCAGAAAGGGGACAAAATGTCCAAACTTTAAAAATCTTCTCCTCCGAATCTGCCTGTCAGATTCAAATATAATTTGGTAGAAATGTTTCTTGGGTGACCCTCTATAAAAATTGTTCAAGCCATACTGATTGGTCAAAAAACATGGCAGTCAGGCGGCATCAGAAAAGGGGCAAAATGACAAAATTTGAAAATTACATTTTTATGAAAGTGTTTGTCTGATTTTAAGAAAATATAATACGAATCTTACTGTAATGATCCTCTATTTAATTTGTTTAAGCCGTTTTGATTGGTTACACAATCATATCAACCAGGCGTCATCACAAAAGGGGTAAATTGAACTTTTAGCTACAAATGACAACCAACTCCTACCATTCCAATAGACCAATTTCCACAAAACATCACAGGAATGTTCCTTTGGTGGTCCTCTTTCAAAATTGTTCAAAGATTTAAATTCTATTGAGAACTTTGGTTGCTGCGGCATCAGAAAGTGAGAAAAATACCCAAATTTTAAAATCCTTTTCCTCCATAATCTGCTTGTGCGATTGCAAGATAATTTGGTAGAAATGTTCCTTTATATAAGTGACACTCTAAATAAACTGTTGAAGCCATATTGATTTCGTTGAAAAACAGGGCAGCAAGGCGGCATCAGGAAAGGTGCAAAATGACAAAAACTTTATAATTCCATTCTTATTAAAGTTCTTGTTAGATTTCAAGATATAAATGGCCTTTACTGATAAGCTGTTTCTTGAGAAGTGTCCACTCCTTGCAGTTTCATTTGCAATCCTTGATAAAAGTTTCCCAGATATTTGCAGTTAAATATTTGCTACTAATATACTATCAATTAGGTGATCGATTTAGGGCCATCTTGGCCCTCTTGTTTAAAATTGCCATTTCATTCTTGTCCAGGGCGTCCACATTTCTTGTCCGGCCTTTATCTCACAACCCCTTGGCCACATTTCTATGAAACTTCACAGGAGTCATCAGTACAACGTCTAGTTGCGCATATTACGAGGGCGTTTAATTTGACCTACTTTTGGATGAGTTATTACCCTTTCTTTAAAATTGCCATTTCATTCTTGTCCGGCCTTCATCTTACAACCCCTTTGCCACATTTCTATGACACTTCACAGGAGTCATCGGTACAACGTCTAGTTGTGCATATTACGAGGGCGTTTAATTTGACCTACTTTTGGATGAGTTATTGCCCTTTTTTTTTAAATTGCCATTTCATTCTTGTCTGGTCTTTATCTAACAACCCCTTTGCCACATTTCTATGAAACTTCACAGGAGTCATCGGTACAACGTCTAGCTGCGCATATTACGAGGGCGTTTAATTTGACCTACTTTTGGATGAGTTATTGCCCTTTTTTTAAAATTGCCATTTCATTCTTGTCCGGCCTTCATCTCACAACCCCTTTGCCACATTTCTATGAAACTTCACAGAAGTCATCGGTACAACGTCTAGTTGCGCATATTACTAGGGCGTTTAATTTGACCTAATTTTGGTTGAGTTATTGCCCTTTTTTTAAAATTGCCATTTCATTCTTGTCCGGCCTTCATCTCACAACCCCTTTGCCACATTTCTATGAAACTTCACAGGAGTCATCGGTACAATGTGTTGTTGCGCATATTACGAGGGCGTTTAATTTGACCTACTTTTGGATGAGTTATTGCCCTTTTTTTAAATTGCCATTTCATTCTTGTCCGGCCTTCATCTCACAACCCCTTGGCCACATTTCTATGAAACTTCACAGGAGTCATCGGTACAACGTCTAGTTGCGCATATTACGAGGGCGTTTAATTTGACCTAATTTTGGTTGAGTTATTGCCCTTTATTTAAAATTGCCATTTCATTCTTGTCCGGCCTTCATCTCACAACCCCTTTGCCACATTTCTATGAAACTTCACAGGAGTCATCGGTACAATGTCTTGTTGCGCATATTACGAGGGCGTTTAATTTGACCTACTTTTGGATGAGTTATTGCCCTTTTTTAAAATAAATCACTAACTGACAAAATACAGTCAGCCAGACAAATACCCCTTGGGGGAGACATATGTTTTTCCCAAAAACAACCTCTAGTTTGACCTAATTTTGGTTGAGTTATTGCCCTTTTTTAGCTCTACTGGCCAAAGGCCAAAAGGGCTTATGTCGTGGTGATTTGTCCGTCCGTCCGTTCGTAAACAATTTCTTGTTAACACGATACAGTCTTCACGTTTGATTGTATATCAAACAAACTTATACAGTAGTTAGATATCCATGAGAGCTCGGTTCCTTTCGTAAACCAGCCAGATCCGCCTATGCAAGACTGGATTATGGCCCTTGAAATTGTTCAAATTGCTATAATTGAGCTTGTGAACACAATAGAGGCTCTATTTACTATCTGATCTTCACCAAACTTAGATAGTAGTTAAATATTGAAGAGAGCTTGGTTCCTTTTGAAAACCAGCCAGATCCGCCAAGACTGGATTATGGCCCATGAAATTGTAAAAATTGCTATAATACAGCTTGTGAACACAAAAGAGCCTCCATTTACTATCCGATCTTCACCATACATACATGCTCTTGATTGAAAATGACCAAAGAACCATACCAGTAGAGCATATATAGGCCCTCATGGGCCTCTTGTTTAAAATTGCCATTTCATTCTTGTCCGGCCTTCATCTCACAACCCCTTTGCCACATTTCTATGAAACTTCACAGGAGTCATCGGTACAATGTGTTGTTGCGCATATTACGAGGGCGTTTAATTTGACCTACTTTTGGATGAGTTATTGCCCTTTTTTAAAATTGCCATTTCATTCTTGTCCGGCCTTCATCTCACAACCCCTTGGCCACATTTCTATGAAACTTCACAGGAGTCATCGGTACAACGTCTAGTTGCGCATATTACGAGGGCATTTAATTTGACCTAATTTTGGTTGAGTTATTGCCCTTTATTTAAAATTGCCATTTCATTCTTGTCCTGCCTTCATCTCACAACCCCTTTGCCACATTTCTATGAAACTTCACAGGAGTCATCGGTACAATGTTTTGTTGCGCATATTACGAGGGCGTTTAATTTGACCTACTTTTGGATGAGTTATTGCCCTTTTTTAAAATTGCCATTTCATTCTTGTCCGGCCTTCATCTCACAACCCCTTTACCACATTTATATTAAACTTCACAGCAGTCACCATATTTATGTCAAACATTTAAATGTTGTACAATCTGGGACAGTGCCAACTTACTGCAGTTACCATTCAATGACTTATGCCAATATTAACATCGCTGATCTATAAAGACATAATTCAAGGCATCATTACAGGTAATATGTTTAATCACAAGATATCTATTAAAAGTTAAACAGGATATTTTATCATATACATGTACTCTGTACACTACATAAATCACTAACTGACAAAATACAGTCAGCCAGACAAATACCCCTTGGGGGAGACATACGTTTTTCCCAAAAACAACCTCTAGTTTTAACTTGTCAGATGTCTTCACGCTTCATCGTTTCATTCCGGTCTTACTGGTTTAATGTGGGAAAAGAAGAAGTCGTTTATTAGAGAGAGAGAGAGATATATACAGAAAGACAGACAGAGACAGAAGTGAGAGAGAGAGAGAGAGGGATAGGAGAAAGAGAGATATAGATATAGAGGGAGAAATAATAAATTCTTACCGTTTTTGCAGACACGATGCTGCCAGCAACTGCATAATACATGCATTCATTCACTAACCCTGCTGGAACAACTAATACACATTCTTTACAAGTATTTCTGAGAAGAGAGAGAGAGATATACAGAAAGACAGACAGAGACAGACGTGAGAGAGAGAGAGAGAGAGGGATAGGAGAAAGAGAGATATAGATATAGAGGGAGAAATAATAAATTCTTACCGTTTTTGCAGACACGATGCTGCCAGCAACTGCATAATACATGCATTCATTCACTAACCCTGCTGGAACAACTAATACACATTCTTTACAAGTATTTCTGAGAAATAACTTATCTTGGGATTTTTGTTATATATATATGGGCAATGAATACAAAGGTGAAACAAACAGAGGGTATAACAAAAGACAAACATCAATTTTTATTTTCACATGTATTTTTAATGAGCAATTAACATGATGTATGATTAAAGCCGACTCTCCATTAAAAATTTCTTTAATAATTTACCCCAGACTACACACTAAGAAGTATGCCGACAATCATCCACAAAACACGCGGCACATAACGTAATTAAAGGACGAATCAATTACAATATAATTATAAGTATTTATTATAAACAAACATATTATTGTTAAATTAAAGTTTTTAACATATATTTAACTTCAAAGTTACTATAATCGATAATTATCCTTACTAAGTATATAGTACTATATAATCATTATGTCGACGAGTTATCCTAATGGTTACACTGAAAAATCTTCTCAAAAATATAGAAAATCTCTATCAACTAATTTTTGTTTAAGTACTGAAAAAAAGTTAAAAACAGTGTGACAAAAGCAGAAATTGCTCATTATGAGCATTTTCTCCTTTTGTCACACTGTTTTCAAAAGTTTTCTGCTAAAGAGGCGTCAAAAAGCCACTATATGTAGGAAAGGGTTAAATGGCATCTCCCCTTAGACCCTAGAGCCAATTTTGACAAAACTTCAGAGGTATGTTCCTTTGCATGAAACCATTTCAAAATGCTAAAAGATTTGATTTCTATACACAACTGGTTGCCTTGGAAAAGGAAAAGAACATCTTTAAAGGGCGTCTCATCCTAAACCACTGTGCCAGATAAGACCAAGCGCCTTGTTGTTGTTGTATATGCCTTTAGTCGATATTTTTTGTCTGGGTATATTTTTGCAAGTGTATAGTTTTAGCTCGCCTGAGCACGAAGTGCAGGGTGAGCTGTTTTGATCCTCCACCGTTAGGCGGTATCTGTCTATTCACATTTTCCTACACACAACTTCTCCTAAATCAATAGACCAATTGCAAAATAATTTCACAGGAATGTTCCCTAGGTGTTCCTCTTAAAAAGTTGTTAAAAGAATTTAATTCCATAGAAAATTTGGTTGCTGGGGGGGAAAATGCCAAAACTCAAAAAATCTTCCTGTCTAAAAGTACCGGCCTGATTTGAAGAGATTGTTCAAACCATTCCAATCCATGGAAAAATATGGCTGCCAGGGGTGGAGCTTTTTTGGCACATATTTTTCTTTGGTGGCCCACTACTAAGACGGTCCAAGTTATACCGATCCATTGAAAAACATGGCCACCAGGGAGTGGAACTGGTTTTCCTTTATATGTTTGTAGAAGAAACTTGTCTAGAGATACTGGCCTGATTTTCTATTATCCTTAAATGTATTGATTAAGTACACTGAAAACTATTTAAGATCCATTAAATCAGGTGAGCGATAAAAGAACATCATGGTCCTCTTGTTAAATGTTTCCTGTCTTTTGGAATACATTTAGTAAGAATCACAAAACTCTGGTGAGCGATCCAGGGCAATCATGGCCCTCTCGTTTTATGAACCACTCGCCATACTCACTGCTTTGAATATGATTTCAGAAGGTGCAGGCTATAGCTGCAGCCGAGAGATTGTCACAGACATTTGGGATTAAAATGGAAGCCTACAATCTTGAAGGGGTTGATATGAGGTATATAGTTAAAACAGCCACTCTCTGTTACCATCTTAACCCATCCCAACATTCAACAAATCTGCAGCAGATGACTTTGAAACATGTATTGATTAAGTACACTGAAAACTATTTAAGATCCATTAAATCAGGTGAGCGATAAAAGAACATCATGGTCCTCTTGTTAAATGTTTCCTGTCTTTTGGAATACATTTAGTAAGAATCACAAAACTCTGGTGAGCGATCCAGGGCAATCATGGCCCTCTCATTTTATGAACCACTCGCCATACTCACTGCTTTGAATATGATTTCAGAAGGTGCAGGCTATAGCTGCAGCCGAGAGATTGTCACAGACATTTGGGATTAAAATGGAAGCCTACAATCTTGAAGGGGTTGATATGAGGTATATAGTTAAAACAGCCACTCTCTGTTACCATCTTAACCCATCCCAACATTCAACAAATCTGCAGCAGATGACTTTGAAACATAGTGACAAAAACTTGAAAAATCTCCATAAAAGATTGTTAAATAAGGTTGAAAACATTGTGGCCAAAGGAGAAATTGCTCATCACGAGTAATTTCACGTTTTGCCACAATGCTTTCAAAGGTCGTCTGCAGCTATTGTGTTAAAAGGCGTCTGCAGGTGGGAAACGGTTAACCCATCCCAACATTCAAGACACATTTTGATGCATCTGCAGCAGACGACTAATGAAATCATTGAGGAAAAAGTAGAAATTGCTTAAAATTAAACTCTTTTTAGCTCACCTATGCACAAAGTGCAAGGTGAGCTTTTGTGATCGCTCACCGTCCATCGTCTGTCCGTTCACATTTTCCATCTCTTTCAAACTTGTTCAAAGAATTCTATTCCATGCAGAACTTTGGCTGCCACGGCAACAAAAAAGGGGAAATTAACCAAAACTTAAAAAATCTTCTTGTCAAAAAGTACTGGCCCGATTTGAAAATTATTTTGCACAAATGTTCCTTGGGGTACCTTCTACCAAGATTGTTCAAATATTTCCGATCCGTTGAAAAACATGGCCGCCAGGGGGTTGGAGCCTGTTTTCCTTATATGTGCATTGTTAAAACTTTAAAAATCTTCTTGTTCAAAAGTACTGGCCCGATTTGAAAATTATTTTGCACAAATGTTCATTGGGGCACCCTTTACCAAGATTGTTCAAAAATTTCCGATCCGTTGAAAAAACATGGCTGCCAGGGTGCTAAAGCTTGTTTTCCTTATGTGTTTTGTTAAAACTTAAAAAATCTTCTCGTCCAAAGGAATTAGCCCGATTTGAAAATAATTTTTCTCAAATGTTCATTGGGGCACCCTCTACCGAGATTGTTCAAATATGTCTGATCTGTTGAAAAACATGGCCACCAGGGTTGCTGCAGCATCAGAAAGGGGGCAAAATGTCCAAGCTTTTAAAATATTCTTTTTTGAATCTGCATGTCTGATTCCATTATAGTTTGGTAGAAATGTTCCTTAGGTGAGCCTCTACAAAGATCGTTCAAGGCATACTGTTTGGTTGAAAAACATGGCAGTCAGGAGGCATCAGAAAAGGGGCAAAATGACAAAATTTGGAAATTCCATTTTTAGCTCACTTGAGCTTTGCTCAAGGTGAGTTATTGTGATCGCCTTTTGTCCGTCGTGGGTTGTGCATCAACTTCTTCTCCTCAGTAACCAGTGGGTCAATTTAGATGAAACTTCACAGAAAGCATCCTCTCAATGACCTCACCAGAATTCATTCAAATTTTTGGGATCTATGCAAAATTCTGGTTTCCATGGCAACGAAACGAAAAAAACTTCAAAATTCTTCTTCTCCCAAACTGCTTGGCAGATTTTCAAATAATTTTGTAGAAATGTTTCTTGTATGACCCTCTATCAGATTCCTTCAAGCTGTGTTGATTGGTCGAAAAACATGGCCGCTAGGGGGGGGTGGGGCTATTTTGCCTTATATGGCTATAGTGACAACTTAAACGCATACTAGCGCTTAAAAAATGGACTAAATACAAGCAAATTGAGATAATTTAAGTATGTAGACGTAAAGAATGGCCTAAAATATCGTCGAACACAAGTAGTCTTCTGCCATACAGCGCCCGGTTAGTATGTAGTGGGCACTGTTCGTGTTGATTTCTTATTGTATTGGAAGACAGCTGTTATTTGGTGTTTACAAACGAGAAATACACTCGGCTCTCGACACTTCCCACAATTCATTCCCGGAGGTCACGTGATACGCATAATTTTCAAATCGCTTAAAGTAGGTCAAACTAGTAAACAAAAAAAATGGAAGCTGTGAAAGTCAGAACTATGAAACGGAGATCCTTATTTAGCGACTCCGAACAGAAACGCCGTCGTGTTGCTTGTAACAAAAGGTTAAATAGAACTAGAATTGTAATCGGGGATGAGATCGATCGGTGGAAAACTTTACAAGAATCTCTACAACTGAAGATGGATGCTTTGCTTGCGAAGTTCTTACTCGACAGGTAGGACGCTTTATATTGTTTTTGACAAAATCAAGTACATGTTAGTGAACGTGATGTTAGCGTAAACGAATCACTATATTTCGAATTTAATATTATATTCCTTTGTAGATGTGAATCGGAAAATACTTATCAAACTAAATGTCGTTTCATGGCATTTCGTGTTTCTTTTTGAGATACCTACAGTACAATACAGTACCAGGATCTACACATTCTTATATGCCTACACAATTCTTATAATCCGATCTTGTCCCAATACATATTAAACTATATTACATACCACACAGTGACGTCATAAACTATGTTGTAGGTATTACCAAAATCGTCTAATTATTTTGCTATGCAGAACATAGGATTTAAATTCCACATAATAAGCTACTAATAATTAGTAATTAGACAAGTGTCTATTGTAATAATATTTTATTTTGCTTTATGTACAAAGCAAAGTAAGATTTTAATTAAAGCTATTGATCATTTTTCCGAGCTCTAGGTATGGCAAGTTTTTAATTCCAAATATGATCCTAATTCTCTATGCTGTGGGTAGGCTTACTCAAAAGAATATTTTAATTATCCAAAACAAAGGGTTTGATTTAGTAAAACCTGAGAAATTGTCGTGAAATTAACAGTTTACACACCCTTATGAAGTAATCTAGACCTGACCTGATTTATTATTTTGGCCCTATATTTTGTTCTCTGAAATTGCTCATTATGACATATTTAGTTGTATGCTGCAGAATTTTGTTGTGTGTGGGAAAGGGTAAAAATATAAATCACAGTGACTCACTATTTCTTGGGAGTCATAGATACTACTATCATTAAACTGAGCATGCAGATGTGGGTATTCATGCCATAATGACACACTCATTCTGCCTAATATGGCTATAGTGAAAACTTAAAGGCATACTAGCGCTTAAAAAATGGACTAAATACAAGCAAATTGAGATGAAACTTCACAGAAAGCATCCTCTCAATGTCTCCCTATATTGTCTGGCGTTCCTCAAGGCTCTGTGCTAGGTCCTCTACTTTTCTTAATGTATGTGAATGACCTATCTCTTCATGTCACACTATCTTCTTTAGATTTATTTGCTGATGATGCAACCCTTCAAAAGTCTTCCCCATATTTGTATACAATTGAAAGGGATATTTCTACAGACGTTAATAACATCCAACGCTGGTGTAATGAAAACAGTATGGTGATCAATGTTTCAAAAACTAAAAGTATGCTCTTAGCAACAAATCAAAAATTGACAAAACTTCCCGCAAAATCATTGAATATATCAATGAATAGTATTCCTGTAGATTGTGTAAAGAATCATAAACTTTTAGGCATAAATATAGATAACAATCTTTCCTATGTCAAACACGTAGACAATGTATGTCACTCAATTACTTCAAAAATCGCTCTTCTTAGACGGATTAAACCTTACCTTTTAATACAATATCGGAAAATGTATCATAATGCATACATTCTGCCTGTCATTGATTATTGTTTAACTATTTGGGGTAATGCACCAAAAGTACAACTTAATAGAATCCTCAAACTTTAAAAGTCTGCTGCACGAATAATTCTAGATAAACCCTATGACTCGCCATCCAAACCATTATTTGAGGAATTGGAATGGTTGGATGTTTATGAAAGACTAGAATACAACAAATCAATATTGATATACAAAGCTATGAATGGACAAACACCTGGATATATAACCGATATGTTTTCTTCACAGTCAACCAATACTTACCATTTACGCTCGGTTTCAAATAATAACCTTTCTTGTCCGAAACCATCTACAGAACTATTAAAAAAAAGCCTACACTTTTCTGGTGTACATATATGGAATGCCATACCTTCAAACATTAGGTTCCTTTTCAAATCTTACAAAATTTAAGTGTGCAATTTTAAAGCACATTGTTTCAAAACGTCATCTTCTGTAAAATCACGAGTCTTTCTTTCTTTATTATAGTACTCACAAGTTAAAAAAAAAAGCAATTCAACATCATTTTGTTTTATCAAATGCATTAAGATAGATCCTTTGTAATATGTATTACTTCTAAAAAGTTAGTCACAGTACATGTGGGTAACTTGTTTTTCAGCAAACACTTTAATTTCATGTATCACATACAAGGTTGATACATTATTTAATCTTGTTTACTTGTGAAGCATCTGTATCACAATTGACGTGGTTTTTTTTTTTATGTTATTGGAGTGGGGGGGGGGGGGGGGGGGGGGGGGGGGAATTAAATTTTTTATCATTGTATGTTTCTTTATGATAGCTATTAAGATGGCCTCATTGTAAAATAGCCAATGGCTAAATGAGTCACCATCTATAAATAAAGTATTATTATTATTATTCTAGTTAGGATTTTTCTTTTAACTCTGTCATATCCTCTTTCACAGATATTTTGAAACAAGACGGGATCTTACTTCTAAGACTGACATGCCAGCTGTTCCCGGGCCATCTAGGTTATTGTCTACTTCCACCCCACTACGATTAGTGAACAAAAGACTGCAGCTTGTGCAGGGTTCAGAAATATCATCTGTGGAGTCAGATACAAGGTACCAATTTATATTTTAATATGGACTCATTTTCGTTTCCTCTGTCTTGCAGAGTGATACTCAATGGTCAATTCTCCTTTGTCTGTCCTTCACACTTTCATTAAGTTATTTCGTGACTTATTGGCAGGCAAGACATGTTTTTCTTTAAACACTGTTGATTATTGTAATCATACACTATCGTTTATAGTGGTTTATAACTACAAGAGTGGTTTGTATTCTATATTTAGACAAATCAATTGCTAGGTCACTTAGAGTTTTTGTAAAGAAATACTTATACAGTATTGCCTTTCTACCTAATTATGTGGCTTTTAAAGTGACAAAGGTTCAGTGTTTACCTCCCATTCACAAAGGTCCCAAGTTTTAACTGGAGTTGGCTGAAACGATTTTTTCCAGAGAAATAATCTTGTGTGTTAGTTAAAAAAAATAAGAAAATATTTCTAAGTAAATTATTAATTTTCAATTTCATTTCAGTGAAAGAACTTTGACAGGAGTAGAATGTCTTCCAGATTCAGAAAGTGATAATGGAAAATCAAGGTAACCATGTTTGATAAAGAATAATTTAAATTTTTAGATCACCTGAACCGAAAGCTGAAGGTGACCTATTCTGATCACTCTCTGTCCGTCGTTATGTTCAGCTTCAAACAACATCTCCTCCTAAACCAATGGACCAATATCCACCAACTCCACAGGAATGTTCCTTAATTTGCTGATCCTCTTTCAAATTTGTTCAATTGATTGAACTTTTGTTGCTGCAGCTTCAGAAAGGGTGGACAATGTCCAAATAAAATTCTTCTGCTCTAAATCTGCTTTGCTTATTCCAAGACAACTTACTTATTCCATATGGATTAGGCATATTGATTGGTTGATAAACATGGTGGCTAGATGTCATCGAAAAAGCATCTAAATAACAAAATTGATTCCAATCTAGTCACGACTTATTTAATGGCAACTGATTTCTTTGTGAAAAGACATGAGTTTATTTGACCCATGGGAAGTCTATAAATGGAAACATTGAAATTCTCGACTTCAATCAGTTCTTATAGGTTGATACCTCTCAGGCTCTCACCTTTAACTGTGTAAACTTTGCCCGTTATAATAGGCAACATGATAAATGTTTGCATTTTACTGTCTTTCAAAGTTTTAGGAAATGTATTTGTCCAAAATAATTTCAGTCAAGGTGCATGATTATGTTTGCCTTTTATTTCCACAGTGGAAATAATTGTCTTTTCAGAAAATGCCTTTTTCATAATGAGCAATTTCACCTTTTGCCACAATGTTTTTAACTCTATTCTTTAGTTAAACCTTCATTTATAGAGATTTTCTACCTTTTTGCTTATACATTTTGTAAAGTCGTCTGCTGCAGAATTGTTGTATGTGACAAAGGGTTAATTCCCTTTTTGATTAAGAGTTTAAAATAATGTTGGAAGAAAACAACTTTCATCTTCAGAGATTTTCTTTATTTTTACCTAGATGTTTTCAAAGTAGTCTACTGCAGATTTGTGGTATGTGGGAAAGGGTATGTTATAAAGAAATTATTTGTTCACAGTATGTAAGATAATTATTTGTTCTATTTCACAGTATGTAAGATTAAGCAGCTATGACACTAAGGCAGACCAAGTGTTACAACTATTAATTTACAGAACCACTGGGGCCTTGACCTCCCAAAACTCCTCATCACCGTGCATGGTGGCATATTGAACTTTGACCTTCAACCCAAACTTAAACGGGTGTTCAGGAAGGGATTGCTTAAGGCAGCCAAAACAACAGGTGCTTGGATTTTAACTGGTGAAACAAATACAGGTAATCACAATTTTAGCTCATCTATGAAACCCTATTTGTGACTTTCTGGTTCTTACTGCACAGTTCACACTTCAAATGTCTTATTTCAACCTTACTCTTCATAGTTTAGACCTTACACATCACAGTTCACACTCCATGACTTACACATCACAGTTCATACTTCATGACTTACACATCACAGTTCACGCTTCATGACTTACACATCACATTTTATACTTCATGACTTACACATCACAGTTCATACTTCATGACTTACACATCACAGTTCACACTTCATGACTTACACATCACAGTTCATACTTCATGACTTACACATCACAGTTCATACGTCACAACTTACACATCACAGTTCATACTTCATGACTTACACATCAAAGTTCATACTTCATGACTTACACATCACAGTTCAAACTTCATGACTTACACATCACAGTTCATATTTCATGACTTACACATCACACTTCATACCTAACTTGTCACAGTTCACACTTCATACCTTACACATCACAGCTCACACTTCAGACCTTACACATCAAAGTTTACACTTCAGACCTTACACATCAAAGTTTACACTTTAGACCTTACACGTCTAAGTTCACACTTCATACCTTACACGTCAAAGTTTACACTTCAGACCTTACACGTCAAAGTTCAGAACTTTCACTTCAGACATTACGCTTTAATGTTCACACTTTATACATTACTTCAAATGTGACACTTAACAGTTCACACCTTACACTTCACATGTCGCACCACACACTTCAGACTACACATTACACTTCACGCTTCAGACTGTTCACATCCCAGTTTACACTTCAGAGTTTGCACTTTACGATCCAAACTTCAGACCTTAAACTTCACACTTCATACCTAAACATCACAGCTCACACTTCAGACCTTACACATCAAAGTTCACACTTTAGACATTACACGTCACAGTTCAGAACTTTCACTTCATGCATTCATTACTCTTTAATGTTTTCACTCCACAGTTCACACATCATACCTTGCCTCAAATGTCACAGTTCAAACTTCAGATATTACACATCACAGTTCACACCTTACACAGCACAAGTCCCACTCCATACATTACACATCACAGTTCACACTTCAGATATAACACTTCACAGTTTAAATATCACAATTCACAGTTCTGACCTTACAGTTCACAGTTCACACTTGCATCAGGCAGGTAAGATTTCAATATTTCTTTTTAGCTCGCCTATTCGAAGAAATAGGGGAGCTTATGTTATCACGTTGGCGTTGGCGTTGGCGTCCGCGTTGCCAGCTTGGTCAAACCTTTGCGTGCAAGGCCTTTTCTCAGACACTGTGTATGCTGTTGCTTTGAAACTTCACACACTTATTCAGGATCATTAGGGGACCTTGTATGTCAAGTCCCATAACTCTGGAATGGATTTTGACTGAATTGTGCCCCTTTTTGGACTTAGAAATTTGGTCAAACCTTTGCGTGCAAGGCCTTTTCTCAGACACTGTGTATGCTGTTGCTTTCAAACTTCACACACTTATTCAGGGTCATTAGGGGACCTTGTATGTCAAGTCCCATAACTCTGGAATGAATTTTGACTGAATTGTGCCCCTTTTTCGACTTAGAAAATTTTGGTCAAACCTTTGCGTGCAAGGCCTTTTCTCAGACACTGTGTATGCTGTTGCTTTGAAACTTCACACACTTATTCAGGATCATTAGGGGACCTTGTATGTCAAGTCCCATAACTCTGGAATGGATTTTGACTGAATTGTGCCCCTTTTTGGACTTAGAAATTTGGTCAAACCTTTGCGTGCAAGGCCTTTTCTCAGACACTGTGTATGCTGTTGCTTTCAAACTTCACACACTTATTCAGGGTCATTAGGGGACCTTGTATGTCAAGTCCCATAACTCTGGAATGGATTTTGACTGAATTGTGCCCCTTTTTCGACTTAGAATTTTGGTCAAACCTTTGCGTGCAAGGCCTTTCCTCAGACACTGTGTATGCTGTTGCTTTGAAACTTCACACACTTATTCAGGATCATTAGGGGACCTTGTATGTCAAGTCCCATAACTCTGGAATGGATTTTGACTGAATTGTGCCCCTTTTTCGACTTAGAAATTTGGTCAAACCTTTGTGTGCAAGGCCTTTTCTCAGACACTGTGTATGCTGTTGCTTTCAAACTTCACACACTTATTCAGGGTCATTAGGGGACCTTGTATGTCAAGTCCCATAACTCTGGAATGGATTTTGACTGAATTGTGCCCCTTTTTCGACTTAGAATTTTGGTCAAACCTTTGCGTGCAAGGCCTTCCTCAGACACTGTGTATGCTGTTGCTTTGAAACTTCACACACTTATTCAGGATCATTAGGGGACCTTGTATGGCAAGTCCCATAACTCTGGAATGGATTTTGACTGAATTGTGCCCCTTTTTGGACTTAGAAATTTGGTCAAACCTTTGCGTGCAAGGCCTTTTCTCAGACACTGTGTATGCTGTTGCTTTCAAACTTCACACACTTATTAAGGGTCATTAGGGGACCTTGTATGTCAAGTCCCATAACTCTGGAATGGATTTTTTTCAAACATTTGGATTTTTTTCTTTTTCTTTTCTTGTATTTTTCAATTTTGCGTTTAGCTCAACGTTAAAGTTTCGATTTTTTTTTTTCTCAATAAGTACTGGTTCTAGGGCTTTCATATTTTTTGGGGTAAAACATTTGTTTTTTGCTGGATTTTGAAAATTGGGCATAGCTTCTTCATATTTTGTTGGATTAATTTCATTTTTTTTTTAATTTTCTTGTATTTTTGAACTTTGAGCATTATTTTCTTTTTTTTTTTTTTTTTTCTTGAATTTTAGAACTTTGTGTTCAGCTCAACGTTAAAGTTTCGATTTTTTTTTTTCTCAATAAGTACTGGTTCTAGGGCTTTCATATTTTTTGGGGTAAAACATTTGTTTTTTGCTGGATTTTGAAAATTGGGCATAGCTTCTTCATATTTTGTTGGATTAATTTCATTTTTTTTTTAATTTTCTTGTATTTTTGAACTTTGAGCATTATTTTTTTTTTTTTTTTTTTTTTTTCTTGAATTTTAGAACTTTGTGTTCAGCTCAATTTTTTTTTTTTAAATTTCTTGTATTTTTTAATTTTTTTTTTTTATTATTTCTTGTTTAAAAATAATTGTGTTTAGCTCAATGTTAAGCGTTTTGTTTACTTTTTGTCTTTTACACTTGCCTTGATAGTCAAAGCAGGGGACACAGTGAGACATTTAATTACGCGTAATTCTTGTCTTTCTTTTGTAAATTCAATTTCAACTGAATTATTCCACTTTTGGATTTTGGACTTTATACCCATGCTATAACTGTTCTGAAGTAGGCCCTGATAGACGATATCCCTGATAGGCGAGCTATATTGTCCTCCGACAACTCTTGTTAGATATTTGCAGAGATTACTGGGGATTTGTTATATGTGGGTTAATAGCCAAATAGTGCACTATTAAGGTTTTCATTTCTGTTTCTAAATTATACTTGGAATGTCTCAGAATTTACAAGGTTTTTTCTTCCGAAATTTTCAAAGCAAGTGAATCAAACTACCATTTTTCTTGTTATAAGGTTAATCCTTCAAAACATCAAAACATGAAAGCTTACTCCTTTTTCCGTATACAGGCGCTTTCTGAAACCTCTGCAGGGGAGAAATTATGAATACATGGTGGTAAAAAAAGAAATTGCTCATATTTGATAATTGCTGTTTCGTTTTTAGAAAGTTTCCATACTTTTGCCTAGATGTTTTTAAGGTTATTTGCTGCAGATTTGTTTTATTTGGGAAAGGGTTACCGAGTCAAAGTTCATCACGTTCCTGCTATATCATCATTTTTCTACAAAACAGGATGTTGGCAAGACTTTCCCAAACTTAATTAAATGATCTATCATTTTTGGGAAATGTGATTTATACTGACATGCATTGTTAGTTGGTTAATGTGCCTCATGGCTATGTTTAAAATAAGACACACAGCTTGTAATAACAAACACAATTATAATCGCTCAAAGTTGAGCTATTCCGATCACTTTGTGTCCGTCGTTACCTTTTAGCTTTAAACATCATCTCCTCCTTAACCACAGGACCAATTTCAACCAAACATCACAGAAATGTTCCTGTGGTGGCCCTCTTTCAAAATTGTTCAAAGATTTAAATTCCACGGCAACAAAAAAGGGGAAATTAACCAAAACTTAAATGTTCTTGTCTGAAAGTAGAAGGCCAATGCCTTAGATATTTGGTATGTAGCATCATCTAGTGGACCTCTACCAAGATTGTTCAAATTATAGCCCTGGGGTCAAAAATGGCCCCTCCCCAGGGGTCACTTGTTTTACAAAGACTCATATAGGGAAAAAACTTTAAAAATCTTCTTGTCTAAAAGTAGAAGGCCCAGGCCTTTGATATTTGGTATGTAGCTTCATCTAGTGGACCTCTACCAAGATTGTTCAAATTATAGTCCTGGGGTCAAATATGACCCCTCCCCGGGGGTCACTTGTTTTACATAGACTTGTACAGGGAAAAAACTTTAAAAATCTTCTTGTCTAAACGTAGAAGGCCATGGCCTTTGATATTTGGTATGTAGCTTTATCTAGTGGACCTCTACCAATCTTGTTCAATTTATAGCCCTGGGGTCAAAAATGATCCCTCTCCGAGGGTCACTTGTTTTACATAGACTCGTAAAGGGAAATAAAAATAAAAATCTTCTTGTCTAAAAGCTTTGATATTTGGTATGTAGCTTTGATTAATCATCTAGTGGAACTCTACCAAGATTGTTCAAATTATAGCCCTGGGGTAAAAGTAGAAGACCCAGGCCTTTGATAGTTGGTATGTAGCTTCATCTAGTGGACCTCTGCCAAGATTGTTCAATATATAGCCCTGGGGTCAAAAATGACTCCTCCCAGGGGGTCACTTGTTTTACATAGACTCATATAAGGAAAAAACTTAAAAAAATCTTGTCTAAAAGGAGAAGGCCCAGGCCTTTGATATTTGGTATGTAGCTTCATCTATTGGACTTCTACCAATCTTGTTCAAATAATAGCCCTGGGGTCAAAATGGCCCCACCCAGGGGGTCACTTGTTTTACAAAGACTCGGGTGATCTATTTAGGGCCATCTTGGCCCTCTTGTTTATCATCCACTTGCAGTATCAAGCAATGTGATTTGTTCATATTGGGCAACGTAGCCTATAAAAATTTATGTTATTAGCTCTACTGGCCAAAGGCCAGAAGGGCTTATGTCGTGGCGATTTGTCCGTCGTCCGCGCGTCCGTCCGTCCGTCCGTGCATCCGTAAACAATTTCTTGTTAACACGATAGAGTCTTTACTTTTGATTGTATCTCAACTAAACTTATACAGTAGTTAGATATCCATGAGAGCTCGGTTCCTTTCGAAAACCAGCCAGATCCGCCCATGCATGACTGGATTATGGCTCTTGAAATGGTCAAAATTGCTATAAAAGAGCTTGTTAACACGATACTGTCTTCTTTTTTAATTGTATCTCAACCAAACTTATACAGTAGTTAGATATCTATAAGAGCTCAGTTCCTTTCGAAAACCAGCCAGATCCGCCTATGCATGACTGGATTATGGCCCTTGAAATGGTCAAAATTGCTATAAAAGAGCTTGTTAACACGATACAGTCTTCACTTTTAATTGTATCTCAACCAAATTTATACAGTAGTTAGATATCCATCAGAGCTCGGTTCCTTTCGAAAACAAGCCAGATCCGCCAGAGGCAGAGGCCAGAAGGGCTTATGTCGTGGCGATTTCTTGTTAACACGATACAGTCTTCCTTTCGAAAACCAGCCAGATCCGCCCATGCATGACTGGATTATGGCCCTTGAAATGGTCAAAATTGCTATAAAAGAGTTTGTTAACAGGATACAGTCTTCACTTTTGATTGTATCTCAACCAAACTTATACAGTAGTTAGATATCCATGAGAGCTCAGTTCCTTTCGAAAACAAGCCAGATCCGCCCATGCATGACTGGATTATGGCCCTTGAAATGGTCAAAATTGCTATAAAAGAGCTTGTTAACACGATACAGTCTTCACTTTTGATTGTATCTCAACCAAACTTATACAGTAGTTAGATATCCATGAGAGCTCAGTTCCTTTCGTAAGCCAAACTTAGATAGTAGTTAAATATTGATGAGAGCTTGGTTCCTTTTGAAAATCAGCCAGATCCGCCCATGCAAGACTGGATTATGGTCCATGAAATTGTAAAAATTGCTATAATACAGCTTGTGAACACAAAAGAGCCTCCATTTACTATCCGATCTTCACCATACATACATGCTCTGGATTGAAAATGATCAAAGAACCATACCAGTAGAGCATAGGCCCTCATGGGCCTCTTTTATTTAGCATTGTGGCCATGTTTGAATAGTTCTTATGGGTTCAGAATATAAGATCCAGTTTAATCGAATAACGGGGGAAAATGTGTGACGCTAATGTCTGGAATTTTTATGCAATAATATAAAAGATTATGCGTCATTTACGCAAAAGGTGCGGCGTGGGCTAGAATGAACCCTGCAACTCTGTTATAAATACATAACATATCATGTATCAAACTGACTTCAGCAATAAGTTGCTGAAGTTTTATTTGAGCTGTGCCCTACAAATGAGGGGTTTCTGTGATATCTCAAACCTGTGTACCCCTTGTCCGAGGTCCAGATAACCCTTTCCCTCATTTAGATGCTTTCTGACGCCTCTGCAGCAGACGGCTTTTTGAAAACATAGTGACAAAAGAAGAAATTGCTCAAAACGAGCAATTTCTCCTTTTGCCACAATGTTTTCCACTTTTAGTCATAGGTTATCCATTCAATTATAGTGATTTTCTACTTTTTGACAAAATATGTTGAAAGTCGTCTGCTGCAGAATTGTCGTATGAGGGAAAGGGATAAGGAGAGGTATACAGCTCTTTTCCCCACAATATCTTTCTTATTTTCCATTCAAACCCAATGTTGTGGGTACTCAAATGAATTGTCTCATTGAGACAATTCATTTGAGTACCCACATCAGGTTATAGGGTCAAAGAAGGATTTTAGAACATGCAACATGCCCCTTATCTAGAGCTCTGCCTTGTACAGAATCATTTTTACCACATACAGACCTGTTCTGACTCTTCTACAGCAGACAATTTTTGAAAACAATGTGGCTAAAATAGACATAATGAGTAATGTCTCCAGAGGTTTTACCACAACCATGGTTTCTAATCTTTTCAATAATTATACATTCCTGTTTAGAGATTTTCTTTATTCTGACCATGATGTTTTGAAAGTCATCTGCTTCAGATCTGTGAGAAAGGGTTTGTAAGCTTCTCAGTGGTGCTGTGTTTCTTGCTCTTACAATAACTTACTGTCAACAGGGATAATAAGCTTTTCAGTGGTTCTGTGTTTCTTGCTCTTATAATAACCTAATGTCAACTGCAGAGGTGTTTTAGCCAAAGGGTTAAGATGTTACAACTGGTTTGCTTGAACTTATGTAAACCACCACCATCATCATCATCATCATTATCATCATCATCATCATCATTATCATCATAAATATCATCATCATCATCATTATCATCATCATGAAGACAAAATTTATGTTACAGCTGCATGGTTTGCTTGTAGCTTTGAAATTATTATATTTCATGGACTTATGTAAATCATCACCATCATCATACCCATCATCAGCATCATTATCATAATCACCATTATCATCATCATCATCATCATCATCATCATTATTACCATTATCATCATCAATACCTTAATGAAGACAAGCTGTATGTTTCAACTGGTTTGCTTGACGTTGTTTTTATATGTTTCAGGTGTGACACGCCATGTTGGGGATGCCATCAGTGACAGAACTCTAAAAACAAAGAACAAAATTATTGCAATTGGTATTGCACCCTGGGGTATCGTGGAAAACAAGGATGATCTCATTGGGAAAGACGTAAGAAATTAATGTGTTTAACCCTTTCCCTGATATAAAAGCTTTATGATGCCTCTGCAGTAGACAGCTTTTTGAAAACATAGTGACAATGAAGAAATTGCTCAAAAGGAGCAATTACTCCTTTTGGCACAATGTTTTCCACCTTTAGGTTAGGGTTAGGGTTAGGTTATCCATTCAATTACAGTTTGTTTGGAGTTTAACGCCGCTTTCAACAGCTTTGGTCATATCACGGCGGTCAGTGCACCTACCCATGTTACCCATTCAATTACAGAGATGTTCTATTGTTTGACAAAACATGTTAAAAGTCATCTGCTGCAGAATTGTCATATAAGGTTAAGGGTTAATGCTTTCACAGAATGGGAAAGAATCTCATTATAACTTAACCATGAAAGATTAAACCCTTTTCCCACGTACAACAAATCTGCAGCAGGCTAATTTTATATAAAAATATATTTTAATGTAAGAATAATTAATGAAAAGAGGTTGAAAACATTTGGTAAATGGAGAAATTGCTCTTTTTTTTAGGAAATTCTGCTTTTGACACACTGTTTTTAATGTCGTCAGCTGCAGAAGCTATAAAATGTGTCTATATGTGGGAAAGGCTTTAACCCTTACATGCTTGTCATTTCAGTGCATGTACTTAGCTCACCTAAGCATGAAGTGCGAGGTGAGCTTTTGTGATCACTCACCGTCCGTTGTCGTCTGTCTGTATGTCTGCTAACAATTTCCTACAAATGACTTCTACTAAACCAATGGACTGATTTCAAAACTACTTCACAGGAATGTTCCTTAGGTGGTCTTCTTTAAAAGGTATTCAAAGAATTTAGTTCCAAGTTGAACTTTGGTTGCAGCGGCATCAGAAAAGGGGAAAATTGCCAAAACTTTAAAAATCTTCTTGTCCAAAAGTACTAGCCCGATTTGAAAATTATTTTGCACAAATGTTGCTTGGGGTACCCTCTATTAAGATTGTTCAAATATTTCAGATTCGTTGAAAAACATTGCCCTCAGGGGGCAGGGCTTGTTTTCCTTATATATGTGTATAGTGAAAACTTAAAAAATCTTCTTGTCTGGAACTGAATGGCATAGAGCTTAGATATTTGGTGTGAAGCATTATCTAGTTGTCTACTACCAAGATAATTCAAATTATGCCTCTGTGGTCAAAACTGGCCCCACCCAAGGGGTCACCTGTTTTATAAAGAGATGTATGGGGGAAAACTTAGAAATCTTCTTGTCTGAAATGAAAAGCCCTAAAGCTTAGATATATGGTGAGTACAATACTCTAGTGGTCTTCTACCAATATTGTTTAAATTATACTCCTGGGGTCAAAATTGGCTCCGCCCTGGGGGTTCACCTGTTTTATACATAGAGATCAGGCCTCCGAAAATTGGCCAGCCCGGACCGATTTCAATCCTAAAACTTGTAAAAAAATAGGTCCAGATATTTTCTTAATTCTCACTTAATACCTACACTATATGTCACTTTGTAAACGAGAAACCAATAAAATTCTATACAGTACACAGGGCTTTGTTCCAAACAGTCACTTACCATGACGTAAACGAGATAGGCTGTCCAATAATCGGTCCAGTAAGGTGTGACAATCGTGTTATGTAATTGCTCCCTGCTGTTTGATGGAAAATGCATGGGTTAAATATCTTCTTTAAAAGTGTTTGCTAATCAGTCTAAGTTGTTCAGTCTAACTTTTTTTGAATCAGTCCAACTCCAGTCTGATCAGCTAATTGATATGTTACTTTTACTTTCGGACCGTTTGTAAGTTTCAAACTGTTATAGTTTTTGAAGGCGATAACTGCCAATGATAATTAGAATTTGATGTTTTATTGCTCAAGCGTTTCAACGTGTATATATATATATAAGGCAGAAGTTATAACTTCATTTCATTTCATTTGTATTTCGATAAATTGGTGAAAGGGCTCAACGCAATTTACTTGCGATGTTCAAAAAGTCAAATGAACGGCTTGGACACCCGAATCATGTTGACAAAGAGAACTGGTTTAAACTGGTTCACAATTACTCAAATGGGTAAATGTACTTAATTACCTTAAAAACGGATTTCTCTAATTATGTCAGAAATATTTCAGTCATGGTAATTCCTAAACAACAAAGACATTTTTTGTAGTAATTTTTTTTTTTATGTAGACAAAACTATGTTTACTGTACAGATAAGAAAAACGTATCTTCTGTGCGCCACCAATATTTCTAGTAAGTACGGGTCTAACAATTTTAAGTACGAACAAGCAATGTTAACATACATGCATGGTCATGTTCGTCTGCAAATTTTGGAAAATTAGGATTTGTTAACCCTTTCCCTCATACAACAATTCTGCAGCAGACGACTTTGAACGTATTTTGTCAAAACATAGAAAATCTTCATACTTGAATGGATAACCTATGACAAAAAGTGGAAAACATTGTGGCAAAAGGAGAAATTGCACGTTTTGTGCAATTTCTTCTTTTGTCACTATGTTTTCAAAAAGCCGTCTGCTGCAGAGGCGTCAGAAAGCGTCTATATGAGGGAAAGGGTTAAGTACTTCTACATTGACATTAACGAGTGATGACACTGTTATGCAACCATCTATGCAAGGTAACCTGCAATAAACATAAAATTTGTGTATATTTTTTTTAAAAGAGTTCCAATATCATTTTGGTACATAAACATTTCTTGGGTGACCTTCTTAGTCATATTAACTTGACAAAAGACAGGCAACATAGGGTGTGGGTTTTTCGCTATGTGGTCCTCTTGGGCCTCTTGCATTGGCTTACCTGACTGCAAAATGAGTTATTGTGGTTGGCATGACAAATCACATTTCATGACTCAGGTGAACAGTCCAGGGCCATCATGGCCCTCTTGTTCTTGATTTTGTAAGCATATATCTTAACCTTTTTCCCACATGCAGATGCGTTTTGATACGTCTTTAGCAGACATCTTTTTAAATGATTGTGGCAAAAGGAGAAATTAGCTCCTTTTCCTCAATGTTTTGACTTCTATTCAATAGCCATGTTTTCATTCAGATTTTCCATACTCTTGCCTAGAGGTTTTCAAAGTCTTCTACTGCAAAACTTTTGTATGTGGGAAAGGGTTAACAGTTTACGGTATAGATATTCTGAAGAAACTTACATACAAAGATTTAAAACAATTTTATTTTCTAAGCAATTTCTCCTTTTCCAACTTTGTTTTCAATAACTCATTCCTTTTCTAGATGTAATAAAAAGTCATCAAAATAAGGGAAGATGTAAGAAATCATTCTACAGGAATATGATGCACATGTTACACTGTTACATAAATAACATCTATTTCGTCTCTGTTAGAAAATTTCAGTTATTGTGATCGCCTTTTGTCTGGCGTCCGTCGTGCGTCGTGCGTCAACTTCTTCTCCTCAGTAACCAGTGGGTCAATTTGGATGAAACTTAACAGAAAGCATCCTCTCAATGACCTCACCAGAATTCCTTCAAATTTTTGGGATCCATGCAAAATTCTGGTTTCCATGGCAACGAAACCGAAAAAACTTCAAAATTCTTCTTCTCCCAAACTGGTTGGCAGATTTTCAAATAAAAACATGGCCGCCAGGGGTGGTGGGGCTATTTTGCCTTATATGGCTATAGTGCAAACTTAAAAAATCTTCTCCTCCAAAAGTGTCAGGCTGATTTTCAAATAATTTTGTAGAAATGTTCCTTGGGTGATCCTCTATCAGATTCCTTCAAGCCATGTTGATTGGTCAAAAAACATTGCCGCCAGGGGGCGGGGCTATTTTGCCTTTTATGGCTATAGTGAAAACTTAAAAAATCTTCTCCTCCATAAGTGTCGGGCCGATTTCCAAATAATTGTGTAGAAATGTTCCTTGGGTCACCCTCTATCAGATTCCTTCAAGCCATGTTGATTGGTCGAAAAACATGGCCGCCAGGGGGCGGGGCTATTTTGCCTTATATGGCCAAAGTGAAAACTTAAAAATTCTTCTCCTCCGAAAGTGTCAGGCTGATTTTCAAATAATTTTGTAGAAATGTTCCTTGGATGACCCTCTATCAGATTCCTTCAAGCCAAGTTGATTGGTCGAAAAACATGGCCGCCAGGGGGGCGGGGCTATTTTGCCTTATATGGCTATAGTGAAAACTTAAAAAATCTTCTCCTCCAAAAGTGTCTGGCCGATTTTCAAATAATTTTGTAGAAATGTTCCTAGGGTGACCCTCTATCAGATTCCTTCAAGCCAAGTTGATTGGTTGGAAACTATGGCTGCCATGGGGCGGGGCTTATATAGGAAAAGTGAAAAAAAAAAATCAGGTGAGCGATTCCAGGGCCATCATGGCCCTCTTGTCTTAAAACAGATCTGCTTTAGAGGTGTGTAAAGTATGACCTAAAATGAAGAGAATTTAACCAACAGATAGACAAATTTGCAACAGGAATGCATAAAATATTTGCATTTTCTTCATTACAAGAAATCAGTCCAACAAACCAAAAGGGGGTTTTATCTCTTTCCCTCCAACAGACACATTTAGACACTTTCTGACGACTCTGCAACAGAAGACTTTGCAAATATTGTGACAAAGAAGAAATTATTCACAATGAGCAATTTCTCCTTTTGCCACAATGTTTTCATTTCGTTCAGTAAATAAACATTTACTTATAGAGAGTTTCTGTGTTTTTACCTAACTGTTTTCAAAGCCATCTGCTGTAACCCTTTCCCTCATATAGACGCTTTTCGACACCTCTGCAGCAGACGGCTTTTTGAAAACATAGTGACAAAAGAAGAAATTGCTCAAAACGAGCAATTTCTCCTTTTGCCACAATGTTTTCCACTTTTAGTCATAGGTTATCCATTCAAGTATATAGATTTTCTATTTTTTGACAAAATATGTTCAAAGTTGTCTGCTGCAGAATTATTGTATGAGCGAAAGGGTTAAAGTACGGTAATCTTTTCTAGAAATGTAAAAAGTAGGATAAATCATGTGGCAAGAGTAGTATGACAGTAAGCATAGACTCGCCATAGACTCGCCATAGACTTCATTGTAACACACAAAGAACATGACCCCTTCTTACCCAACGAGGCCTAAATATTTCCAAGAAATGTCCTCGCTCCTTCCTTCATTTATTAGCTCCACTGGCTGAAAGCCAGTCGAGCTTATGTCATGGCGAATTGTCCGTCGTGTGTGCGTGCGTGCGTAAACTTTTTCCTTTAAACGACTTCTTCTCCCTAACCACTTGGCCAATTTGGTTGAAACTTCATGGGAAGCATCCTCTCAATGTCCTCTACTAAATTCCTTCACATTTTTTTGATCCATTCGAAATTCTGGTTTCCATGGCAACCGAAAGAAAAAAATAGTGAGAACTTAAAAAATCTTCTTCTCCAAAAGTGTCAGGCCGATTTTCAAATAATTTTGTAGAAATGTTCCTTGGGTGACTCTTTATTAGATTCCTTCAAGAAATGTTGATTGGTTGAAAAACATGGCCGCCAGGGGGGCGGGGCTATTTTGCCTTATATTGCAATAGTGAAAACTTAAAAAATCTTCTTCTCCGAAAGTGTTCAGCTGATTTTCAAATAATTTTGTAGAAATGTTCCTTGGGTGAACCTTTATCAAATTCCTTCAAGAAATGTTGATTCGGCGAAAAACATGGCCGCCAGGGGGGGGCGGGGCTATTTTGCCTTATATAGCTATAGTGAAAACTTAAAAAATCTTCTTCTCCGAAAGTGTTCAGCCTATTTTCAAATAATTTTGTAGAAATGTTCATTGGGTGACCCTCTATCAGATTCCTTAAAGCTATGTTGATTGGTCGAAAAACATGGCCGCCAGAGGGCAGGGCTATTTTGCCTTATATGACCATAGTGAAAACTTAAAAAATCTTCTTCTCCGAAAGTGTTCAGCCGATTTTCAAATAATTTTGTAGAAATGTTCATTGGGTGACCCTCTATCAGATTCCTTCAAGCCATGTTGATTGGTCGAAAAACATGGCAGCCAGAGGGCGGGGCTATTTTGCCTTATATGACCATAGTGAAAACTTAAAAAATCTTCTTCTCCGAAAGTGTTTGGCTGATATTCAAATAATTTTGTAGAAATGTTCCTAGGCTTACCCTCTATTAGATTCCTTCAAGCCATGTTGATTGGTTGAAAAATATGGCTGCCAGGGGGTGGGGCTATTTTGCCTTATATGGCTATAGTGAAAACTTAAAATATCCTCTCCTCCGAAAGTGTCAGGCCGATTTTCAAATAATTTTGCAGAAACATTCCTTGCGTGACACTCTACAAGATTCCTTTAAGCCATGGTGGTTGGTAAAAAAAATAGCCACCAGGGGGCAGGGCTGTTTGGAGATTTTATTTTTGCCTTATGGCCGTGGAGCGATACTGGCCCTCTTGGGCCTCTTGTTGTAATTAGAAGGGCTTATATAGACATCTGTCTCCTTGGATGACATTTGTTAATTCTGGAAACAGATATGGTTGGTCTGATGCAAAATAATGGTAAAACCAGAACACAATCCTAGACAAAGGAGGAATTAACCCTTTCCCTCATACAACAATTCTGAAGCAGACGCCTGATATAAAGTAGTTTTGTACAAATATTCTTTGGGTGACCTTTTTCCAAGATTGTTCAAATTATTCCTTATTTCTATCAATTTAAAAACCTTGCCACCAGATTTTTTTTCAGGTTTTCCTTATATGTATATCATAAAAGCAATTATTTAGCAGAATTGTCCCTAGGGTGAATCGCTACCGAAATTGGTGGGAGGGACTTGATTTCCTTATATGTATAGTGTTAGAATATTGAAAACTGTTTAAGTTCTATTAAATCAGGTGAGCAATATAGGACCATAATGGTCCTCTTGTTTTGAAATACGCACAAGATTGGGCTACGCTAGTTGATTAGGGAGATTATGTGTGATGTAAGGGCCTGTTTACTCCTCCTTATCTAGACCTCTGAGTCTGTCTGTTGTTGACACTGCTGTAGGATATCTGTAATTACATTGACTCAAGCGTTCATTTATCAACTGTCCCTTTCCAACATAAAACAAATCTGCAGCAGACAAATTTAAAACATTTAGTTAAAAGAACATACAAGAGAAAGTTGATGCAATGCATCAATGTCGCCGGAAAAGACTGCATTGATTTATTTTTTAACACACATGTATTCTTGACTTTCATTAGTCTAAACATACACATAATGTTTTCAGAAGGACTAATTCCAGGATTTTTGAAATTCCACATAGATCTACACATTTCAGGATTTCTTTTGGTCAGGATTTTTGATGTTTTGTATTTGTTAATAAAACCACAACAAATTAATACATTTTGGGATTTAAATCTACATGCAATAAAAAGCTATTAAACCCTTTCCATGTCTGAAGCAACTGAAGCAACAATGAAAACCTTTAAACGCTTAAAACATTGAGAAAACGGTTAAATTGCTGAAGACATGAACTTCCTACTTTTTAATGATAATTATAATAAATATTTCACAGATGTTAAAATTTATCCTCATATGTTTAAAAAGTAGACCACACTTGAAACAACATATCAGCTAAATTGTTTATCTAAATCGTTGATGCATACAATATATGTTTGGTGCAAGAGAAATGCCAATTGCGAGTCCCATTACTATTTAATAGGTGGCAAGTATGAAATTAATTGGGTGCGAAAGAGCAGATTTTCTTTATTTCTAAATATATTGTTTATCAGAGTTTGTTCTTCTCTTAATTTGTTTCAAGCCAAATAAACATTTAATATCACATATATTTAATCATTCAAGTGTGTAATATTAGCTATCTATCTGTTATAAGGTGTTTGAGCATTCTTTCGAAATGTTGACCCTCGTGTGTCAAATCGAGGCGTAGTGTCAGACATCGAAGAAAGTGAATAAAAAATCAGGCAAAGCTTTGGTGCATGTTTTATTCCACTGCATTCGAGTGAAAAAAAGCATTTCTATATTATCTTACTTTCTCCTACATTCGACCCATGCACTCGTTTCGTGACGTTTAAGAAATCAATTCGTCGTGCGACCTTTTTTGTCTGCATAAACAAGTTTACATTTTACTTTCGGTAACTTCGCTTTGTTTACATTTTAGCAATATGGAACTAGGTCACGAACTGATGAAAAGGCGTTTCGACGTTCACGCCCGATAAACAGGCTTATATTTTTCACAAAATATTTCTTATTTTTGTTACTGTTACCAGTAATGTTTATGTAGATAATTATCTATTAAAAGGGGAATTCGAAGTGATTTTCATATCGATAGTCTTCTGCAAGCAGGTGCGCGTATGTAATAAAATTAGACTGTGCGATGTAAAGGTTTGTAGTTATCGCCTTTTGTTTACATAGTTTATGAAAATAAAGTATCGCAGTCTAGCTAATAGGGTCTTTGTAAATAAAACACAAAAACGTAAATGCAAGTCAGAATAAAGAAACTGCACATACTTAAAACATCGGAATATTTATTTCATTTTAAATGTGTCATAACTTAGTGTTTTTAAACAAACGCAATTGTAATATGTTCAAGACATTTAAAAAAAAAAAATTCTAATAATAACCCCCCCTCCCATGTGATTTCCGAAAACCTATTAAAAATAGAAGTCGCGGGCTTCTGCCCGGGGACTAATTAAAACTCTCTTTTATTGAACTATTGAATTAACAATTGAAAGCATTGGGTCAAAAGAAGAAATTGCTCATCATGAGCAATTTCTCCTCTTTCCACAATGTTTTCAATAGTTGCATACTGCAGAGGTGTCAAAATCTTCTGAATATGGGAAGGGGTTAACCCTTTCCCTCATATGACAATTCTGCAGCAGACAACTTTGAACATATTTGGTCAAAAAATAGAAAATCTCTATAATTGAATGGATAACCTATGACTAAAAGTGGAAATATTGTGTCAAAAGGAGAAATTGCTCGTTTTGAGCAATTTCTTCTTTTGTCTCTATGTTTTCAAAAAGCCGTCTGCTGCAGAGGCATCAGAAAGCAACTATATGAGGTAAAGGGTTAAGTACCTTCTCCTGAGGCAGACGACATTTGACGTCATTGCAGCAGCAGACAATGTAAACATTTCTTTGGCGATTTCTACAGAGGACATTATGGAATAAGAGAGCCAAACTGTCACAATGTGTATATCTCTTATTGTCTGGGACGACCTGGCTGGAAATCAAACTTGATAAACAGTATGTCAACAACAAGAGGATCTAGATGGTCCTATATTGCTCACCTGATTTAATAGAACTTAAAACATATTTCATGTTCCCACTCTATACATATAAGGAAAACAAGCCCCTGCTCCCTGTTGGCAATGTTTTTCAACTGGAATAATTTAGGCTGGAAATCAAACTTGATAAATATGTCAATAAATATTGTGACCCAGCTAGCTAAGTTGGTGAAGACTGGATGATGGTTGCCTTATTTAACCCTTTCCCTCATACGGCAATTCTGCAGCAGACGACTTTGGACGTATTTTGTCAAAAAATAGAAAATCTCCATAATTAAATGGATAACCTTATGACGACAAAAAATGGAAAACATTGTGGCAAAAGGAGAAATTGCTCGTTTATGTTTTCAAAAAGCTGTCTGCTGCAGAGGCGTCAGAAAGCGTCTATATGAAGGAAATGGTTAAAACAATAAAGGAAAAGCTATTATTCAGCCAAATTCTTATAATGAAGGGTTCAAAGTTCTAGAGAGTATGGATCGTTATGGCTTGAAATATTATTGACAGAGTATCCAAATTTGGTGAAGATCGGATGGCCTAGTGTGGGCATGATAAACCACAGCAACATCACCGGGATTGGTTGGGAGAGAGTAATAGGAACTAGAGTGACTAGAATTGTCTATAAACCACCTAATTTTATTGTGTTGTTAAACAGAAATTGAGCCGCTTCATGACTTAACAAATCTTGGAGGTATTTAGATGAACAACAATTACAATACAATAAAATTGCATAGTTGCATTGTTGATGTTTGGTCATGATGTTTTGCCATAGTCTGCATGGTTGCTTGTACAACAAGATACCAAACACAAAAGTTCTGGTCTGCACAAAGCCACAAGGCACAAGCTTAAATTTCATTTTAATGTGATTGCTGGGGCTCATGTGTCCTAGGAATTCTGTCAAGATATCTGCTTTAGATTCTGAGATAAAGACTTGAGAAAGCTTACAAAATGACCATAAACAAATTTATGGGTGAAATAAAACAGGAATACGATTTGTAGTTCTCAGAAGTGATTGTCCTTGAATCCAATAACCAATCCATTTTCCTGCCCTCAATCAAGGACAATCCAAAGGTGGTTGGTCAATCAAAGGGGGGTTCAATGTTGTTCACGACAAATAATATCCTAAACCATAAACAATAGGGCCATGATGGCACTAGATCACTCACCTGATGAGTTTACACAAATATCTCACTCTGAGCACTTCTCATGTTAATACTTAATTAACCCTTTTCCTCATACAACAATTCTGCAGCAGACGACTTTGAACATATTTTGTCAAAAAAAAGAAAACCTCCATAATTGAATGGATAACCTATAACTAAAAGTGGAAAACACATTGTGGCAAAAGGAGAAATTGCTTGTTTGTCACTATGTTTTCAAAAAGCCATCTACTGAAGAGTTGTCAGAAAGCGACTATATCAGGGTAATGGTTAACATGTTGATATGAGCCAGTGCATTGAGAAAAGGAACATGTTTCTCATTTAGGAACAGTGTAGATTCAGATCAGTCTTATCATAATCTGCCCTAGTTGACAGTAATCCTTCTTAGAAGTAGTGTATGTAAGTAAAACATGAACAGTGTAGATCTTGATCAGACTGTGTGAATGCACAGGTTGATCTACATCTAATCTGTACATAAAATTAAACTAGCAGTGTTTCACAAGATCTGGCTCTTGTCTTTTTACGTAGGAAATCCAAAAAATGTTTAAGTAAGCAGATTTCTACAAAGCTATGTACCAGACATTATGCATTCATTGACATGACATATAAGAGAGGTTCCTATCACCAGCAATTTGTAATTTATGAGTTAACCATTTCCAAAATGCAGACACAGTAAAAACATGTTGACTAACCTGCAGCAGATATGACTTTTGAAAACTCTGTGGCATAAGGAGAAATTGCTAAAAGAAAACAACAATGTTTTCACCTTTATTCAATAACTATATTATGCTTCATTTAGAGAATTTCTACATTTAGGCCTTGATAATATCAGTCATCTGAGGCAGATTGGTTGTATCATGTATGTGGGAAATTGTTAAGTGAGGATGATTTCTGATGTAGGTAAGAGACCATTTTTGAAAACATTGTAGCAAAAGGAAAAATTGCTCATAACAATTAAACTCCTTTTATGGAATTCTTTCATGTTTATGCTAATGTGTTTTCAAAAGCTGTCTGCTGCAGACTGGTTGTATGGTGGAAACAGTGATGTCACAGTTTGATAGGAATATCCTTGTTATAAAATATTCATGTCCTATCTTTCTGTTACAACACCACTGCACCTAACATGTATCATACAACAGTCTCCAATTAACCTTTACATTTCTCTTGCTTTAACCCTTTCCCTCATATAGATGCTTTCTGACGCCTCTGCAGCAGAAGGCTTTTTGAAAACATAGTGACAAAAGAAGAAATGGCACAGAACGTGCAATTTCTCCTTCTGCCACAATGTTTTCCACTTTTTGCATGTTTTGTGCAATTTCTTCTTTTGTCACTATGTTTTCAAAAAGCCGTCTGCTGCAGAGGCGTCAGAAAGCGTCTATATGGGGGAAAGGGTTAAATGTTATTTCTAGATTTGTTATAATTGAATCATCAGGTATTTTCAAGTCAGACATCACATCATTTCTAGACAGTATCTGGCAATTTGGGGTATTATGGATATCTCCTGTTTGACAACATGAAAAGTAATTTTGCCGTAAAACTAACTGGGCTACACTTGTAGTTTTTTGTCAGAAGGTGAGTTTAAATCTATATAACATGCAGGCAGAAAGGGAAGACTCTGATGAAACTGTAGAGGTTCAATGAAGTCTTCAATGTACGCAGGTGCAATAGGGCCACAAATTGTTACACATAGCTGAACTAGTACTATGAACTTTAGACAAGAGCAAAGTGAACACCATGCAATGCTCTTCTGCTTTTTCCTAAGTCGAAAAGGGGCATTTATAAATAATTATTAAAGCCAGAGTTATGTGACTTGGTATAGACATGCATATTGATCCTAGGAAAATGTGTACCAAGTTTCATTTGAAAATGTTGAATGGTTTTTGGCCGGATTGCTTAAGCAATTCCGGTCTATAGATTGGCGATGTCCGTCTGTCTGTCTGTCTGTCCGTCAACATTTTGGTTAAAGTTTTAGGTTAGGCAAAATGGTTAAAGTTTCTGGTTAAGCAAAATCTCACACATGGAAAGAGCTACAAACTTGAAAATTGGTCTGTGTGTAGCCACTAACATGTTCTTTTGATTTCCATGATAACTCTTCACCTTCACCTTCCTATTGCCCGTCTGTCTGTCTGTCTGTCTGTCTGTCTGTCCGTCAACATTTTGGTTAAAGTTTCTGGTTGAAGCAAAATCTCGGACATGGAAACAGCTACAAACTTGAAAATTGGTATGTGTGTAGCCACTAACATGTTCTTTTGATTTCCATGATAACTCTTGACCTTCACGTTGCTATTGCCTGTCTGTCTGTCTGTCTGTCCGTCAACATTTTGGTTAAAGTTTCTGGTTGAAGCAAAATCTCGGACATGGAAACAGCTACAAACTTGAAAATTGGTCTGTGTGTAGCCACTAACATGTTCTTTTGATTTCCATGATAACTCTTGACCTTCACGTTCCTATTGCCCGTCTGTCTGTCTGTCTGTCCGTCAACATTTTGGTTAAAGTTACATCACAGCAACTTGCGTTTTAATTTGCTTTCAACAGTTTTATAGTTATATCAACTTGTGTTTTAATTTGCTTTCAACAGTTTTATAGTTATATCATGGCAACTTTCGTTTTAATTTGATTTCAACTGTTTTATAGTTATATCACGACAACTTGCGTATTAATTTGCTTTCAACAGTTTTAAGGTTATATCACTGCAAATTGCTTTTTAATTTGCTTTCAACAGTTATATAGTTATATCACAGCAAATTGCGTTTTACTCAGCTTTCAACAGTTTTATAGTTATATCACGGCAAGTTGCGTTTTAATTTGCTTTCAACAGTTTTATAGTTATATGGACTTGTGTTTTAATTTGCTTTCAACAGTTTTATAGTTTTATATTATTTATATTTTATTATTTATTATTTTATTATTTTTGGCCGGATTGCTCTAGCAATTCCGGTCTATAGATTGGCGATGTCCGTCTGTCCGGATGTCTGTCTGTCAACATTTTGGTTAAAGTTTCAGGTTGAGGCAAAATCTCAGGACTGGAAAGGGTTACAAACTTGAAACTTTGCCTGAAACTAAAAAGTAACAAGTTCCATTGATTTCTAGGGTTACTTTGACCTTGACCTTGGTTTGTCGATTTTCAAGGTCAAATTGCCGACAATCCGGCCTTACCGTCTTTAGCGGTTTCTTGTTGAATTATGAGGTAAGGTTAGAATTTTGTGACGACAACACCAAGGGTATCACAATACACTGACTTTTTATCTTTGAAAAATAGCCGAGCAAACAAGATGCCTATTCCACATTCCAAAGTTTGCATTTGATACTCAAACTCCATGTCGTTTCAATAGAATAGAATCGTCTCAGTGATTCGATTCTTTTTAGTACCCACAACGTATAGTCTGGTTGAGTCAAAAGAGAGATATTGGTGGGAAAAGAACAGTTTACTCTCCCTTAACCCTTTCCCTCATATAGACACTTTCTGACGCCTCTACAGCAGACAGCTTTTGGAAAACATAGTGACAAAAGAAGAAATTGCACAAAACGTGCAATTTCTCCTTTTGCCACAATGTTTTCCACTTTTAGTCATAGGTTATCCATTCAATTAAAGAGATTTTCTATGTTTTGACAAAATATGTTCAAAGTCGTCTGCTGCAGAATTGTTGTATGAGGGAAAGGGTTATCTAGTCTTCAGTGGCTGAACTAGAATAGGTGTACCTCCCTGTCAGCCAACTAGACTATGAATAAAGACTTGTCAAGTATGTCTTGATGGAGTGATATACATGGTGTCAAAACCTTTAGTCTCTGTCATCAGTTTTACTTTAACTGCTGAAGTCAACATTTTCCCTGAAACAGCAATCTTCTCCCACAAAATAATTATGCAGCAGTGAAAATCAAGCATTTTACTCCTTTTGGCAGAATGTTTTCACTTCTGTATCGATAATTCATTTTGAATTTTCATGATAAATACATAATATACTGCCCAGATGGTTTCAAAGCAGAAGACACATTATATCATTATTAATTAACATATACTTACATCCTCATTAACACTTTCCCACACATTTACAGCAGAAGACTTTTGAAAACATTGTAACAAAAGAATAAATTCCTTTATTCAAGCAATTAATTCTTCGTTTAACCCTTTCCCTCATATAGACACTTTCTGACGCCTCTGCAGCAGACAGCTTTTTTGAAAACATAGTGACAAAAGAAGAAATTGCTCAAAATAAGCAAAATATGTTCAAAGTCGTCTGCTGCAGAATTGTCGTATGGGGGAAGGGTTAACCCAATGTTTTTTATTCTATTCTATAATAATAATTTTCATTTATACTATAGAGATTTTTAATATTTTGTTGAGATGTTTTCAAAGCTGTCTGCTGCTTTATGGGGGTAAAGGTTAAACCCATTTCTTCACACAGACGGCAATTGAACATGACTTTTGAAAACATTGCAATTTACAAGGTGAAATTGCTCAAAACAAGCAATTTCACCTTTTATTGCAACATTTTCAACTATTCATCAATATAAATCTTTCATTTTTTCTAAATTATTGAAATTGTTCGTCTGATTATTTTAAGGCAGACGACATTTTAAAAGTCATGTGAAGTAATAGGTTAAAGACAAAGAATAAGTTTTGCCCTATATCAGGCTATCTTCACACTGTCAGGATTCCTTATTTATCTATTTAACCCTTTCCTACATTCATACGCTTTCTGACGCCTCTTATTTATTTATTTATTGGGATTTTACGCCACTTTCAACATTATTTCAGTTATATCACAGCAACAGTTTACTTATTCATGATCCTTGGGTAAAAAAACCAGTACTAGGCTAGAAAATGTGCCTTGCCTAAGGGCACTCCACCATGACAGTAGTGCCGCGACTGGGGATCGAACCCGGATCACCCGGTTTCGAAATCCCCGACGCTAACCACTCGACCACAGCGGATTCCTTCTGACGCCTCTACAGCAGGCAGTAAATTTTTGCAAATATTGTGGCAAAAGGAGAAATTGCTCGTCACAACTTTGTGCTAAGGTGAGCTTAACCCTTTCCCACATACAACAAATCTGCAGCAGACGACTTTGAAAAACATAGTGACAGAAACCTGAAAAATCTCCATAATATTATAAGATAGCTCATTATGAGCAATCTCACCTTTGGCAACAATGTTTTCGAAAGTCATCTGCTGCTATTGCGTTAAAATGCGTCTGCAGCAGACAGCTTTTTTGAAAACATAGTGACAAAAGAAGAAATTGCACAAAACGTGCAATTTCTCCTTTTGCCACAATGTTTTCCACTTTTTGTCATAGGTTATCCATTCAATTATGAAGATTTTCTATTTTTTGACAAAATGCGTTATCTGCTGAAGAAATGCGTCTGCAGGTGGGAAAGGGTTAAAATGATAGTTATGGCATTCCTTGGCCCTCAAGATTGTCGGGGTTACATTAGGACTGACTTAACCCTTTCCCTCATACGACAATTCTGCAGCAGACGACTTTGAACATATTTTGTCAAAACATAGAAAATCTCTATAATTGAATGGATAACCTATGACTAAAAGTGGAAAACATTGTGGCAAAAGGAGAAATTGCACGTTTTGTGCAATTTCTTCTTTTGTCACTATGTTTTCTAAAAGCCGTCTGCTGCAGAGGCGTCCGAAAGCATTTATATGAGGGAAAGGGTTAAGGAAGTTTAAATAGACTTTGAATTTGATAACTTTCCTGTATAGGATGACTCCATTAGGCAGCTGTTGTAAACATGTTGCCTACAAAAGAGAATTTGCTTTTAAGTAGCTATATTTCTTTCTTTTTTAAAAACCTTTCCACTACGTTTCAAATGTCCAAATTTGTTTCTTTTCTTCTTAATTTCGATTTGGTAGTCTATAAAAATAGGACATCAGATACTATCATAATTCTCTTCTTCAATTCACATAAGATATTGTAAAGTGATAAGTATTAAAAGCAACCGGCACCTCAATTATTCACTATGACAGAACTTGTCTGCACAAATTTGCATTTCTTTCATGAACTTGAGCTTTATCATTCAATAAACGCACAATGTCGAAATTTGTCAAAGAATATAATGATCTCTGAATTGTATAACTTTTATTGTGAGGAATGATTTTCTAGACAACGTTTCTTGAAAACAAGCAAACTCATTATTCTTTCAAACATAGAAATGTCTTCAAATGTTGGTATGATGCTGATGTGGCAAAATGCATCTGTCTGACATTGTGGGAAAGGGTAAATAAATACTGGTCTCTATTTCCCTCAAAGATGATCATGTTAAAACTTTCAGACATATAACAAATCTGCAATTTTGAAAACATCTTAGCAAAACACGGAAAGTTTCTATAAATGAAGGCTTGTTTTAAGCAATTTCTCCTTTTGTCACAATGTTTTCAAAAGTTGTCTGCTGCAGAAGTATCAGAAAGTATGTAAGAAAGAGAGTAAACAAAATCAGGACAATCTGGGGAACACTTGGACACATGCAGAGCAAACAGACAACAAGCTGACTATATCCCCAGTTTACGGGGATCAAGTTACCTTACCTGCGCTTTACTAGGATGTGGTGCACCTTGAAACTCGAGAACTCCATAGGCATCTGTTGGCTTTGATTCTGTATGTCTGTATGGATGCCACCTTTCCTCAGAGGGTAATCCCAAAGCCTGTGGTACATGACCTTGCCAACTCTCCACCCTGCCACAGCAGCACCTACAAACACAGTTAGATCTATTTATCACATAAAGACCTCTTTGGAAGAGTCAACATCTCATTACTTAAATATCATATAACACTACTAGTTTGGTTTCCGGTCTTAATCATAAGTCTTTCTTACAACGCGGAAACCAAACTATGAAAATGATGTCATGCCAGTGGTTTGACTTCATATAACGTTAGTCAGTTTGGCGCCCAAACCAGCAATGTTTTATGTGATAAATAGAATATCTGATTCGTGTTTATTTATTATCACTTATTAATAAACCCGTTAACTAAGCTGAATATGACGCTTGCGAAGGCTTGCGGCATATCATCTAAGCAAACTCGTTTACTAAAAGTGATAATAAATAAACACTCATGAAATATTCTCTATATGTATCAAAGCCCTTTCCCTCATACAGATGCATTTTGATGCCTCTGCAACAGACAATTTCATTCGAAAACATTTTGTGAAAAGGAGAAATTGCTCATGGTTGACAATTTTTCTTTTTGCAGCAATGTTTACATATCTACTCAACAATGACATTTTCATTTACAGAAGTTCCATATTTTTGCCAAGATGTTTTCAAAGTTGTCTGCAGCAGATTGGTTATAAGTAGGAAAGGGATATTGCACACCTAAACACCATACTACCAATTTTCAAAATATTTCCGTTTTTTTCCTCTGACATTTTAAAAGCAGAAACCCTTGACCCCTTCACACATAAAATAAACCTGCAGCAGACGACTTTGAAAACATCTTGGTAAACTAGATGCCCAGTTTTGTCACAGACATAGTGCTCTCCCATGCAATTGCAACAAAGACTTTCAAAGAGTTTACCTGATAACAGTTAATTAAGGGCCTAGTTAATTATGCGTCTTGAAGTGGGAAAGGGTTTTTTGCAATATTTATTTCACTTCTGCCATCATCACCTCATCATGGTGAACATGTGTGCCAGGTGTGAGTAACTTGGAAATCCTATGATGCATGGTTTCTCTTTTTGACCTTTGACCTTTAAGTGTGACCTTGAAGTTTAACGTACAGGCCTGGGTCTTAGGCTCTACACTTCACCTCATCATGGTGAACAATTATGCCCAGTAACTTGTGAATCCTATGATGCATGGTTGATATGTGGGCCGGACAAGGTACAGTCCTACGTATAAAACAGTTTTCATTTTAGTTTAGTTTAAACTTATTTATTTTAAATCGATTGTGAAACAAACTTTAAGCTTATATTAATCACTCTCGATGTTTTCATTTTGATCTTTGAATTCTAAGTTTGACCTTGACATTTCAGGTACAGGCCTGGGTCTAGTGTGCCACACGCCGCCTCATCATGGTGAACGTTTGTGCCAAGTTTCTTTGAAGTTCTATGATGCATGTTTAAGATGTGGGCCAGACAATGTTCGGACAGACGGACTCACGGAGACACACACACGCCGGCATTGTGACAGCTATATCCACCAGGGCGCAAGCTTGTTTTCCTTATATGTGCATTGTTAAAGCTTTAAAAATCTTCATGTCCAAAAGAATTAGCCGGATTTGAAAATTATTTTGCAAAAATGTTCCTTGGGGCACCCATTACCAAGATTGTTCAAATATTTCCGATCGGTTGAAAAAACATGGCCACCAGGGCGCAAGCTTGTTTTCCTTATATGTGCATTGTTAAAACTTTAAAAATCTTCTTGTCAAAAAGTACTGGCCTAATTTAAAGATAAGTTTGGCACAAATGCTTATTGGGTGACCAAGATTGTTCAAATATTTCCGATCCGTTTAAAAACATGGCCACCAAGGGGCGGAGCTTGTCCTTATATGTGCATTGTAAAATCTTTAAAAATCTTCTTGTCAAAAAGTACTGGCCTGATTTAAAAATAATTTTGCACAAATCATCCTTAGGCGACCTTCTACAAAAATTGTTAAAATTTATACGATCCATTGAAAAACATGGCCACTGCAGGGCGGGGCTTGATTTCCTTATAAGTGCATTGTAAAATCTTTAAGAATTTTGTCCAAAAGTACTGGCCCGATTTAAAGATAATTTGGCACAACTGTTCTTTGGGGCACCCTCGACCAAGATTGTTCAAATAAATCCGATCCGTTTAAAAACATGGCCACCAGGGGGTTGCTTGTTTTCCTTATATGTATAGAGTTAAAACTTTGAAAACTATTGAAGTTCTATTAAATCAGGTGAGCGATATAGGGCCATGAAAAAAACTTGAAAATAAAAAATGAATACACTGTTATTGAAAACAAATTGAATACAATTCTCCTTTTGTGATAAATTTTTCTGGTACAATGATTTCAAAAGGGATCTGCTGGAAATGCTTCAAAATGCTTCGCAATTTAGGAAAAGGGTTACGAAACCTTTATCCTTTTACACACATATAGACCCTTTCTGATGCAGCAGACGACTTTTGAAAACATTCTGACAAAAGGAGAAATTGCTCAAACCCTTTCCCACATACAACAAATTGGCAGTAGAAGACTTTCAAAAACATCTAGACAAAAGTTTGGAAAATCCCTGTAATGCTAATGAATAATTGAAAAGAGTTGAAAAAACAGTGGCAAAATTAATGTTCTTTAGAAGCTTCAAAATAACCCTTTCCCACATACAACAAATCTGCAGCAGACGACTTTGAAAACATTTATTCAACAAGATGGAAAATCTCTCTGAAAATTAAAGATTATTGTTGAAAAGAGTTAAAAACGTTGTGGCAAATGGAGAAATTGCTTGTTTTGAGCAATTTCTCTTTTTGTAACAATGTTTTCAAAAGTCATCTGCTACATGGACATCAGAAAGCATCTATATGTGGGAAAGGGTTAACTTGTAGTTCTTTTTAGATTACCTGTCGTCCGTCGTTAACTTTTAGCTTTAAACATCTCCTCCTGAACCACATGACTAATTTCATCTAAACTTCACAGGAATGTTCCTTTGTTGGCCCTCTTTCAAAATTGTTCAAAGATTTAAATTCCATTGAGAACTTTCGTTGCTGCGGCATCAGAAAGGTGGCAAAATGTCCGAACATTAAAAATATTCTCCTCTGAATCTGTTTGTCAGATTCCAATATAGTTTGGTAGCAATTTTCCTTGGGTGACTCTCTACAAAGATTGTTCAAGGCATACTGTTTGGTTGAAAAACATGGCAGTCAGGAGGCATCAGAAAAGGGGCTATTTTGCCTTATATGGCTATAGTGAAAACTTAAAAAATCTTCTCCTCCGAAAGTGTCAGGCCGATTTTCAAATAATTTTGGAGAAATGTTTCTTGGATGAACCTCTATCTGAAATCCTTCAAGCCATGTTGATTGGTCAAAAAACATGGCCACCAGGGGGGGGCGGGAGTATTTTGCCTTATATGGCTATAGTGAAAACTTAAAAAATCTTCTCCTCCGAAAGTGTCAGGCCGATTTTCAAATAATTTTGGAGAAATGTTTCTTGGATGAACCTCTATCTGAAATCCTTCAAGCCATGTTGATTGGTCAAAAAACATGGCCACCAGGGGGGGGCGGGAGTATTTTGCCTTATATGGCTATAGTGAAAACTTAAAAAATCTTCTTCTCCGAAAGTGTCAGGCCGATTTTCAAATAATTTTGTAGAAATGTTCCTTGGATGACCCTCTATGAGATTCCTTCAAGCCAAGTTGATTGGTCGGAAACTATGGCCGCCAGGGGGCGGGGCTTATATTGAATAGGAATCTTACTTCAGTGATCCTCTACTTAATTTGTTCAAGCCATATTGATTGGTTACAAAATCATAGCAACCTCGCGTCATCACAAAAGGGGTAAATTGAACTTTTAGCTACATATGACAACTCCTACCATTCCACTCGACCAATTTCAACGTTACTTCACAGGAATGTTCAATTGATGGTCCTCTTTCAAAATTATTCAAAGACTTACATTCTGTGTAGAACTTTTGTTGCTGCGGCATCAGAAATTGTGAAAAATACCCAAACTTTAAAAACCTCCCATCTCCATAATCCATTTGTCAGATTCAAAGATAATTTGGCAGAAATGTTCTATGAATGACTCTCTACAAAAACTGTTCAAGCCATATTGATTTAGTTGACAAACAGGGCAGCAAAGCAAAAAAGAGAAAGAAGGGCATCAGGTGAACCGCCCGGGTAGCTCAATTGGTAGCGTATCTGACTCGTGATCTGGAGGTCACAGGTTCGATACCCAGTTGCGGCGACATTCTTTCGGGCGATTTTTCATCGCCTCTCACCTCTGATCTATGTGAGAAAGTAGTCAGTGGCTTCGAAAGAATGTTGTGTAAGTACTGGTGTAGGAAAGCCAGGAAAACATGGGTAGGTGCACTGACCGCCGTGATATGACCAAAGCTGTTGAAAGCGGCGTTAAACTCCAAACAAACAAATCAGGAAAGATGCAAAATGCCAAAACTTTATAATTCCATTCTTATTAAAGTTCTTGTTAGATTTCAAGATATAAATGGCTTTTACTGATAAACTATTTCTTTAACTGAATGTCCACTCCTTGCAGTTTCGTTTGAACTCCTGATCAAATTTTCACTGATATTTGCAGTTAAATATTTGCTTTTAATTTACTATCATTCAGGTGATCGATTAAGGGCCATCTTGGCCCTCTTGTTGTATTACCTGTCTTGGAAAGGGAGACACATGGATGACTTCTCTGTCTTCTGTTAACTTGCCTGTCTGCATGTTCCTCTTTCAACTATTACTGACATATTAGAAGGCCACATGTGTGTTCCTTCAAACACTTAAAAAATGGTAGTAGTGGCTGCCCTCATAGACACTCAGGGTTGCAGTGTTAGCATTACAACTGACTGGCTGGTGTCAAGATAAATGGACCAGGAGTACTGGTAACTTACCCAGGAAACTCTGTGATATAACTGAATTGTTGTTTAAAGCGGCCTTAAACACCAATCAATCAATCAAACACTCTTGTTACTTAAAAAGATTCAGTGTGGTGTTCTTGATTTTACTCTACTAGGATGGTTTGATTCAACCAGCAGATACGGCATTGAGCGATTTCTGTGCTAAATGCCTGCATGAGTTCCTAAGATGGTCGATCAAACAGACTGGTACTAATGTAATAAAACAATTTGTAATACAAAAAAGTGATTTCCTTAACCCTTTTCTGAGGCCTGCTAGCTCAGTCGATGGCGACGCAGGCTGTCCATCCAGGGGTTGCGAGTTTAAATCCTAGCTCGGCCATCATTCTTTCCGACGTTTGACAAAAGTCACTGTGACAAGTCAATCGTCTTTCACCAAAGGGCTAATAGTCTATGTTGAAAAGCAGTCAGTTGCTTGCAAAGTATGTTGTGTGGAGTACTGGTGTGAGAAAGCTAGGAAACTGGCCATTGTGATATGACTGAAAAATTGTTGAAAACGGTGTTAAGCCCTAATCAATCAATCATGTAGACGCTTTCTGACGCATATGCATCAGATGTCTTTTGGAAAAAAAAATAACTAAAAGAGAAATTGCTCACGATGAGCAAATCATGAGCAATTACTCCTTTAGTCACAATGTTTTCAACTCTATTTAATAGTTCTCATTTATGGAGATTGTTCACAGTTTTGTCGGTTTGTTTTCAAAGTCGTCTGCTGCAGATTTGACGTGTGTGGGAAGGGGTTAATGACTTGCTTTGAATGTTGGGCATCTAGCATCGAGAGTGTGATGCCATGGGCTATTGATCCAGAGATTGATTCATTAATTGGGGTTTAACGCCGTTTTAGCACATGGTAAGGTGAACTCGACGTTGTGATATAAGTGAAAAACCGTTGTTTATCTCCAATCACTTAAAGGGGTATTCGACTGAACCATGTGGAGCTACATTTCTTGCATTTTTGTAAGAAGTTACAACTAGTTGACAGATAGTGAAGGCTTTGATAAGGCTGTGAATGTACAGGTTTGCCCACATCTTCACAATTGGTAAATGCAATATCACCTTTTTTTTACACAATCAGAAGGAAGGAATGTGCAGGATAATTTTAATCTACATAATGGTCAAATGTCTGAAAACGCATCTTCCTATCTTTGAGCTGTTACGAGCATAAATACTTTAGAATGCTTTACCCTTTCACACATACAACATAACTTTTGTTATATAACTTATATTCAAAATGTCCATCTTAGTACAGTTATTAAGCCTCAAAGTGGACTACTCTAACCCCGAAAGTGGGTAAGCCTTTTTTTTTTTTTGTAACTATTTTTTTTAAGGCTTAATTTTTTTTTATTAAAGTTCTGGACAGCTAAGACGATTTCTCAAACATTATAAAAAATGGGGACTCGAACAATAACCCTAGGTCCCAAGCCAACCGGAAGTCCAGTGCTCAAACTCTTGACGCCATTTTGTTGCAGCGGCAATTCTAAGCAACTTTTGTTATATAACTTATATTCAAAATGTCCATCTTAGTACAGTTATTAATATCATACGGACAAGTGCAAAATAGCATTTTAAAAAAACGGACAAGTAAGTCAAAATCATATTTCGCCACCCCTGCCTGATACTAATGCCTCTCCAGAAGACAACTAGCAAGTTTACAAATTGCTCAAACCTATAGCTTTTTCGAAAAGAAAATGCAAACAATATACTTACTTATGCATATTTTCTGGTGTGCAATGTATTTCTCAAGCCTCTTTCTGAAGATGATTTCTCCTCCATATTTTCCCACTGTTCCATTGTCCACCAACAGGAAGTAGGAGTGGTTGTTGTTTAACACAGAGTAATTAGTCTTGGGTGAGGATACACAATGATATGGTACGTACAATAGCCTGAAATTGAAACATTTAAATATCCTTGTGACCTGTGCCAAAATTACATGTTCAGCCTGGAATTTAAACAATTAAATATCCTTGTGACCTGTGCCAACAATAAATGTATAGCCTAGAATTTAAATAATTCAATAACCTTGTGACCTGTGCCAACAATAAATGTACAGCCTGAAATTTAAACAATTCAATAACCTTGTGACCTGTGTCAAAAATAAATGTACAGCCTGGAATTTAAATAATTCAATAACCTTGTGACCTGTGCCAACAATAAATGTATAGCCTAAAATATAAATAATTCAATAACCGTGTGACTTGTGTCAAAAATAAATGTACAGCCTGGAATTTAAACAATTCAATAACCTCGTGACCTGTGTCAAGAGTAAATGTATTCAAATGTAGGTAAACGACAGTAATAAATCACAAGTAGATGCATTTTAACGCTATGGATAACTTTTGAAAACATTCTGGCAATAGAAGAAATTGCTCATAATGGTTACAAGTCTATTAAATAATTAAACTAATAATTTATCGAGAGTTTTCATATTTTTGTCTAGATGTTTTCAATGTCGTCTGCTGGAGATTTGTCCAGCTGACAGGCGCGTAGCTAGGCTTACGCACGTACGCACGTGCGTAAGAAATATTTTGGGAGTTCCAAAAATGAAAATGAAACAAATGAGAAAAATGCAATAAAAACTGGACACTAAGGAGGGTAAGGGTGAAAACGGACAAATCAGAATTCAGACATGATCAAATTGTCACATGAATAATCTAAACTTATTGATAATATTAGATGTCCTATGTAGTTTGTATACAGTCATATATTATTTTCAAATTGTACATAGGAGTACGATATTCGAAGTCTATTGTTGGAGCAAATTGTGGTCCGTGCCATTTATTTGGATCTGAGAAGAGATCGCTAGTGGCGCAACCTGCAACAATCTACCGACCCAAGCAATCTGACAAGGGCATCACCGCTCACATTAATCGCAAGACACATGCGCATTCGCTTGAAGCGGCTGAACATTTCACTGCAGTTATGTCTGGAATTAAGAAAAGCAATGCCCAATCAGTTTCCTATGCCAATGATGTCCTAGTTAGCAAGAACATACAATATGTATTACAAGGCATAATTGAAACAATTATATCCTTTGTCGTAAACACAATCTAGCTATACGTGATCATGAGGATACACATAGTAACTGTAAAGCACTTTTAGAATACCAAGCCAAATATCACCCTGTGTTGCGTGATCATTTGAAGAATGGTGACGCGATACACTTCGTCCGCTATACAAAATGAAGTAATCACGATATGCGGTGATCAAATCAGAGAGGAAATTTTGCGCAAATGCAAAAGTGTTCCATTCTTTGGGTTTATGACAGACGAAGTCACTGACTCGTCTACAATGGAGCAAGTGGCGCTCTGTTTGAGGTACTTCGACCATACAACCAAGTCGGTTAGGCTACGATGGAGCATCCAACATGTCCGGTAAGTTCCGTGGTGTTCGAGCGAGTTCGGCAGATAATTCCCGACGCAGTGTACAACCACTGCAAAGCTCACTGTCTAAATCTTGCTATATCATGCGTCCGAGGGGCCACTTGCCAGAAACATGATAAAGACCGTTCAAGAAGTGGCGTTCCTGTTTTACTTCTAGGGCAAACGGTTGTTGCGTTTTCATGAAACTAAGTAAGCATAAAACAAATGGAAAATCGGACTAAATTACAGTCGCACTTAACACTTTCAAATGCTCGTATACGACGGTCGTTGACAGCTTAGATCACCCTCTTCCTTAACTCTGGTTTTGCCAAAGCCGGGGCATATGAACTGCGATCACTCAGTTCGGTTTCTTCGACACTTTTGTTGAAGTGCCAGTCAATGTTGGTAAACATAAATTCCGAATGCTGCAAACGTTTTAAGGGTATTTTGTGTAGATATACCGTACATAAGGGTATCGAGTAGGCTCATTTAGATATTGTGAAATATACGCCAGAAGTCACTTGAGCCCATATAGACGAATTTTTTTTCAAGGGGGAGCATGCCCCCGGACCCCCCTAGAATGGTGCGTAGTCCACAAATCGACCCAGCTACGCGCCTGGCTGAGATGTGCTGGTAGATCTGGATGTACCTTCCTGTCTACTGGGGGTACAATTTGACTTAGTTTTGTGAAATGTAATGTGCGATATGATATTCAATATTATAATGTATTTATAGATACATAATGAACTATTTAAAATGGTTATTTCTGTGTACAACACACACAGATTGAAAACCTAGAACCTCATTTGGGATATTAAGTTTTCGTCAGGCACTGAGAACCTATGTTCTCCAAAAAACCAATGATCTCAGACGATGGAATTAGATTCTCATGCGACAATAAAGGTTCTCCGAGTTAAAGTGAAAATGGCTTTCCATGCACTTTCCCATCAGCTAGATTTCATGCAGTTCATTTTATATTATTGTCTGTGTAACCTGTTGCATGATGGATACGTAACAAGGTTAATTTGCAGGGCAACATTAAGTTAACTGACCTAATATGTATTCTTATTGCATACTTTCATATTGTCCCGTTCACTTTGCATTGAAGAAAGTGGTCATGATTTTTCGATCATGACCGCTGTCAAGGAGTGATCATGACCGTAGATAAGGACGTGCGAAAATTCTGCATAATTAACATGCTAGGGACTACTTTTGTTATGTAAACAAATATAGCTGACCTAAATATCATTGTTAAACCTCACGGGACTTTGTAATGTTAAATTCTCATATATTGATCATGGACAATTTCTTACTGTCTCATGCTAACAGTACGTTTTTGACATGAAAACAGTCTAAAACGCGCGTCTAAAACGTTGGTTATGCACGTGCATGACGTCATTTAAAAAAATTACGTCACCGTTATAATTCAAACGGCATTTGCACAAAAATTACTACTTATGTAAACAAACAGTTTGTTTCTAATTCGGAAGCAGATTTATCAATTATAGATAATAAAAAAAAAATCCACAACGTAAAGCAAATAGTTTACAATATGAAAGTATGCAATAAAAAGGTTATTGACCCTGTACTGTGAAATCATCGTTGGACCTCGTTCTTTGGCGAACGTAACCTCGCAAGCTCGGCAACGTCAACCAAAGAACTCGGTCCAACGATGATTTCACAGTACAGGGTCAATAACCTATAATCATGTGACAGTTCAATTTACGCAGTCCATGATTGGTCTAAAATCATTGGCTGTGTGAGCATGTAAACACCTACTTTGTAAGGTTTCCTCAATAACAGACTGTGATCTCTCCCGATATCGGCGGAAGCTCCCGATTTGAAGCCTCATCTTACGCGCTCCCGATCGGGTAACGAAATCTCCCGCCGAAAAAAAAAAATCATAAATAAAAATAAAAATTTACCTAAATTACAACAGATGACCGTAAATCCAATTTAAGTTTTACATCATCCAGTGGTGTTAAGCGATATCGACTTTTCTGGGTAAAGGTTTAAGTCGTGTCGAATGTAAACTACCTGTACACAGTAATGTGTAAATTTATGACCCTTAGAAAGAGTGTTGATTTATACATGACAATCAACCTCTGATTAGTGGATTATCACACATAGGCTGCGGTGAATAAGATTCCTCTTCCAGTGGAAGACCTTCTCCTAGAAACAAACTTCCATTTCAATCACAGGTAATAAAACAACTCTCCCTTTTAAAATCCCATTAAATCCAGTATTAATTTATCCTGACAAACTATTGATAACCTCTTCAAGTAAAAGTGTAATTAATAGCGTTGAAAACATCATAGTAAAAGGAGCATCCATTTCTCAATTTGTCACAATGCTATATAAAAGATGTTTGCTGCAGATGTTTCAAAATTCGTCTGCAAATAGTTAAGGGTCGTATAATTGCAAGTCATTTTCCACAGGGGCGTGAAACATAGTGTTTTTTGAAGAAAAAAAATGCACACTGATATAATAATAGGTAGTGTTTTTGTTTCATGCCATGTGCCATGTGTCATTTTCCTCAAATAATTTGTTCCCCAAGAAATAAACCACGTCATGCAAAAACGATCTTTTTTTGGGAGGGTCTCTACAACCAGCCAAAATTTATATAAGCATTTGCAGACAGTCCGCCAGTCTGATCAGGTTATTTTGTATTCACCATCAACGGTAGTCACACACAAGCATCTTCGACTCTGCATGGAAAGAACAATGACTTTAAATAAACTGTTTATGAAATATGATTTTAACTTTCATTAATTTTTAAGGTGGATTTTCATTTGACGTGGCTAATGCCCCGGATAATTAGGTCAGGTCAAATCATTGCGTCATATATTATTTTAGCTGAGAAAGGTTACATAAGTTCCCAAAATAGGGTCCTTGATACAGTGAGATATATGTTTATATGTCTCTGAATCAAGTAAAGTGTTTTCAAATGCTCTTCCACGTACTAAGAATCAAAGCACTGAAAGTATCGAATTATTTTGAACATGTATTGGAAAATGTAATTAATAATTGCATTTGACCAAGTTTCATGTGCTGTTTTTATATGTCGAGTTCGGAACATATATACATATTTGTTGTCATTATACTGAAATATTTTCATGAATAAAATTGAAGTAATAAATGAGTATGAAATATTCTTTTAATTGGCAAATTATTACTTCCTATAATGCAAGTTATACCCTGCTTGATTTGACCCTATTTTAGCATCAAATGAAAAGTATTGTGACCAGTTGCAGAAAATCTTGCCGCGAAAAAAGCTCCCTCTTTGGGACACCAATCTCCCTCCCAAAAATACCAAATCTCCCTCTTTGGCTTCAGGAAAATATCAAAAATGACTCAAAGGGTACTTAAACCTTTTCCACATACAGGAAATCAGCAGCAGACGACTTTGAAAACATCTTGGCCAAAGAATGGAAAATCTCTACAAATGATGATATAGTAGTTATTGAATAGAGTTGAAAACATTATGGCAAATGGAGAAATTGCTCATCTTGAGCAATTTCTTCATTTGCCACATTGTTTTCAAAAGTTGTCTGCAAGTGGGAAAGGGTTAATCTGATATGGTAGAAATTGATTCAGGACATCTTGATTGTGTAAGTGTCAAGCCGTGTTGTTGCTAATACCCAATCAATAATTAATCTGCAATAATCTTGTAAGCCAGGTAACATCTTCATGCCTTTCATTGTTGCATTGTGTTTTTACCCTTTTCCCACCTTACAACTAATCTGTAGCAGACGACTTTGAAAAAATATTGGCAAAAATATTGAATATCTCTAAATATGACAGTATGATAACTGAAAAGAGTTGAAAGCACTTTGTTGGCAAAGGGAGAAATTGGTTGTTATGATCAATTTCTTCAAAAGTAGTTTGCTTTAGAGGCCTCGGAGAACGTATACATGTGGAAACGGATCAACCCTTTCCTCCTTACAACATTGTCTGCAGGACACAAACTTTTAGAAGAGCTTGGCAAAACATGGAAATTCTCTTTAAACAGAAATATATGCTTATTATTGAAAACATCGTGGCAAAAGGAGACATTGCTTATTATGTTAAACACTTTATTCCTATAGTGAAATTATATAGATTTTCAAATGTATCAAATGTGATCCTCATTTGTCAGAAAATGCAAGTCCTGAGTGAATTAAAGTTAATTTCGAGTATAAAATGCGACTAATCTGCAGCAGACAATTTATCAATTATTATTAACCCTTTCCCTCATATAGACGCTTTCTGATGCCTCTGCAGCAGACTGCTTTTGAAAACATTGTGGAAAAAGGAGAAATTGCTCAAAGCAAGCAATTTCTCCATTTGCCACAATGTTTTCCACTTTTTGCATTAATTATACCTTCATTTATAGAGATTTTTGGGTTTTTGCCAGAATCCTTTCAAAGTCGTCTGCTGCATGTTTACTGTATGTGGTACAGGGTTAAGGCAAAACTATTGAAGATCTCTTTTATTGAAAGTATGATCATTGGTTAGAGTTTTAAAAAAACATTGTGGCCAAAGGAGAAATTGTGCATAATGACCAATTTCTCCTTTTGTCACAATGTTTTAAAAGGAGTCTGTTGCAGAATTAAGCAGTTAAAAAAGATAAATTTCAAAGGAGTCAGAGTGCCAGTCCTGGATGTGAAAATAGTAGGTGTGTATTTATGCACTATATATGGTGTATTAGTCAGCCGGTTCCTAGCCAAGACAAGACAAACAAACAAACAAATAAAAGTCAGGAGGAGAATCTATGATTAGATAGTTGGATGATCATTGTCAGGTGAAATCTTCAGAAATTAAATTTCAAAGTTGCCTCCCTTTTACAAATTTAGATTAAGAGTTGCTTCCCTTGCTATTAGTTTAACCCTTTCCCTCATACAACAATTCTGCATCAGACGACTTTGAACATATTTTCTCAAAAATTAGAAAATCTCTATAATTGAACGGATAACCTATGACTAAAAGTGGAAACGATTGTGTCGAAAGGAGAAATTGCTCGTTTTGAGCAATTTCTTCTTTTGTCACTATGTTTTCAAAAAGCTGTCTGCTGCAATTATTTTTAATAGGTTTTCAGAAATGCCATAGGAGGACGATGTACTATAGAAAAAACTTTTTTAAATGTCTTGAACATATTACAATTGCGTTTGTTTAAAAACACTAAATTATGACACATCTAAAATGAAATAAATATTCCGATGTTTTAAGTATGTGCAGTTTCTTTATTTTGACTCGCATTTATGTTTTTAGCTCTACTGGCCTAAGGCCAGAAGAGCTTATGCCGTGGTGTGGTGTCCGTCGTCTGTGCGTCCGTCTGTAAACAATTGCTTGTGAACGCGATACAGTCTTCAGTTTTGATTGTATCTCAATCAAACTTATACAGTAGTTATATATCCATAAAAGCTTGGTTCCTTTCGCAAACCAGCCAGATCCGCCCATGCAAGACTGGATTATGGCCCTTGGAATTGTCAAAATTGCTATAATAGAGCTTGTGAACACAATAGAGGCTCCATTTACTATCTGATCTTCACCAAACTTACACAGTAGTTAGGTATCCATGATAGCTTAGTTCCTTTTGCAAACCATTGCTATAATAGAGGATTTGAACGCGATAAAGTCTTCAGTTTTGATTGTATCTCAATCAAACTTATACAGTAGTTAGATATCCATGAGAGCTCGGTTCCTTTCACAAACCAGCCAGATCAGCCCATGCAAGACTGGATTATGGCCCTTGAAATTGTCAAAATTGCTATAATTGAGCTTGTGAACACAATAGAGGCTCCATTTACTAACTAATCTTCACCAAACTCATACAGTAGTTAAATATTGATAAGAGCTTGGTTCCTTTCGAAAAAAACCCAGATGTGCTCTTGTATGACTGGATTATGGCCCTTGAAATTGTCAAAATTGCTATAATACAGCTTGTGAACACAATAAAGCCTCGATTTACTATCCGATCTTCTCCAACCTTAGATGGTAGTTAAATATTGATGAAAGTTCGGTTCCTTTCGCAAACCAGCCAGATCCGCCAATGCAAGACTGGATTATGGCCCTTGAAGCTGTCAAAATTGCTATAATACAGCTTGTGAACACAAAAGAGCCTCCATTTACTATCCGATCTTAACCATACATACATTCTCTGGATTGAAAATGACCAAAGAACCATACCAGTAGAGCATCAGCCCTCATGGGCCTCTTGTTTTGTTTTATTTTCGAAGACAAAACAGTCCCTATTAGCTAGACTGAGGTAATGTATTTTCATATACTACATGTAATCACAACACGATAACTACAAACCTTTACGTCGCACAGTCTAATTTGTTTACATATGCGCACCTGCTAGCAGCAGACTGTTATGTGTCAATATCGAGATAAAAATCACGTCGAATTCTCCTTTTAATAGCAATTTTAACTTACTGAATGTTATTTTCATGTTGAAAGAGATGTCCTGATCTGTGAAGAATGCATTTAGTAATGTTTATCCATGTATATCTAAAATATGAACTGTTTCTAAGCTAAAATTGTTGATCACGTGACTAGTGAATACCTACTGCATAGATCAATATCCTTTGCAGAAAGCCGTTCTTTACAATCACTTACAAATAGTTAATTATAGGTGATTTAAAATGTTTATTTGGTTCGAAACAAATGAAGAAAAGAACAAACTGAGATAAAACTGGTTTTCATAGAAAAATTACTTTGAATGAACACTCTCTGCCTATAAAGAGAGTGTAAAGAACTACAATACTTCGAAGAAGAATGGGTTTACAAATCGGGTCTTTCGTACAAAAGTATTTCGTCCTTGACAATTTTAAATGCGTCATTAGATTCTCTACAGGCATTTTGCTTGCGATCTGCATATTGTTATGCATCATTGACACAAGGGTGCTCATCGTAATATAATTTTAAAACATGAGTAGTTTGTTATTTTCATTATAAAAAGAGAAGGAAAGAATTACAATAAATTAACATGTTGTAGAGTTCAGTTTATGCTCGAAATTAAGTTTGAAATTATACAACAATTTCAATGAAATTTTACTGTTAAGCTGATTTTATATTTTGAGGGTGGTCTAATTTTTAAATATTGGACTTCATTTTAACATTTGTCAAAGTATGATATAATAAGGATGCCAAGCTAATATTATTTTGATAAAAAGAGAAAACTCATGTCTTCCGCGATTTAACCCTTTTCTCATTGTTTTAAAAGTAGATTGCTGCAAAGGTGTCCAATGTTGACTTTAATAGGGGAAAGGTAAAATGACGTGCTGTTGCATGCAACTCCTAAATTGTTTGTTTTGTGATTTTATTGATAAATAATGAAATTCAAATAATCTGACAAACATCTTGAAAAGTATATGTGGAATTCACAAATCTTAAAATTATTCCTTAATGAAAGCACTGTATACATACTAAGACTAATGATTGGCAAGATTACTCATTTCCATTACTGTTTATGATCAATAATTAGTTGGCTGTGTGTATGGTCAACCTACATTATAATGGAGGTTGATCATAAACAATGAAAGGCTTCAATTATATTTAAATGAAGGACATTAACTTTGTTGACAAAAAAATGCAAGTTATGATACATTTTCACTTGACCCCACCCATGAAGTTCTACTATGCCACTCAGTTGATAACTGTTTTTTCAACTACTATAATGTAAGTGTTATACATCACTGCAGTATGGATTTCCGGCGACATTGATGTGTTGCATCAACTTTCTCTTGTTCCTAGTTGTAACCAGGTAAAGTTAATCCTTCCCTTAATACAACATATCTGCAGTAGACAACTTTGAAAATATTGAAACTCTCCAAATGTAAGAACAATAAATGACAGGGCGTGGAAACGTGGTGTCAGTATTGAATAAGTTTAAATTGTATACCCTGGGGTGACATAATCGAATAGGGAGCAACCAACATTATTATTGTAAAGAAAAACTCTGTAATATGTTTGGAAAAAACAACCTTTATGAATCAATAAATTGTATTAACAGATTTAAAAAACAACAAGATACAAAATACGTATGTCTTCTACCGTTATGACAGAACTTTGGACACATTTAATTTGTATTTAATAACTTTTCCCTAACTTCTTAGGCTTCGCTTCTTTAATAGTTTGATTTACAGCCGTTAGATGACCCAATTCATCAAAGCTCAGAAAAAAAGTTCATTTTTCCCCAACTTCCTAGACTACGCTTTTTTAATTGTTTGGTTTACGGCCCTGACGACCCGTTCCATCAAAGCTCAAAAAAGGTTTTGGGGGATGTTTTTGCCTATTTATAAAATTCTGTTGTATTTCTAAACTTAAAACGTTCATCCCCACACAGTTTGTTCATTCAGACCATTGTATTCTTGCTATATGTTGACTTTACATGTGAACTTTTTTTTTAGGTATGTTTTTTTTATCTAATTGATCTAGTTAGGGCAGATTAAAAAACGTTTATTGATAAAAATTAAGAAGATTCAGCTTGTTTGACACATTATTGTTGCAGTCAATGTTAAGCAAACTGTAAACCAAATGGTTTCAGCATATAAAATGTATAATCCCTACATCAAAATTGACCCTTTCTGCTCTTGATAACCCTTTCCCTCATACGACAAATCTGCAGCAGACGACTTTGAACGTATTTTGTCAAAACATAGAAAATCTCCATAATTGAATGGATAACCTATGACTAAAAGTGGAAAACAATGTGGCAAAAGAAGAAATTGCACGTTTTGTGCAATTTCTTCTTTTGTCACTATGTTTTCAAAAAGCAGAGGCGTCAGAAAGCGTTTATATGAGGGAAAGGGATAACCTGTTATTATAGACTATGTTAGTCAGGTGAGCAATATAGGCACATCTTGGCCTTCTTGTTTAAAATAAAGGGACATTTGGCTTTCTTGTTTAAAATAAAGGGACATTTGGCCTTCTTGTTTAAAATATTTACATCCTGTCTGTTTGCACGCTGAGGTTATTTAAATGTACTGAACTGCATCTGCTTCCTTTAGTTCATGCTTCAAAATCATGTGTGGCGTCTTTGATGCTTTGCATCAAAATTCGTCTTGTTAGTCGCCGGGCAGAAGCCCGCGACTTCTATTTTTAATAGGTTTTCTGAAATCACATGGGAGGGGGGATTATTATTAGAAAGAAAGACATTTAGATGTCTTGAACATATTACAATTGTGTTTGTTTAAAAACACTAAGTAATGACACATCTAAAATGAAATAAATATTCCGATGTTTTAGGTATTTTCAGTTTCTTTATTTTGACTGGCATTTATGTTTTTTTGTTTTATTTACGAAGACAAAACAGTCCCTATTAGCTAGACTGGTATACTTTATTTTACACTACTACATGTAATCAAAAGTCGATAACTACAAACCTTTACGTCGCAGTCTAATTTGTTTACTTACACGCACATGCGTGACTCGCGAAAACCAACTGCGTAGATCAATCTCCTTTGCAGAGAGCCGCTCTTTACACTCACTTACAAATAGTAAATTATAGGTGATTTAAAATGTTTACTTGGTTCGAAACAAATGAAGAAAAGAACAAACCGAGATAAAACTGGTTTTAATGGAAAAATGACTTTGAACGAACACTCTCTGCCTGTAAAGATAGTTTCAAGAACGACACCTTTGCGAATAAGAAAGAATCGGGTCTTTCGTACAAAATTATTTCGTCCTTGACAATTTTAAATGTGTCATTTAATTCCCTAAAGGCATATTGCTTCAGGGGATACAAGGTTAGCTAGGAATAGAAAATCCTCAATAAACCTTTCCCACAAGTCATGCAATAAATCTGCGGCAGAGACTTTGAAATGATCTTACATAAATATATTGAAAATCTTTATTAATGAAAGTATATTTATTGAATAGAGTTGAAAATATTGTGGCAAAAGGAGAAATTGCTCATTAAGATAAATTTTACCTTTTGTCACAATGTTTTCATAAGTCGTCTTCAAAATGTATCTGTATGTGGGAAAGGGTTAAACCATGTGCCTGAGAGCTTTTAAATCAGATCCTAAATTGCTTTTATCTATATTAGGTAACGCAGGTTAAACTAAACCATTTCCCGCATAAAACAAATCTGCAGCAGATGACTTCGAAAATCTTTCCAGGCAAAGAAATGCGGAAAATCTCTACAAATGACAGAATTATTATTGAGCAAGTTCTCCTTTTGTAACAATATTTTCAAAAGTCATCTGCTGCAGATTTGTTGTATTGCGGGAAATGTTTTAGTCTGGTTTGCATCTGCATCAAAATCTGTTTGCATGTGTGACAGGGTTAACCTGTGAAAAAGAAGTTATTATATAAAGTTTAGAAAAGATAATTATGTTGTCTGTATCAGATTCTTGTGAGAGTACAAAAATTAATGTCAATTGCCACTATTCAGAGACAGCAAAGAAGGAATAAACATTTCCCTCATATAGATGCTTTCTGACACCTCTCCAGCAGATGGCTTTTTGAAAACATAGTGACAAAAGAAGAAATTTCTCCTTTTGCCACAATGTTTTCCGCTTATAATCATAGGTTATATACCCATTCAAATAAAGAGATTCTATTTTTTGACAAAATATGTTCAAAGTCGTCTGCTGCAGATTTGTCGTATGTGGGAACTGAGGGTTAAGGACAGGGGAACTGACTGCCAGAATAGGATGAAATGCTATTGAACCATCGATCATACCCAATATGATTAATTTAACAGGGTCTGCTTTGCAAAGTGCTGCAGAATTTTGTTGTTACATCAGGAAATTTAGAAGTTGTATTTTGATGTACATATGAAAACATTGTGGGGGGATTGATTGGGGTTTAACGCCGTTTTTAACAATATCGCAGTTATATCACGGCGGCAATGTGGGGGGAAAGGGAGACATTGCTTATTAGCAATTTATCCCTTTTCAAGAGTGTTTTCATCAATAAGAATTGGTCCGCTACAATGGTGTCGGTAGATATATTTCTATTGGGAAATCTATCCAGCGCTAAACACCATCACTGTATGAACAGTTTAACCCTTTCCGACCAACTTTTGAAAGCATCTTGACAAAAGGAGAAATTGCTCCTTTTGCCACAATGTTTTCAACTTTTTTTCAATAATTAAAACCTACAATTATAGAAATGTTTCCATATTTTTGAGTAGACATTTTCAAAGTCGTCTGCTGCAGATTTGCTGTTTGCTCATATAGAGGCAATATTCTGATGCCTCTGCAGCAGATGGCTTTTTGAAAATATAGTGACAAAAGAAGAAATTGCTCAAAATGAGCAATTTCTCCTTTTGCCACAATGTTTTCCACTTTTAGTCATACTGGTTATCCATTCAATTATAGAGATTTTCCATTTTTAGCTCTACTGGCCAAAGGCCAGAAGGGCTTATGTCGTGGCGATTTCTTGTTAACACGATACAGTCTTCACTTTTGATTGTATCTCAATCAAACTTATACAGTAGTTAGATATCCATGAGAGCTTGATTCCTTTCGAAAACAAGCCAGATCCGCCCCATGCATGACTGAATTATGGCCCTTGAAATTGTCAAAATTGCTATAATAGGGCTTGTTAACATGATACAGTCCTTATTTTTGATTGTTTCTCAATCAAACTTATACAGTAGTTAGATATCCATGAGAGTTTGGTTCATTTCTAAAACACAGACAGACCTACCCATGCATGGCTGGATTATGGCCCTTGAAATTGTCAAAATTGCTATAATACAGCTTGTGAACACAATAGAGCTTCCATTTACTATCTGATCTTCACCAAACTTAGATGGTATTTGAATATTGATGACATATTGGTTCCTTTTGAAACAAGCCAGATCAATGCCAGTAGAGCATAGGCCCTCATGGGCCTCTTTTTTGACAAAATATGTTCAAAGTCGGAGGGTTTATATCTTAGAATTGGCAGGAATTGCTTAACCCTTTCCCTCATACGGCAATTCTGCAGCAGACGACTTTGAACTTATTTTGTCAAAAAATAGAAAATCTCCATAATTGAATGGATAACCTATGACAAAAAGTGGAAAACATTGTGGCAAAAGGAGAAATTGCACGTTTTGTGCAATTTCTTCTTTTATCACTATGTTTTCAAAAAGCCGTCTGCTGCAGAGGCGTCCGAAAGCGTCTATATGAGGGAAAGGGTTAAATATCAGAATGGGGATAAATTTAGTCCAGGAGTACACCAATGAATCAACAACTAATCGATATAGACGATTTCTGATGCCTTTGCAGCAGATGACTGAGACTTGAAATCATTGTAGCAAAAGGAGAAATTGCTCATAAAGAGCAATATCTCCATTTGCCACAACGATTTGAACTATATTCAATGATAATTAATACTATTATTTATAGAGATTTTCTATATTTTGTTCAAAGTTTGTCTGCTGCAGAATTATTGTATGTGGGAAAGGTTTAAACCTTTCAAGCATACAACGAATCTGCGGCAGACAACTTTGAAAATATCTAATGCGGAAAATCTCATCCTCGAAGTGTTTTCCCCGAAACCAAAGGAGGAACAAGATCTGGAGCTTCCGAGTTCTTATACAGAATATTTATTGACTCTCAAGGGCCAAATCATTGTTTAACCCCTTCCCTCATACGACAATTCTGCAGCAGACAACTTTGAACATATGTTGTCAAAACATAGAAAATCTCTATAATTAAATGTATAACCTATGACTAAAAGTGGAAAACATTGTGGCAAAAGGAGAAATTCCACGTTTTGTGCAATTTCTTCTTTTGTCACTATGTTTTCAAATAGCCGTCTGCTGCAGAGGCGTCTGAAAGCGTCTATATGAGGGAAAGGGTTAATTGATCGTATGATTAATTGTCAAATTTGTTATTTGTTATTTGTTATTCACTTCTTTGTATTAATGTAGTAGTAAGTTAACTCAGATATTAAAAGTTTGTTTGTCTGAATTTATTAGTTGCTTGAGAGTATCATATCACCGTTGTTTATTTCACTTCAACATGCATTTGCCTGAAGATCATTGCCTATCTGACCATTCTGATATTATCTATATAAATGTGACAAAATGAGAAATTTACATTTAATTTAATTAGCACTTTCTTCTTTTGCCACAATATTATCAAAAGTCATTTACTGCAGATATGTCAGGGGTTGTGAGTTTGAATCCCGTCTCGGCCAACTTTCTTTGCGACGTTTGACAAAAGTCATTGCGACATGCGTCATTCGTCTTCCAACAATGGGCTAAATCTATGTGGAAAAGCAGCCAGTTGCTTGGGAAGATTGTTGTGTGGAGTACTGTTGTGAGAAAACCGGGAAACACATGACTAGGTGAACTGGCTGCCGTGATATGACTGAGAAATTGTTAAAAACGGCGTTAAACCCCAATTAAACCCCAATCAATCAAATTGAGCCTGCAAGTGGGAAAGGGTTAACCGTTTCCCTCATACGACAATTCTGCAGCAGACGACTTTGAACGTATTTTGTCAAAACATAGAAAATCTCAATAATTGAATGGATAACCTATGACAAAAAGTAGAAAACATTGTGGCAAAAAGGAGAAATTGCAGGTTTTGTGCAATTTCTTCTTTTGTCACTATGTTTTCAAAAAGCTGTCTGCTGCAGAGGCGTCAGAAAGCGTCTATATGAGGGAAAGGGTTAAGACAATGCAAAACCTATAGATAAGGTTTCACATGGAAATTTCATGATTAAATATTTGCCTGACACTAAATTTGTAGTGTCATCTGCTTTTCTTTGGAAGAATTATTTTGATTCAGAGTTTTTAACCCTTTCCCTCATATAGATGCTTTCTGATGCTTCTGCAGCAGACGTCTTTTTGAAAACATAGTGACAAAAGCAGAAATTGCTAAAAACAAGCAATTCCTCCTTTTGCTACAATGTTTTCCACTTAATCCATTCAATTATAGAGATTTACTATTTGTTGACAAAATATGTTCAAAGTCGTCTGCTGCAGATTTGTTGTATGTGGGAAAGGGTTAAGAAATTAAGATGAAAGGAGAAGTTGATAATTTGAGCAATTTCTCTCTTTTCTGGAATGCATTCAAAAGTTATCTGCTAGAAAGGGATCTGGAGTGATCCTTCTCTGAGAAACCATTATGTCAGAAAGCGTCTGTATGTGGGAATGGATTAAGACAATAGAGATCGTGTAACAAAAGTTATCTCCTGCTGATTTGTTGTACGAGGGAAGGAGTTACAAGTACTTCTACTGTGGAAATGTGAAAAGGATTACTGAAATAATATTAAATCATGATGAGTTAAAAGTAAAACAAACAAGGGAGTTTGATAGCATTAATACAATTATGCGTATGATGCATGAATTAACTAGGACAATACATGTTTCTCCTTTCCTGACAATATTTTCAAAAGCTGTCTGCTGCAAATGCGTCAAAAGTTATTGCATTGACGAAGTTTATTAAAAGTGTGTGTAATTCACAGATAGGTGAAGACAAGGGTTTTAAAGTCTGTGGAAAGAAGGTTGGACTCTATGGTTATATGCAAACGGTTGTAATTTCTGCAGGAACATGCTGTAGTTACAACAGATTTGCATTAGCCCTATAAATGTTTGTCGCGTGAAAAACACAGGGCTCAATAAATGACGTCACTAATTTACCAGCTGATTCAGCCGCGACAAATGAAAAACACCCATATATATAAATTAATGTTAAATTTACGATCCTATTAGCTTGGTAATACTTGTGAATAAACTGCACATACTCTTTTTTATGACGTAGCTCATCTGTCGGGGGAAAATGGTTTGCGGAAATAAAGGTCTATATAGATTTCACTCTTACCAATTTTAGCATGCATTTATTTATAAATACACATCTGCAGCAGACTTCTTTTGATAGCGCTCCGAGGAGAAATTACTACATTTTCTTTAAATTGGACAAATTAACTTTGAATTGAAAAGGATTTAAAAGGGCATGGTATTTATTTTTCCTTTGTTTAACAGCTTTGAAACTATATAACAAAATGTAAGGAAAGGATGCATCGCTGATAAAAAGCAGTATCTCTTTTTCTCACAACGTTTTCCAACACTGTCTGCTACATCTGAATTTAATTAATATCGCAATCTCGCATTGTGGTCTCGTACTATCGCATCGGACTTTCGTACTATCGCATCGCGTTATCGTACTATCGCATCGCGTTATCGTACTATCGCATCGCGTTATCGTTCTATCGCATCGCGTTATCGTACTATCGCATCGCGTTATCGTTCTATCGCATCGCGTTATCGTACTATCGCATCGCGTTATCGTTCTATCGCATCGCGTTATCGTACTATCGCATCGCGTTATCGTACTATCGACCCTAGGTCGAAACCGCGAAACAACGATATTACGATATGGCCCTAATGGAACACCGTAGGTACCTCCAACTCGATGGTTATATGCTAACGGTTGTAATTTCTCCTGGAATAGGCTGTAGTTACAACCGACTTGCATTAGCCCTAAAACTGTTTGTCGCGTGTAAAGAATAGCCTTAGGAGAGATTAGCATTTTAGACAATTATTTAATCTCGACTTCGGCGCCGCAATTTATATTTTCACAAAAATCAAAATGGCTTCCGATCATGAATAAATCTAAACAATAAAGACAAAGGAGTGTAAATTCATAAATATATTTTTTCTTCTGTTCGGTTTCTAAACAAATCAATTCAATATGTTATTATTATTTCAATCAAACTTGAATTATTCTGTTAAATCGGCTCTTTATATAAATGACAGCTTTTGAAGATAGGTAGCTCGGTGGGTATTTTTTTTTCTGAAATTTTGCTTGACCCGCTTATAAGTCGCTCCCCCAACTTTACTTTCGATTTTGAAGGTAAAAAAATGCGTCTTATAACCGAGTATATACGTTAATACATTGTAGGACATTTGTGTCAAACTGGAAAATGGTACATCTAAATTACTTTCATTAGGACAGAAATTAATATGTTTCAGAAACCTAAATAATTATCTTAATTAAGTAGAAATGTTCTTTTAACAAAAAAAATGCAGGCTTTGTTTTAATTCATCGCAATTCAACTGCATTAAACATGTTACATTATATCATAAATGACGTCGCCAGCATGAAATAATGTCATTCTATATTTTTCTGTATATATAACTAGTGTAATAACAATGCTACGTAACGTCATAATGAAAAGCATTGAAAATGACTAGCATCAGGCTATCTGTATTGCTCCATTCCTGTAATTAGTACAGATTAATGTCATTTTCAACCCTTTCCCACATACAATAAATCTGTAGCAGATGACTTTCCAAACTTCTAGGCCAAAACATGGAAAATAGCTATTAATGAGGATAGAATAACTTAAAAAAGTTAAAAACAGTGCGGCAAAAGGAGATATTGCTCGTTTCAAAAAGTTGTCTGCTGCAGAGGCATCAGAAAGTGTCTATATGAGGGAATAGCAAAGACAAGACGTGTTACCTGCAGAAAAAAGTCTATTGCTATTGTTAATTACAAAAATTACCTGCAGAAAGAAGTCTAATGCTATTGTTGTTTACAACAATTACCTGCAGAAAGAAGTCTATTGCTATTCCGTTGTAATGCCTGGCCCTGTCATAATCCTCTTGCCAGAGATACATCAGCGACAGCTCTTCACTAAACCGATTCTGTAAGGTTATATAGAGTTATGTCTTAACAATATTGACCTGATCCTGACCTTTGTTCTAAACTATAAATTAATATAATGTACCGCAACATTTCAACTTTCTCTGAAGTATATGACTTAACCCTTTCCCACATACAGCAGTTCTGAAGCAAATGACTTTGAAAGCATCTCAACAAAAATATGAAAAATCTTTAAAATATAAGTTAAATTGTTGAATAGAGTTGAAAACATTATGGCAAAAGGAGAAATTGCTCATTCTCCTTTTGCCATTATGTTTTCTAAAGTCGTCTGCTGTAAAAACGTCAGTATATGGGAAATGTTCAGCAAACATTCCTCACATGCCCCAATTGCAATGTGACCTGTTGAACTTATATTTGTAATAAGCTTGCATTTCTGTCAAGATATGAATGAATCCATATGCTTGACCATAAAAATACAAAATACGAGCCGTCCCGCGATAAAACCAGCATTGTGGACTATGCGTAAACTATCGCCCCGGATCAGCCTAAGCATGCCGCGCAGGCTTACCCAGATAGACACTTTTCGCCTCCTGTGGATTTTGTTTCAGGAATCATTACTCTATACCCCTGAGACAGAATGTGTCGGCCTGGATCAGTCTGCAGGGATTGCGCAGGCGAATCTGGTTCGATACATTACGCAGATGTGATAATGTTGGTTTTCTCGCAGGACGGCTTATATTATGTCCCATATCATAATTTATCAAAACAAGGGCGCTGCTTAGCGAATGCAAATGTCCTGGTATAGCCATGTTTACTGATAATGTGTTTCAAGTGTCATTTAAAACGCCAATAGCACAACTTCTATTCTTTGAAAAATAGACGTGCTAATAATCTTACTGCCTTTTTAAGGCATGGCAGAGAAGGTTTTTTTTTAAAGTCTTACAAATGCTTTTAAAAAGAAAAGGTCTGCAAAAATAAAGTTTTAAAGCCCTAGCATGTGCAGTTCATAAATACATTTCAAGCAAATGCAAACAATATGCCATTAAAATATATTAATCCAAAAATACCTCTAGGACGAGTTTTTGTTCAGGTATTTTCATGGAAGAGTCTACAAAGTTCAACAATGATTGCTTGTCCTCATCCACTTGTAAAATCAGCTTCCCTTTACTGGTTAGTATATAAGGCAGGAAATGCTCCTGTAATGTAACACGAAATACAAAATTACATTTTATCTGAATTCTTACAGTATAAACATTTTTTTTTTTTTTAATTATCCTTTTAACCCCCCTTTCCGACACATCTACAGTAGACCACTTTGAAAATATTTAGGCAAATACAAGTACATCTTGAAAACATTGTGGTAATAGACGAAATTACTCATTTCAAATGCTCTCTACTGTAGTGTACATATATCAAAAAGTGGGAGATAGTTAACCTTTTCCCTCATATAAATGCTTTTTGTCGCCTCTAAAGCAGACAGCTTTTTGAAAACATAGTGACAAAAGAAGAAATTGCTTAAAACAAGCAATTTCTCCTTTTGCCACAATGTTTTCAACATTAAGTCATAGCTAGGTTATCTATTCAATAGTAGAGATTTTCTATTTTTTTACCAAATATGTTCAAAGTCGTCTGCTGCAGAATTGTTGTATGAGGGAAAGGGTCAAGTGCAAAATTAACAGACAATACATCTGCGGTAGCACAGGTAAAATATGGACAATCTCTATGAATGGATGAATAATAATTGAACAGATTTAACAAGAGGCCCATAAGGGCCTATGCTCTACTGGGATAGGGACAGCAAAGGAAAAAGGTATAAGCAAGTAATTTGGCAAGTTGCTGAGTGTAACTGGTGATGTGTTTGAAAAGTAAACTACAGACATAGTATTGATAAAACAAAGGTAAATGGAATGCAGTTGTTGACTTAATATTTTGTGTATGCCTTTATCAAATATATGATACATATAAGGAAGCATGAAAGTTTAATTTATGTTTTGAATAGATATATTAACAAAAAGTGATGGATAAAAACAATGCGAAATATCATCTGACACGAGAAATTAGTTGTGTATGTCTGCAGCATTATGGAGACAGAAGGTTGCAATATTCGCAAGTAAGACAGGCAAGACTCTTTGTAGGTATTGGGTAGACTTTATCGCGTACACAAGCTCTATTATAGTAATTTTGACAAGGGCCATAATCCAGTCTTGCATGGGCAGATCTAGCTGGTTTGCGAAAGGAACCAAACTCTCATGGATACCTAACTACTGGTGTAGCTTTGGTGAAGATCAGATACTAAATGGAGCCTCTTTTGTGTTCACAAGCTCTATTATAGCAATTCTGACAATTTCAAGGGCCATAATCCAGTCTTGCATGGCCGGATCTGGCTGGTTTGAAAACGGAACCAAGCTCTCATGGATACCTAACTACTGTGTAAGTTTGGTGAAGATCAGATAGTAAATGGAGCCTCTATTTTGTTCACAAGCTCTATTATAGCAATTTTGACAATTTCAAGGGGCCTAATCCAGTCTTGCCTGGGCGAATCTGGCTGGTTTGCGAAAGGAACCGAGCTCTCATGGATATCTAACTACTGTATAAGTTTGATTGAGAAACAATCAAACTGAAGACTGTATCGCGTTCACAAGCAATTGTTGATGGATGCACTGACACACGGACTACGGACGCCACGCCACGGCATAAGCTCTTCTGGCCTTTGACCAGTAGAGCTAAAAATAATGTGGTAAAAATCTCCTTTTACCATAACAATGGATAATACCCTGTTAACCTTCACCTACTGTAAAATTGCAGTCGACTTCGAAAACATATAGGCAAACATGCAGAAAATCTCTATAAATGAAGATTAAACCATAGAATAGAGTTGAAAACATTGTGGCATAAGGAGAAATTGCTCATTAAGAGCAAATGCTTCTCTTGCCACATTATTTTCTACAGAGGCATCAGAAAGCTTCTACAAGTGGGAAAAGGATTAAACTAACTGTCCTTAATAAGTTGTCCAGTGTAGGCTCAGATCATCTTGTCCACCTGCTCCGTCTTATCAGAGTCTACACAAGGTGACAAAATCTTCTAACAAGCTTGTATAAGTAATATGTAAATGCACTAAGGAAGACAGGAATATATTCTTTAGCTTTTTCTTAGGAAACAACTGTTTCTTTGGAGAAGATATGGGTTGATACATTACGCAGAGTCCATAATGTTGGTTTTCCCATATTCATCATGTTATTGTCTAATCTAATTATAGATTATACTAACCTGTAAATAGGTGTCGTCCCAACCTTTATATATGTCTGGTGTATCTGTGTTATCGACAGCTTCTAGAGCCGCTACTTCTAATTATAGATTATACTAACCCGTAAATAGGTGTCGTCCCAACCTTTATATATGTCTGGTGTATCTGTGTTATCGACAGCTTCTAGAGCCGCTACTTCTAATTATAGATTATACTAACCCGTAAATAGGTGTCGTCCCAACCTTTATATATGTCTGGTGTATCTGAGTTATCGACAGCTTCTAGAGCCGCTACTTCTATTTATAGAATATACTAACCCGTAAATAGGTGTCGTCCCAACCTTTATATATGTCTGGTGTATCTGAGTTATCGACAGCTTCTAGAGCCGCTACTTCTATTTATAGGATATACTAACCTGTAAATATAGGTGTCATCCCAAAGTTTATATGTTTGGTGTATCTGAGTTATTAATAACTTCTACAGCCGCTACTTCTAATTGGTCCAACTGGGTTGGTGTATCAAACACTGGAATAGAACAACAGAAGTGTGTTATTTGCATGAATAAACATTTTGTAAAGTAAGATTTGTTTGTGGATTTTTTATTTCTGCTATTTCTTGGGATAGCACTGAGTTCACTGATTTAAAATGTACAGAAAATGATCTCTTGAAAATTGCTTCATTTCCTTGATTGTGCCATCCTATTTTAAACAAGAGGACCATGATGTTCCTATACTGCTCACCTGCTTAAATAGAATTTCAATAGTTTCCAACGTTTTTTACAATAAATATAAATAAACAAAATTGTACAAACATACAAGGAAAACAAGCACTGCCTCCTTGTGGTCATATTTCATATGTCTACAATCTTGGTAGAGGGTCATCCATGGAACATTCGGGCCAAATTATTTCTAAATCAGGCTTGTACTTTTGGACGAGATGATTTTTAAAATTTGTCATAGAATTATCTTACCTACATCCCACAAATTACACTCTGCTTTGGAGGGCAGACCACCTGGCCAGTCACATTCTAATGCCTGAAAAAACACCATACAATCAGAGACAACTGAAAAATTAATATTTTCTCACATATGAGGGTAGATTGTTCATAAGGGACATTTCAATGAAATGATTTTTTGAAAATCGTCCAGATTCTTTCTGAAGAGAAGATTTTTTAAAGATTTCACTATAGCTATATAAGGAATAACATACTGGACGCCAAAAGATAAAAGATAGCTTAATTTTTAAATAAAGTTGAAAACATTGTGGCCAAAGGAGAAATTGCTCATGATGAGCAATTTCACTTTTGGCCACAATGTTTTAAAAAGTTGTCTGCTGCTGTTGCGTCAAAATGCATCTGCAGGTGTGAAAGGGTTAAGTCCACTTTTAACAGTTTTTCTGTTATGTCGTTGCATTTCGTGGAAAAATTACTACAAGTATGATTATTTTTCCCACTATATTTCAAGCACTAATCAACAGATTTGTTTTGTTATATCTTTCCCACATACAAAAAACCTGCAGCAGACAACTTTGAAATGATCTGAAGAATAATATGGAAAATCCCCCATTATATGAAAGTTTAATTTTAGAATAAGGTTGAAAAACATTGTGGCATTAGGAGAAATTGCATGTAATGAGCAATTTCATCTTTTGAAACAATGTTTTCAAAAGACATCTGCTGCAGAGGCATCAGAAAGCTTCTGTTTATTGGAAATGGTTATAGCATTGCCTTTGTGGTAAATTATCTGTACTACCAGGTTTTTTTGGGTTACTATCATGACCGTTTGTTCATGCATTTTCTTCAAGCATACATCCCAGGAAAGCAAATCCTCTGTCAAATTACCATTATCATACTGAAAATAACATTATTAGTTGCAGAACAATCCAGGCCTTCCTGTTAAAGGGACTGAACACCATAATGGTCCAAAATCGTTATATTTTATACTTATTCTAATTAATCCCAAATACGTCGATATATATGTAACGGAATGTTGTAGAAGGTTGTACAAGTCTTGTTTTTCATTATTTCATAGGAAATAAGCAGTTAAAAAAACGTCCGCTCCTTGTTTTCCCGTTTAAAAATACTGTGGAATTTCCTCTTGCTCATTTGAATTTGTGGATTCAATTCGGCATTCTCTAACACTATCGACTCATTACATTCATGTATGCGTGAGTATAAGGAACAACAACTCTGGGAAGGAGATTGTCAATTAGGCTGTAGTGATCACGTGATAAATATACAGCAATATTTTTAGATTTACTGGGTTACTAACCCAGTAGATTTTACAATGCAAAATAACGAAAAATCTCCGCAATATTACTAGTGTGCATATATTGTAGTACATCAGTCAGCAAATATCAATGCCTTACATGCAAAAACATCAATGTAATAGCAATTTTTAACAATTTTCTTTTTTTCTCGCTTTTTTCTCATATGGGATTCAGTCCCTTTAACATTTGATGTTAAAATAACAAAGTCATGCATTTCCAAAAGAGAAGCAATCTCCTTTGGAGAATGATTAAAAAAAATGTCTGCTGTCATACAAGGGCATGATTTCTATAGCAGACGACTTTGTAAATGTCTAGGTAAAAATATACAAAATCTCTATTAATGAAAATGTATTTTTTAATAGAGTTGAAGACATTGTGGCTAATGAAGAAACTGCTTATTATGAGCATTCTCTCACTTTGCCACAATTTCTACAAACAAGAGGCCCAAGAGGGCCAGTATCGCTCCACGGCCATAAGGCAAAAATAAAATCTCCAAACAGCCCTGCCCCCTGGTGGCTATTTTTTTACCAACCACCATAGCTTAAAGGAATCTTGTAGATTGTCACGCAAGGAATGTTTCTGCAAAATTATTTGAAAATCGGCCTGACACTTTCGGAGGAGAGGATATTTTAAGTTTTCACTATAGCCATATAAGGCAAAATAGGCCCACCCCCTGGCAGCCATATTGTTCAACCAATCAACATGGCTTGAAGGAATCTGATAGAGGGTAAGCCTAGGAACATTTCTACAAAATAATTTGAATATCAGCCAAACACTTTCGGAGGAGAAGATTTTTTAAGTTTTCACTATGGTCATATAAGGCAAAATAGCCCCGCCCTCTGGCTGCCATGTTTTTCGACCAATCAACATGGCTTGAAGGAATCTGATAGAGGGTCACCCAATGAACATTTCTACAAAATTATTTGAAAATCGGCTGAACACTTTCGGAGAAGAAGATTTTTTAAGTTTTCACTATGGTCATATAAGGCAAAATAGCCCCGCCCTCTGGCGGCCATGTTTTTCGACCAATCAACATGGCTTTAAGGAATCTGATAGAGGGTCACCCAATGAACATTTCTACAAAATTATTTGAAAATCGGCTGAACACTTTCGGAGAAGAAGATTTTTTAAGTTTTCACTATAGCTATGTAAGGCAAAATAGCCCCGCCCCCCCTGGCGGCCATGTTTTTCGCCGAATCAACATTTCTTGAAGGAATCTGATAAAGGGTCACCCAAGGAACATTTCTACAAAATTATTTGAAAATTAGCTGAACACTTTCGGAGAAGAAGATTTTTTAAGTTTTCACTATTGCAATATAAGGCAAAATAGCCCCGCCCCCCTGGCGGCCATGTTTTTCAACCAATCGACATTTCTTGAAGGAATCTAATAAAGAGTCACCCAAGGAACATTTCTACAAAATTATTTGAAAATCGGCCTGACACTTTTGGAGAAGAAGATTTTTTAAGTTCTCACTATTTTTTTCTTTCGGTTGCCATGGAAACCAGAATTTCGAATGGATCAAAAAAAATTGAAGGAATTTATTAGAGGACATTGAGAGGATGCTTCCCATGAAGTTTCAACCAAATTGGCCAAGTGGTTAGGGAGAAGAAGTCGTTTAAAGGAAAAAGTTTACGCACGCACGCACGCACGACGGACAATTCGCCATGACATAAGCTCGACTGGCTTTCAGCCAGTGGAGCTAAAAACGTCAGCTTCAGATGCATCTGCAGGTCGGCAAGGGTTATTAATCGACATTAAATCAGTGTGATGCAACAACAAGCCAGCCTACCTTGATAATTTAACCCAGTGAGGAATATCATCTGATATAGGCATCTGAAAGCGGCCCTTTTTGGCAGCACTTCTATCTGCTCCTGGATCATGTATGATTAGCTGTTCCTCAAGAACCACAATTCCTAAAGGTTGAAGTTACTGAAGATTGATCCACCACCAACATTAGCAAAGTCTACCTTTAACTGGAATCTCAGCTTGTAAAGAATGTCCTATTATAATAAAATAGTCATACACTCATGTTTAACCCATTCCCACTTACAACAAATCTGCATCAGATTACTTTGAAAACATTAAGACAACAATATGGAAAATCTCTGAAAATGAAACCATAATCATTGACTAGAATTTTGATGCACCTGCAGCAGATGATATTTTACCCTTTCCAACCTAAAGACGCATCTGTAGCAGAGGACTTTTGAAAACATTGTGACAAATACCGAAATTGCTCAAAACCAGCAATTACTCCTTTTGCCAAAATGTTTTTAACTCTTTTTAATAATAAAACCCTTATTTATGAAGATTTTTCATGTTTTTGGCAAAGTCGTCTGCTGCAAATTTGTTGTATGTATGAGCCATTGCTCCTTTACCAACAATATTTCCAAAAGTCGTCTGCTGCAGTTGCCTCAGATAAATTATATTATGACCAGAACACCATAATAAACTAGAAATATTACTGAAGGTGATAAATACCCCCAGCTGGTGCCTGACAATATACATATGTATGAGAAATTCAAGGGGCAATAACTCATTTAACAAGAGGGCCATGATGGCCCTATATCGCTCACCTGATTTAATAGAACTTCAATAGTTTTCAAAGTTTTTACTCTTTTTAGGCCAATACTTTTGGACAAGAAGATTTTTAAAGTTTTAACAATGCACATATAAGGAAAACAAGCTCTGCCCCCTGGCGGCCATGTTTTTCAACGGATCAAAAATATTTGAACAATCTTCGTAAAGGGTGCCCCAAGGAACATTTGTGCAAAATAATTTTTAAATCGGGCCAGTACTTTTGGACAAGAAGATTTTTAAAGTTTTAACAATGCACATATAAGGAAAACAAGCTCCGCCCTCTGGCCGCCATGTTTTTCAACGGATTGGAAATATTTGTACAGTCTTGGTAAAGGGTGCCCCAAGGAACATTTGTGCAAAATAATTTTTAAATCGAGCCAGTTCTTTTGGACAAGAAGATTTTTAAAGTTTTAACAATGCACATATAAGGAAAACTAGCTCCGCCCCCTGTCGGCCATGCTTTTCAACGGATCGGAAATATTTGAACAATCTTGGTAAAGGGTGCCCTAAGGAACATTTGTGCAAAATAATTTTCAAATTGGGCCAGTACTTTTGGACAAGAAGATTTTTAAAGTTTTAACAATGCACATATAAGGAAAACAAGCTCCGCCCCCTGGTGGCCATGTTTTTCAACGGATCAAAAATATTTAAACAATCTTGGTAAAGGGTGCACCAAGGAACATTTGTGCAAAATTATTTTCAAATCGGCCCAGTACTTTTGGACAAGAAGATTTTTCAAAGTTTAAACAATGCACATATAAGGAAAACAGGCTCCGCCCCCTGGCGGCCATGTTTTTCAACGGATTGGAAATATTTGAACAATCTTGGTAAAGAGTGTCCCAAGGAACATTTGTCCAAAATAATTTTCAAATCGGGCCTGTACTTTTGGACAAGAAGATTTTTAAAGTTTTAACAATGCACATATAAGGAAAATAAGCTCCGCCCCCTGGCGGCCATGTTTTTTAACGGATCGGAAATATTTGAACAATCTTGGTAGAGGGTACCCCAAGGAACATTTGTGCAAAATAATTTTCAAATCGGGCCAGTACTTTTGGACAAGAAGATTTTTTAAGATTTGGCAATTTTCCGCTTTTCTGATGCCGCAGCAACCAAAGTTCTACTTGGAATTAATTTCTTTGAACAACTTTGAAAGAGGACTACCTAAGGACCATTCCTGTGAAGTTATTTTGAAATCTGTCCATTGGTTTAGTAGAAGAAGTAATTTGTAGGAAATTGTTAACAGACGCCGCCGACGACGACGATGACGACGGACGACGGATGGTGAGTGATCACAAAAGCTCACCTTGCACTTCGTGCTTAGGTGAGCTAAAAATAATTTCAGAGCAACATGCTGACAATATGCACAACTAGGCTTGATATCAATCATTCTTGTAAAATTATATTAAATTCTGATGAAGGGTTGCTGAGAAATAGTGTTCACAAAATATGGACATATATGTAATATGTATGAGAAATTCAAGGGGCCATAACTCATTTAAAAATAATTCCAGTGCAACACGCCGACAATATGCACAACTAGGCTTGGTATCAATCATTCTTGTGAAGTTATATGGAATTCTGACAAAGGGTTGCTGAGAAATAGTGTTCACAAGAAATGTCCACAGACCAACGGACCGACAAACCGATCGTCCAGCTTGACTCCTATATAGCCCCCATATACTATGTATCTGGGGGTATAATGAGGAAATGATAGAAGAGCAATAAAGTTTCTCACCAGGGCACATCCATTAAAAAGTGAATAATATTGTGTCGACTGGGATAGGATACTGTCTATGCTGGAGTTGATGTGGGTCAATGCTTCACTTGCTTCTCAGTCAGTCTTTACTTCCTACATCTTGGAGAAAATGGCTTGGAATATGGCACTGAATAATAACTTGGCAACTGTGCTGTCCCTCTGAAAATAAAATAGTTATTCTTACATAGCATGAAACGCGCTGTATAAATGGTATTCAACTATGAAGTTTTAACACTCCACACCCCTTTTTCCCACATACAGCAAATCTGCAGAAGACAACTTTGAAAATATGTAGTCAAAAACATAGAAAATCTCTATAAATGAAGGTATTATTACTGAAAAAAGTTAAAATAATGTGGCAAATTGCTTGTTAGGAGCAATATCTCCTTTTTTCATAATATTTTCGAAAGTCGTCTGCTGTAGAGGCGTCTGAAAGGGTTAAATCAAATTTTCTCCAAATTACCATATCTATTATGATAATATATGATATCTTCAAACAACCTTTCCTACTTGCAGAAGCATTTTGAAACGTCTGCAGCAAACATCTTTTGAAATAATGAGCAATAATCTTCTTTTGCTTCAATATTTTCAACTCTATTCAAATATTAAACTTTTATTTAATAATGATCCTTTTATATATGAGATTTTCCATATGTTTGTCTGGATGATTTCAAAGTTGTCTGTTGCAGATTGCTTGTATGTGGGAAAGGGATACGAAGTTTGGTAAAGGAAAATCATAACTTAATTACATTGTTGAGTCAAAACGATAAGTTTGTATCTTACCTCATGAGAACTTCATCTAGCTTACCCCATGTGTTTCCTGGCTTTCTCACACCAGTATTCCACACAACATTTTTCCTAAGCAACTGGCTGCTTTTCCACATAGACTGTTAGCTTGTTGGTGGAAGACAAATGACTCTTGTCAAATTGACTTTTGTCAAACGTCGGAAAGAATGTTAGCCAAGTTGGGGTTCGAACCCACAACCCCTGGAATGACATCCTGCATGGCAACCAACTGAGCTACCGGGACTCGCCACTCTAGCTTACCCAAAACTGGCTCTCAAACTTGAACCAGACACAGAGTAAAAAAAACTCTAATTAACAAAAAAAAAAATTACTTTTAAGCCTTCCTTTCCCACTTACAGACATTGTGACGTATTTTGAAAACATTGTGCCAAACGCAAACATTTCTCAAAATGAACAATTCTTCTTCAGCTCAATTCAATAAATACAATTTCATTCATAGAGAATTTCTAAATATTTATGAAGTCATCTGCCGCAGATTTGTTGTTAGTGTGAAAAGGTTAATAATACATGTTACTCACATGTGCCAAGGCCTGTAGTGGAGCTATAATATAGGAATATTTAATTTGTATATCTGGTAAGTCCCCACTTCTGTACTTTCTATACATTGTTACTTGGTTTTCTCTCCTTGCTTTCTGCTCCTGTAACTTTTGCTGAAGTCAAACAAAACATAAATGTTCATAAGAACTCCAGTTTCACTATTATAAACAATTTTTACAAATTTAGATTGTTCAAAAGAACTCATATGTAAAAATAAACTAGCTCTATTACCAAAGAAGTGTTCAAAAAAAGTTTGCAATAACTGTTTGATGCAGGTTATCAAATGGCATTTCTACATGAGGAACAATTTAACCCTTTCCCACATATATACCCTTTTTGACGCCTCTGCTGTAGACAACTTTTCAAAACACTGTGACAAAAGCAGAAATTGCTCAAAACAAGCAATTTCTCCTTTGGCCACAATATTTCAACTCTATCTAATTATTTAACACCCATTCATGGAGAATTTTCATGATTTTGTCAATATCTATTCAAAGTCGTCTGCTGCAGATTTGTTGCATGTGGGAAAGGTTTAAGAAAATGGTCTGATATAAGATTTCATAACTTAAAATGATTTGAGTTCTTGTGATGGTTATCCTTGTCTCAAAGTGTTATAATAAATCCTCCGAAACAAGCTAAAAGAGCCTTTAGTTTTAATTCAATAAGAGTTTTTTTAGACGCAGAGGTCTAGATAAAGGTGATTAAATTGGTATTTTCCTATCAATATCTCTCTTATTGATAGACCAAACCCTATGCTGTGGGTATTCAAAAGAGTTGTTTCAGTGAGATGAATCCTTTGAGCACCCACAACAATAGGTTTTATGGTTCAATAAGAATTTAAGAACAAGAAATACGCCCTTCATCTAGAGCACATGTGTCCCCAACCCGTAGATCAGTAAGTGAAAGCCTAAAGGATGAACAGACAACACAGAAGAGATCCCTTTGTGTTACAAAGGATTAATTGATTGATTGATTTGGGTTTAACGCCATTTTCAACAATTTCTCAGTCATACCATGGCGGCTCGTTCACCTGCTCATGTGTTTCCTAGCTTTCTCACACTAGTTCTCCGCACAACATACTTGCCAAGCAACTAGATGCTTTTCCACATAGTCTATGAATCTTTAAGGGGGTCACTAAAGGAACATTTCTACAAATTATTTTTACTGCTTGAATAACCCAGGTGATAAAGATACCAAGATCAAAACCTTGAATAAATATTATTTTAAGTAGCAACACTAGTGTTTGAAGGAAAATTTGTGTTTCTTACCAAAAGTGCAGTACACACAAGTGTGACAGACAGACGGAAGATAACAGAGAAGTGACCCTTAACCCTTTCCCTCATATAGACACTTTCTGACGCCTCTGCAGCAGACAGTTTTTTAAAAACATTGCAACAAAAGAAGAAATTGCTCAAAACGAGCAATTTCTTTTTTAGTCACCATGTTTTCAACTCTATTCAGTTATTTTACTTTCATTTAAAGGGAGTTTCCAATATTTCTCGGATATGTTTTCAAAGTTGTCTGCTGCAGATTTGTTGTATATGGGAAAGGGTTAATGTGTCACCTACAAAGACAGGTGTCACAAAAATACCTTGGTTCCTTTCTCAGTTCAGAAGTAGCCTGTAGCAATTTGGCTTTATGTCTTATGATTTTCTCCAGATGTTCTAACACCTTACAGCACTGTTCCTGTGTACCTTTTAATATAATATGAGAGCTGTCAAATATAAACAATTTACATGTTGCAGATGTCTTGAGGCATCCGCAGCTACTTTTGAAAACATTGTGGGTAAAAAATGATAAATTTATTAAAGAGGACAACTCCTTTCTCACAATGTTTGAATTTTTTTCAATAAATATACTTTTCCTTTATGAGGGCAATGTTTAAAAGACATTAGATAAACCTTTCCAAACAGTATGAGGGTAGATGTAGATAAATGAAAGTAAAATCATGGAACTGAGTTGTCTTCATAAAGAGAAATTTCTCTTGCAGAAATGCCACTGGATGTGAAAAAGGGTTAATTAGGTAAGTTCTATCGAATAAAATAACCAATACCACTGATAATGTAATGATAATTGTTCAAAGAATTATCAATATTTCGATATGTAAAATTGTCAAACTATAACGTATCCAGACAACTCAGCCCAATTATGAGGCATCTCGTTCAATCACCTAAACCCTTTCCCACTTGTAGACGCTTTCTGACGATTCTGCAGCAGACGCCTTTTTAAAACTTGTGGCAAAAGGAGATATTGCTCATGATGAGCAATTTTCCCTTTTGCCACTTGGCTTTCAACTTTTTAAAGTAATTATACCTTCTTCGGTGTTTTTTACTTCATATTTTCAAAGTTGTCTGCTGATGGTTTATTGCATGTTGTTGCCATAACTTGCCTCCAATTTGCTCACAATGCATACAGATAAACTTACTTACAATTGACCAAATATAATATTATTGTTTAAAGAAAGCCATTTTAGTGTTATACACTTTTACAAATTAAAGATTTTATAAGTTAAATTTATATTTGTAGCAAATTATTTTCACATCAGGCCTATAGTTTGGAAAAGAAGATTTATTTCAGTACACTAGCAGCCATGTTTTGCAATGAATCGAAATCATTTGGACAATCTTGATAGAACCATTCGAGCCAAATTATTTTCAAATTGGGCCAATACTTTTGGACAAGCAGATTTTTTTTTTTTCCATTGGTAATAATTATTAAGAAACCATTAATATTATGTGTCTGACATGTAAAGGTTGTCGACTTCTGTTGGTAACCAAGTAACATAATGTTGAGGTACAATGCAATCAACTATACTGCTTAACTCTTTAGCTAATCATTTGTGAACCCTTTCCCGCATACAACAAAATGGCAGCAGACAACTTTGAAAGTTGTTCATGTTCACCAAGGGTTCTTCTTCCCTAGATTGGGTATAGAAGATAGAGAATCAATGCGTTTTAAGTAATGAAAGCAGAGAGCATTCACAGACTAAAACTAAGAATGTGTCCATATGTAGGAGATGCTCCAAGTCATGTAACCTTTTCCCACATTAATCAAATCTGCAGCAGACATCCTTTTATAACACTATGGCAGAAGAAGAAATAGCTCATAATAAGTAACCTCTTCTTTTGCCACAATGTTGTGTGCTAAATCTTGAGCAGGAATAACTCTTGCATCATGTTTTCAAACTTATGATCAATCCATATTTGAGAAAAATCTAAAATGACAAGAATTGTAAAACATGATTGGAGCGAAACAAAATTACTACCTTGCACATTGATGCAACTTGCGCAGATTGGATATTTTGGCACAAATTCTTTAAGTTACATGTGCTTTATTTTATATTCTGTCAAGTCCAATTGGTTACTGTTTTTGTCTTATCTAGGTTCATCATTTATGAACTTCACCCCACTCCCCCCTTTTTTTTCTTCATAAAATAAATGTGCAGCAGTTAAAAAACAAGAGGGCTATGATGACCCTGGATAGCTCACCTGATTTAATTTCTTTTTCACTTTAGCCATATACGCCCCGCCCCTGGACGCCATAGTTTTCGACCATTCAACATGGCTTGAAGGAATCTGATAGAGGGTCACCCTAGAAAGATTTCTACAAAATTATTTGAAGATCGGCCAAACGCTTTCGGAGAAGAAGATTTTTTAAGTTTTCACTAAAGCCATATAAGGCAAATAGCCCCACCCTGTGGCGGCCATGTTTTTCAACCAATCAACATGGCTTTAAGGAATCTGATAGTGCGTCACCTTAGGAACATTTCTACAAAATTATTTGAAAATCAACCTGACACTTTCAGGAGAAGAATTTTTAAGTTTTAATTTCTTTTTCACTTTAGCCATATAAGCCCCACCCCTGGCGGCCATAGTTTTCGACCAATCAACATGGCTTGAAGGAATCTGATAGAGGATCATCCTAGGAAGATTTCTACAAAATTATTTGAAAATCTGCCTTTTGGAGGAGAAGATTTTTTAAGTTTTCACTTGAGCCATATAAGGCAAAACAGCCCCGGAAAATTTCTACAAAACACTTTCGGAGAAGATTTTTAAAATGTTCACTAAAGCCATATAAGGCAAATAGCCCCACCCTGTGGCGGCCATGTTTTTCAACCAATCAACATGGCTTTAAGGAATCTGATAGTGCGTCACCTTAGGAACATTTCTACAAAATTATTTGAAAATCAACCTGACACTTTCAGGAGAAGAATTTTTAAGTTTTAATTTCTTTTTCACTTTAGCCATATAAGCCCCACCCCTGGCGGCCATAGTTTTCGACCAATCAACATGGCTTGAAGGAATCTGATAGAGGATCACCCTAGGAAGATTTCTACAAAATTATTTGAAAATCTGCCTTTCGGAGGAGAAGATTTTTTAAGTTTTCACTTGAGCCATATAAGGCAAAACAGCCCCGGAAAATTTCTACAAAACACTTTCGGAGAAGATTTTTAAAATTTTCACTAAGCCATATTAGTTTTTTCATTTCGTGCCATGATCCCCAAAAAAATTGAAAGAATTCTGGTGAGGTCAATTTGACCCACTGGTTACTGAGGAGAAGAAGTTGACGGATGACGCAACACACAAATGACGCCAGACAAAAGGCGATCACAATCACTCGCCTTGAGCACGTGAGCTAAAAATATGGAAAAATATGGAAAAATTCCATAAATGAAAATATAACTTTTTAAAAGATAAGAAAACATTGTGGCAAAAGGACAAATCCATATTATGAGTAATTTCTCCTTTGGCAACAATGATCTTAACACCAAAAGATTTGCCTAGATATTTTAAAAGTTGTATGCTGCAGATTTCTTTGTATCGGGGAAAAAGGTTATAAACCAAAATATATCAACTAACATGGACTGTTTATATTTTATTGAAAGCCAGAGCAGCTTCAAGTCTCTTAAATGCATTTGGATGTCTTAAGAAGCTTTGCAGCCTCTTCAATACAGACTTGGCATTGATTGGATTGGTTTCTGCTTTCTGAAATTCAATGCATTTTACATGCCTAAAGCCTTTTCCACATATAGACGCTTACTGAAGCCTCTGCAGCAGATGAAATTTGAAAACATTGTGACAAAAAGGTGAAATTGCTCAAAACGAACAATTTCTCCTTTTGCCACAAAGTTTTCAACTCTTTTCAGTACTTATACCTTCATTTTCTGAGATTTTCCATAATTATTTCTAGATTTGTCCAAAGTCATCTGCTGCAGTTATGTTGTATGTGTGAAAGGGTAAAGCATTCTAAAGTATTTATGCTCGTAACAGCTCAAAGATAGGAAGATGCGTTTTCAGACATTTGACCATTATGTAGATTAAAATTATCCTGCACATTCCTTCCTTCTGATTGTGTAAAAAAAAGGTGATATTGCATTTACCAATTGTGAAGATGTGGGCAAACCTGTACATTCACAGCCTTATCAAAGCCTTCACTATCTGTCAACTAGTTGTAACTTCTTACAAAAATGCAAGAAATGTAGCTCCACATGGTTCAGTCGAATACCCCTTTAAGTGATTGGAGATAAACAACGGTTTTTCACTTATATCACAACGTCGAGTTCACCTTACCATGTGCTAAAACGGCGTTAAACCCCAATTAATGAATCAATCTCTGGATCAATAGCCCATGGCATCACACTCTCGATGCTAGATGCCCAACATTCAAAGCAAGTCATTAACCCCTTCCCACACACGTCAAATCTGCAGCAGACGACTTTGAAAACAAACCGACAAAACTGTGAACAATCTCCATAAATGAGAACTATTAAATAGAGTTGAAAACATTGTGACTAAAGGAGTAATTGCTCATGATTTGCTCATCGTGAGCAATTTCTCTTTTAGTTATTTTTTTTTCCAAAAGACATCTGATGCATATGCGTCAGAAAGCGTCTACATGATTGATTGATTAGGGCTTAACACCGTTTTCAACAATTTTTCAGTCATATCACAATGGCCAGTTTCCTAGCTTTCTCACACCAGTACTCCACACAACATACTTTGCAAGCAACTGACTGCTTTTCAACATAGACTATTAGCCCTTTGGTGAAAGACGATTGACTTGTCACAGTGACTTTTGTCAAACGTCGGAAAGAATGATGGCCGAGCTAGGATTTAAACTCGCAACCCCTGGATGGACAGCCTGCGTCGCCATCGACTGAGCTAGCAGGCCTCAGAAAAGGGTTAAGGAAATCACTTTTTTGTATTACAAATTGTTTTATTACATTAGTACCAGTCTGTTTGATCGACCATCTTAGGAACTCATGCAGGCATTTAGCACAGAAATCGCTCAATGCCGTATCTGCTGGTTGAATCAAACCATCCTAGTAGAGTAAAATCAAGAACACCACACTGAATCTTTTTAAGTAACAAGAGTGTTTGATTGATTGATTGGTGTTTAAGGCCGCTTTAAACAACAATTCAGTTATATCACAGAGTTTCCTGGGTAAGTTACCAGTACTCCTGGTCCATTTATCTTGACACCAGCCAGTCAGTTGTAATGCTAACACTGCAACCCTGAGTGTCTATGAGGGCAGCCACTACTACCATTTTTTAAGTGTTTGAAGGAACACACATGTGGCCTTCTAATATGTCAGTAATAGTTGAAAGAGGAACATGCAGACAGGCAAGTTAACAGAAGACAGAGAAGTCATCCATGTGTCTCCCTTTCCAAGACAGGTAATACAACAAGAGGGCCAAGATGGCCCTTAATCGATCACCTGAATGATAGTAAATTAAAAGCAAATATTTAACTGCAAATATCAGTGAAAATTTGATCAGGAGTTCAAACGAAACTGCAAGGAGTGGACATTCAGTTAAAGAAATAGTTTATCAGTAAAAGCCATTTATATCTTGAAATCTAACAAGAACTTTAATAAGAATGGAATTATAAAGTTTTGGCATTTTGCATCTTTCCTGATTTGTTTGTTTGGAGTTTAACGCCGCTTTCAACAGCTTTGGTCATATCACGGCGGTCAGTGCACCTACCCATGTTTTCCTGGCTTTCCTACACCAGTACTTACACAACATTCTTTCGAAGCCACTGACTACTTTCTCACATAGATCAGAGGTGAGAGGCGATGAAAAATCGCCCGAAAGAATGTCGCCGCAACTGGGTATCGAACCTGTGACCTCCAGATCACGAGTCAGATACGCTACCAATTGAGCTACCCGGGCGGTTCACCTGATGCCCTTCTTTCTCTTTTTTGCTTTGCTGCCCTGTTTGTCAACTAAATCAATATGGCTTGAACAGTTTTTGTAGAGAGTCATTCATAGAACATTTCTGCCAAATTATCTTTGAATCTGACAAATGGATTATGGAGATGGGAGGTTTTTAAAGTTTGGGTATTTTTCACAATTTCTGATGCCGCAGCAACAAAAGTTCTACACAGAATGTAAGTCTTTGAATAATTTTGAAAGAGGACCATCAATTGAACATTCCTGTGAAGTAACGTTGAAATTGGTCGAGTGGAATGGTAGGAGTTGTCATATGTAGCTAAAAGTTCAATTTACCCCTTTTGTGATAATGTTTTCCACTTTTAGTCATCCTTTTAATTATAGAGATTTTCTATTTTTAGCTCACCTGAGCTTTGCAGTTTGCTCAAGTTGAGTTATTGTGATTGCCTTTTGCTGCAAAACAAAAAAACATAAGCTGGAAAGGGTTAAGGAGATGCAATATGAACCGAAATCGATAGGTGCGACTTTAATGCGACAATGTACGGACATTGCATTGTTCGACATTACACAAAACCGACAATGCAACTATAGTTATAGGCTTTCATATATTACGTTCAACCCTGTAACGGTAGATCCTGGTAATGTTTACCCCCAGAAAATGATGTTTTAAAATCGTCTGCTTTAAACAAAAAAGACTATAGATAAATTGTAAATTCCTCACCCTAATATGTCAAAGGTCAGTTTTTAAAATCTAGCCAAAATGCACTTTTTTTTCCATTGACATGAGTTTGTCTCTATCATGTTGTCTATGGCGTGTATGGCGTAGGCGTTAAACTGGAATAAGGATTGACGAAATGTTCGTCCATTATACATGTACAGGATGTTTATGTGCGCATTTAATCGTTAGCCACTTGTATGCGATATTAACCCTTTCCAACATATAGACGCTTTCTGATGCCTATACAGGAGACGACTTTTGAAACATTGTGAATAAAGGAGAAATGACTCATAATGTTATATCACGGCGTTTCCTGGCTAAGTTACCATTTCTCTTGGTCCGTTTATCCTGACACCAGCTTCTCAGTCGTAATGCTAACCCTAAAAATCCTGAACGCCAAAGAGGGCAGCCAATACTACCATGTTTAAAGTCTTTGGTATGACTCGACCGGGGATCGAACCCGCAACCTTCCGCTACCGGGGCGGACGCTCTACCAATAAACCACCGAAGCGGTTTGTGTCATAATTAGACAAGAGATCTCAGAATATAAAGGGGTAGTTAATGTGAGAAAAGGGTACACGCGGAAGTTTTGCGGTTATTGAATCTAACATCATTCAGTATAATATCCTTCACCCCGCTTAGCTTTATCACCCTTTACTTTTGTCAAGATCATTCATATTCACTGACACTTTTTCTTTTTTTAAAATGTTCATTAAAGAGTAGTTAACAATGTAGACCGATATTAGATGTTCAGGCTATTCTTTCATTCAGTTGAATTATCAAATATAGAGCTTATTATGAGCAATTTCGCATTTTGCCACAATGTTTAAAAAAGTGGTTGGATATATAGGCGTTTAGACGCGTGGGAAAAAGTTGAATTTTTTAACCAAAATGTTTGAAAATGATACATCAAATTTCCAAGATGTGAAAGTAATTTTGTCCTCAGATGTTTACAAAACAGACTATTCTGCACCTTAATATGTTTAAGGTCAAGATAAATATACGTGACTTGTATCAAAGTTCTATCGTGTCTTTAATTGAACTGTCGAATGTCGAGTACCTATCAAGGACCTTTTTCAAGTCGGGCCTTTAATCCGTATACACACTGTCTAACGTCGAGTACCTATGAAGGACCTTTTTTAAGTCAGGCCTTTAATCCGTATACACACTGTCTAACGTCGAGTACCTATCATGGACCTTTTTCATGTCGGGCCTTTTATCCGTATACACACTGTCTAACGTCGAGTACCTATCAAGGACCTTTTTCAAGTCGGGCCTTTAATCCGTATACACACTGTCTAACGTCGAGTACCTATCAAGGACCTTTTTCAAGTCGGGCCTTTAATCCGTATACAAACTGTCGAATGCCGAGTACCTATCAATGACCTTTTTCAAGTCGGGCCTTTAATCCGTATACAAACTGTCGAATGCCGAGTAGCTATCAAGGACCTTTTTCAAGTCGGGCCTTTAATCCGTATACAAACTGTCGAATGCCGAGTACCTATCAAGGACCTTTTTCAAGTCGGGCCTTTAATCCGTATACAAACTGTCGAATGCCGAGTATCTATCAAGGACCTTTTTCAAGTCGGGCCTTTAATCCGTATACAAACTGTCGAATGCCGAGTACCTATCAAGGACCTTTTTCAAGTCGGGCCCTTAATCCGTATACAAAATGTCGAATGCCGAGTACCTACAGTACAGCTCACGCGGAAAACGCATCGTCCGCGAGCCACCGTGGACAAATCTCAACGCGGACAATTAGTTTGGTCCACGAAGATATGTGGAAGCACACCCATCACCGCGATTTGATTTTCATCGCGGACGCAACAAGATAGCCCCATGGGGTTATCAAAAACCGATAATTGCGGATTTGAGGTGAAACCATACATGATTCGCGGTTACATTCCTTTGACTAGATAAGCTTTTTCTTGCAGTTTTACTGGGATTTTTTTTTTAAATATTACAGTTGGATCATTTATTTATTAAGTTAATAAGAAAAGCTCAACAATCAACAATCTGCTTTTATTAAGAGATTCAAGTACATGTAGTGTATATACAGAATACATGTATTGCAATTTAACAATATTTCTCTCTTACTAAAAAATGTGAGATAATCATATGTACGATATGGCCGCACCTTAAACGTATATCCGATGTCCGCTATTTTCTATTACGAAACTTGACCTTATCGTAAACAAACACAATTTTCCATTGTTTCTCGAATAATTTGTTGAAATGGAATGAATTTTAGCAAGTTGTGTCATAAATTAATCGCAATTTGTCAATAAACGTGTACATGTACATAATCGAAAAAAATAAACCTTTTAATAAAAGTAAAACAGTTTTACAGGTAAAAATCGCGGTGGAATCGCGGTGATTCATAATAGATAAGAAGCTCGAATCGACGAAATGTCAATCGCGGTGATCAAATTAGCCCGTCGGCGTTATTGCGGGGATCATAGAGTTTGAATGGCGGCGATCATCCGCGATGAAAAATATTTGTCCATCGTGGGATTGCGGAAAATGCGTTTTCCGCGTGAGCTGTACTGTATCAAGAACCTTTGTCAAGTCGGGCTTCTCGGATTGTATTCACAAGTCCTGGATTCTTCTGGGAAACAGCACTATCTAATGGACTTTGTTATAACATAGTGTAGTTTCAGATGCTTGTAAGTGTCGTGACTGAGTACAGGCGAACTATTATTATTATTATTATTATTATAAATATTATTATTATTATTATTATAGCCAGTTCAAAAGTGCTTAACAAAGACATATAAGATGTATACATACAAACAATCCTTATAAATTATCAGTAGGTATTAAGAAATAACAAATGATGAAAAGCAACACTAAAGCTGTACGGACGGTGATATATCTACAGAATGATAAAAAGCAACACTAAAGCTGTACGGACGGTGGTATATCCACATAATGTTAAAACGCAACACTAAAGCTGTACGGACGGTGGTACATCTACAGAATCATAAAAGACAACACTAAAGCTGTACGGACGATGGTATAACTACAGAATGTTAAAAAGCAACACTAAAGCTGTTAGGACGATGGTATAACTACAGAATGTTAAAAAGCAACACTAAAGCTGTTAGGACGATGGTACATCTACAGAATCCTAAAATACAACACTAAAGCTGTTAGGACGATGGTATAATTACAGAATGATAAAAAGCAACACTAAAGCTGTTAGGACGATGGTACATCTACAGAATCATAAAAGACAACACTAAAGCTGTTAGGACGATGGTATAACTACAGAATGATAAAAAGCAACACTAAAGCTGTTAGGACGATGGTATAACTACAAAATCATAAAAGACAACACTAAAGCTGTTAGGACGATGGTATAACTACAGAATGTTAAAAAGCAACACTAAAGCTGTACGGACGATGGTATAACTACAGAATGTTAAAAAGCAACACTAAAGCTGTTAGGACGATGGTACATCTACAGAATCATAAAAGACAACACTAAAGCTGTAAGGACGATGGTAAAACTACAAAATGATAAAAAGCAACACTAAAGCTGTTAGGACGATGGTACATCTAAAGAATCATAAAAGACAACACTAAAGCTGTTAGGACGATGGTATAACTACAGAATGATAAAAAGCAACACTAAAGCTGTTAGGACGATGGTACATCTAAAGAATCATAAAAGACAACACTAAAGCTGTTAGGACGATGGTATAACTACAGAATGATAAAAAGCAACACTAAAGCTGTACGGACGATGGTATAACTACAGAATGTTAAAAAGTAACACTAAAGCTGTTAGGACGATGGTATAACTACAGAATGTTAAAAAGCAACACTAAAGCTGTTATATTGGAAAAGGAATACCAAGAAAAAATAAAACAAAATATTTTAGAAATAGTCAACATAAATAAAAATGCTAATCCTAACACATTATGGGAACTGATAAAGGGAACTATAAGGAATGAAACTATAAAATATGCTTCAACAAAAAATAAAATTCAAAACAAAAAAGAAAAACAATTGACAACTGAAATAAGTAATTTAGAAAAAGATATTGAAACATCATTAGAAGCAACCGCCTTAGAAGAAATAACAAACAAATTAAAACAAAAGAAACAAGAACTAAATGAGATTATTGAAACAAAAATTAATGGAATAATATTACGATCTAAATGTCAACACATTGAAAATAACGAAAAAAATACAAAATACTTTTCTAGTTTGGAAAAAAAGCAGGCAGAGAAAAAAGCAATTTCAAAACTAAATATTAAAAACCGCATTATTACCGATATAAATGAGATTTTAAATGCTCAATCAACTTTTTACAGTAAATTATACAAAAAACGTGAAACACAAGAGTCGGAACACTTTTTTTTTAATAATACAACTAAAAAAATAAATGAAATAGACAAAACAAAATGTGAAAGCATGTCTTATTCTTGAATTAACAGAATGAATTAATAGTGATGCCTTAGCAATGTGCAAAAGAACAAATATGAGTGTCAATTGATACTAGTAGTTAGCAATTTGTCATTAACGGATGCAATTAAATATGATATATTAATAATAACACTCTTAAACCAATAACAAACTTGAAAAACGATAAAAATGGCCATTATATTATATATACAGGTATTCCTTTCCTAATTTATAATTGTAATTCGATTCCCTCTCATATTAGAGACGTTTTGAATTTTCTTCCATATGTTTCGTTACAATCCTTTACAGACATCTTTGACTGGTAGAGATAAGCAGCTAGTTCTGGATATACATTGAACGTAAATGATGTAAGATTGGTTTCCGGACTAGAGAGCCTAGCAAGTGTGTGTCCGCTATACCGTTGGGACAGCAGACAATTTAACTCCCCCACGGGGAGTCTCATTTATGTTTAAAAACATTGCAGCAAAATGAAAAATTTGATCATGGTGAGCAATTTCTCCCTTTGACACAATGTTTGCAAATCCATTGGGTAAAGAACCTTTCGTTTATAGATGTTTCAAAAGATTCGTATTCTAGAGATTTATTAAGCGGTGCGATCTTGCACCGCGCTAAATGTAGTAAACTAAATGTAAATGCCTTGGTCAAATTCTCGTAATTGCGATGGTATTATTAACACCTACCGGTCCCTAATATCATATAATTTCAGGTTTATGGCATTTGGAACAGATCGGCAGACTACCTCTAAGATGTTATGGAGCCTATCCTGTGTCAAACAATCCACCATTGTATATTTGCATTTTTAGGTGTGTCAGAACTAGAAATACTTTTGTATGATGGTCACTTTACTTTTTCAACTATACTTTTCCGGTTTAACAAACGCATGTCGAAAGTCTAGCCTCGTATATCTGCATTTGTAGGTTTGTCAAATTTCGAAATGCTTATGTAGATGGTAGATTTTTAAACCATATTTTCCGGTTTAACAAAGGCATCTTTACACTTCTAGAACCAGAAAATATCATCTTGATTTACGCTAAAAATAAAAGTCTATATTCAAATAAGTCCCGCCTGCGTTCCGCCTATTATACTTCCCGTAAAAAAATCGACCGTTTCGGTTAAAGTTCGGTATGTACGATTGATGTGGTACCAGGCTTAGGTTTCCTAACACTTGGTTGAGATACTGTAATACGTGTGTATTGTTCACACTTGAAGCTTGTTGTGAGACAAGTGTGAACAATACACAAATCCTACAGTATCTCAACCTGCTCTTACACCGCGCATTAAGTGTGAACAATACACACATATACTAGAGTGTCTCAACCTGCTCTCACACTAAGCATCAAGTGTGAACAATACACACATACTACAGTATCTCAACCTGCTCTCACACCATTCATAACACTTGATTCTTGGTGTGAGAGCAGGTTGAGATACTGTAGTATGTGTGTATTGTTCACACTTGATGCTTGGAGTGAGATTAGGTTGAGATACTGTAGTATGTGTCCCATGAGTAAGTGAGTCATTATGGGAAATTCAGTCGGATGTTGTTGAACCTGGACTTTATTTCATGTTGTTAATCCAAAATTCTTTTCCTGAGTATTCATGGTGGAGGACCCACACAGAAATGTATCTGAAATAAACAAACTAAATATGATTAATTGTTTTGGGCTTTTGAGCATAATAATATTATCATCTGGTGCAGAGTAGACAGAAAGCCTCTGTAAATGGGAAAGGGTCTAATTATAATGTTGAAAAAATGCACAAAAATGATTCATAGAAGATAAAAATATTTTGAAAACATCTATACATATTGTAGCAAATAATGAGAATAGGCTCATTATGAACTATTTCTACTTTCTCAACAAAGTTTTCATAAGTCATCTGCTATGAGTGTCAGAAAGTGTCTGTATGTGGAAAAGGGTTAATTATTTAAAAAAACAAAAACATTTATAAAATATGTTTTTACTTTCCGGTTGACGATAATGGAGCGTCTCGATGATCTTGACTAATAATTAGACGGAAATTGTTGAATCATCAGTTCGCCAACAGTCGTCAATAGTCTCCGCCCATTTGTCTTCGTTAGTTTCCGTATATCGCCCATATATGGAGTGACAAAATCGGCTACACATGTAATTCTAGTTTTGTAAATCGACTTTTGTAAAGCGCGACTTTCCATTGTACATTCGTACCTTGACTTCTTAACATTTGTCTCGTAAAGTGTTTTTTGTTCAATTGAAAATGTACATTCGCGGAATTTGATTTGCAAACACGGATTTATTAACTAGAAATTAACGGGTTTAAAAGTAATTTCACAACAATACATCTGCATTTCAACATGTTACTATTTAAAACGTACAGACATCTGCATTTCAACATGTTACTATCTAAAACGTACAGACATACACAGTTGAAATTTTGAAACAGGATCTAGACTTGCAAACATGAGTTTGTTAAACCGGAGAAGTATAGTTTAAAAAGTAAATTGACCATCATACAAACGTATTTCTAGTTTTGACAAACCTAAACATGCAAACATACAAGGCTGGATTTTTGACACAGGATAGGCTTCATAAGATGTAGGGTACCGAAATCGGCGTGCCGAAAGCGGTTAAAGGATCTTTCCAATATATTTATAAATGTGTTGATCGAGTGACCAATGAGTATTGATTCATTCTACATAAAGAATTTTCAACTAGACACTCAAAGATTAAACAGCTGCCAAGGCTAAAACTGAGGCTGTATTCGTTTAAAAAAAATGATATGGCTATTTTTAATAAATGCGTTGAAGGTTTTTGAAATGCTATCTAATGTTTAATTATTGTAATATTACGACGATGCATATTTAACCCATGTTGACGCATCTGCAGCAAACTAGTGTCGAAAACATTGAGGCAAAACAAGAAATGCCTCGAGATCAACACTTTCTCTATTTTTAGCTCGACTATTTGGAGAACATGAGAGCTATTCTTCTCATCCTGGCGTCGGCGTCTGCGTCTCACTTTGGTTAAGGTTTTGCCAACAAATACTTATTTTACACCATAGCTTGGTTATTACTTGATGATCTGCATTGAAACTTTATACAAGGCTTCCCAACGTTCACACCTCTGTAAATAAGGAAGTAACTATATCCTGCATATTCAGCAAATCGTGGCATTTTTCTTTAACTTAGAAATTCTGGTTAAAGTTTTGCATGCAACTGCATTAAGAGTCTATATATCATTAAGAACTAGATGTTTTGCAGTGCAACTTATTACATTCCATCCCAACCATCACGCCTATGTAAATGAATAAGTAAGATCAGTCTATCGTGCATTTAATGCAAATTATGGCCCTTTTTTACTTAGAAATTCTGGTTAAAGTTTCATATAATACAAACAGCGTATGACCTCACAAGTTCTATATTATATGCTTCATATAAAACAAACAGCGTGTGACCTCGCAAGTCACTATAGTTCACGTTTCATATAATACAAATAGCATATGATCCTCGCTGGTTCTATATTATACTGACCTCGCTAGTGTTATATTATACATTTTATCTAATACAAACAACGTATGACCTCGCTGGTTCTATATTATACTGACCTCGTTGGTTTTATATCATACGTTTTATATAATACAAACATCGTATGATCCCCGCTGGTTCTATATTATACTGACCTCGCTAGTTTTATATTATACGTTTTATATAATACAAACAGCGTTTGACCTCGCTGGTTCTATATTATACGTTTCACATAATACAAATAGCGTATGACCTCACTGGTTCTATATTAAACGTTTCATATAATACATTTAGCGTATAACCTCGCTGGTTCTATATTATACGTTTCATATAATACATTTAGCGTATAACCTCGCTGGTTCTATATTATACGTTTCATATAATACATTTAGCGTATGACCCCGCTGGTTCTATATTGTACGTTTCATATAATACATTTAGAGGATTCCTCGCTGGTTCTATATTATACGTTTCATCAAATACATTTAGCGGTTTCCTCGCTAGTTCTATAGTATACGTTTCATATAATACAAATAGCGTATAACCCCGCTGGTTCTATATTATACGTTTCATATAATACAAATAGCGTATAACCTCGCTGGTTCTATATTATATTTTCATATAATACATTTAGCGTGTGACCCCGCTGGTTCTACATTATACGTTTCATATCATACATTTAACGGATTCCCGGCTGGTTCTATATTATACGTTTCATATAATACATTTAGCGGTTTCCTCGGTGGTTTTAAAGTATACGTTTCATATTATACAAATAGTGTATAACCTCGCTGGTTCTATAGTATACGTTTCATATCAAACAAATAGCGTATAAGCGCGCTGGTCCTAAATTAAACGTTTCATAAAATACAAATAGCGTATAACCTCGCTTGTTCTATATTATACGTTTCATATAATACATTTAGCGGTTTCCTCCCTGATTATATAGTATAAGTTTCATATAATAAAAATAGCGTATAACCTTGCTGTTTCTATATTATACGTTTCATATCATACAAATAGCGTATAACCTCGCTGGTTCTAGAGTATACGTTTCATATCATACAAATAGCGTATAACCTCGCTGGTTCTATATTATACGTTTCATATAATACATATAGCGGATTCCTCGCTGGTTCTATATTATACGTTTCATCAAATACATTTAACGGTTTTCTCGCTGGTTCTATAGTATACGTTTCATATAATACAAATAGCGTATAACCTCGCTGGTTCTATAGTATACGTTTCATATAATACAAATAGCGTATAACCTCGCTGGTTCTATAGTATACGTTTCATATAATACAAATAGCGTATGACCCCGCTGGTTCTATATTATACGTTTCATATAATACATATAGCGGATTCCTCGCTGGTTCTTTATTATACGTTTCATCAAATACATTTAACGGTTTTCTCGCTGGTTCTATAGTATACGTTTCATATAATACAAATAGCGTATAACCTTTCTGGTTCTATATTATATTTTCATATAATACATTTAGCGTATGACCCCGCTGGTTCTATATTATACGTTTCATGTCATACATTTAACGGATTCCCGGCTGGTTGTATATTATACGTTTCATATAATACATTTAGCATATGACCTCGCTGTTCTATATTATACGTTTCATATAATACATATAGCGTTTGACCTCGCTGGTTCTATAGTATACGTTTCGTATAATACAAAGAGAATATAACCTCGCTGGTTCTATATGATACGTTTCATATAATACATTTAGCGGATTCCTCGGTGGCTCTATAGTATACGTTTCATATAATACAAATAGCGTATAACCTCGCTGGTTCTATAGTATACGTTTCATATAATACATTGAGCGGTTTCCTCGCTGATTCTATAGTAGAAGTTTCATATAATATAAATAACATATAACCTTGCTGTTTCTATATTATACGTTTCATATAATACAAATAGCGTATAACCTCGCTGGTTCTATAGTTTACATTTCTCATAATACAAATAGCGTATAACCTCGCTGGTTGTATATTATACGTTTCATATAATACATTTAGCATATGACCTCGCTGTTCTATATTATACGTTTCATATAATACATATAGCGTTTGACCTCGCTGGTTCTATAGTATACGTTTCGTATAATACAAAGAGAATATAACCTCGCTGGTTCTATATGATACGTTTCATATAATACATTTAGCGTATGACCTCGCTGGTTCTATAGTATTCGTTTCGTATAATACAAATAGCGTATGACTTCGCTAATTCTATATTATACGTTCCATATTATACATTCAGCGGATTCCTCACTTGTTCTATATTATACGTTTTATATAATACGTTTAGCGTATAACCTCGCTGGTTCTATTGTTTACATTTCTCATAATACAAATACCGTATAACCTCGCTGGTTCTATAGTATACGTTTCATATAATACATTTAGCGTATGACCTCGCTGGTTCTATAGTATACGTTTCATATAATACATTTAGCGTTTGACTTCGCTGGTCCTATAGTATACGTTTCATATAATCATTTTAGCGTTTGACCTCGCTGGTTCTATATTATACGTTTCATTTCAAACAAATAGCGTTTGACTTCGCTGGTCCTATAGTATACGGTTCATATAATACATTTAGCGCATGACCTCGCTAGTTCTATATTATACGTTTCATATAATATAAATAGCGTATAACCTGGCTGGTTCTATATTTTACGTTTCATATAATACATTTAGCGGATTCCTAGCTGGTTCTATATTATACGTTTCATATAATACAAATAGCGTATAACTTCGCTGGTTCTATAGTATACTTTTCATGTAATACATTTAGCGTATATCCTTGCTGGTTATATATTATATGTTTCACATAATACAAATAGCATATGACCACGCTGGTTCTATATTATACGTTTCATATAATACATTTAGCGTATGACCTCGCTGGTTCTATATTATACGTTTCATATAATACAAATAGCGTATAACCTCGCTGCTTTTATATTATACATTTCATATAATATATTAGCTTTTGACCTTGCTGGTTCTATATTATACGTTTCATATAATACAAATAGCATATGACCTCGCTGGTTCTATATTATACGTATCATATAATACAAATAGCCTATAACTTCGCTGGTTCTATAGTATACGTTTCATGTAATACATTTAGCGTATGACCTCGCTGGTTCTATATCATACGTTTCATAATACATTTAGCGTATGACCTCGCTGGTTCTATATTATACGTTTCTTATAATACATTTAGCGTATGACCTCGCTGGTTCTATATTATACGTTTCATATAATACATTTAGCGTATGACATCCCTGGTTCTATAGTTTACGTTTCACATAATACAAATAGCGTAAAACCTCGCTTGTTCTATATTATACGTTTCATATAATACATTTAGCGGATTCCTCGCTGGTTTTATATTATACGTTTTATATAATACATTTAGCGTATGACCTCGCTGGTTCTATATTATACGTTTCATATAATACATTTAGTGGATTCCTCGCTGGTTCTATAGTATACGTTTCATATAATACAAATAGCGTATAACCTCGCTGGTTCTATATTATACGTTTCATATAATACATTTAGCGTTTGACCTCGCTGGTTCTATAGTATGCGTTTCATATTATACAAATAACGGATTCCTCGCTGGTTCTATATTTTACGTTTCATATAATACATTTAGCGTATAACCTCGCTTGTTCTATATTATACGTTTGAAATAGTACAAATAGCGTATGACCTCGCTGGTTCTGCATTATACGTTTCATATAATACAAATAGCGTTTGACCTGTGTTGTTGGGTTGTCGCCGACTTAACGGCATTTGACCTCAGCTGAAGTCTTATTTACTCCAGAGTAAAACATCAATCATCTCTGGTGTGTGTTTTTCTTGGACAGTTGTACAACGTTAGCTTCCTTATAGTTTATCCCTTATAAACTGTGGTTCTTTTCATCTTTCTATGTTCAATTTCATCTCATACACATATATTATGTATTTATATCACATACTGCATGTCGTTCCCATTATATAGATTTTAGTCATAACCCGTTATACATTCATTCAATGTTTATTTAATGTCTTTAGTACAAGGAACTTCGTATACCGTCTCCTGCTGTTTGGTGGTCCATTTATTGTATGGACGGATATTCTTGCATACCCATCTCATACACATATATTCACTCTTATTTATATTACATCATAAATTAGTCCCACTACATAGACTGTTTCTGTCATCTAATTGTAACCAATATTTTTTAATATAGTTACTTATCATTTCTGTTTTACGAGCGCACTAAATGACATAAATTGTAGATGCGCCATAAAACAATATAGTCCGGGTTAGCCTGCGCGGCATGCTTAGGCCTGGGTCGATACTTTATACAGAGTCAACACTGTTGGTTTTCTTGTGGAACGGCTAATATATACATTTATGTATTCATTGTAATTGAACTAGTCATAAATAATTGGTCATGAGTCAATATTTCACAAACGTACAGAATGGTGGAAGACAGTGGTGCAGAAGTAGAGCGTCGGCCTCTCGTATCAAAGGTCCCTGCTTCGAGTCCCATGATGAGCGGGTCCTTCTGTCTGTCTGTCTGTCTGTATGTATGTATGTATGTATGTCTGTATGTCTGTATGTCTGTCTGTCCGTCTGTCTGTCTGTGTATGTATGTCTGTCTGTTGTCTGTCTGTCTGTTGATTCTCTTTCAAAGCTTTTTGATTCCTATTGCGGCAATAATTAACCTTCTACAAAAGGCTCTATCAGGCTCTGATAATGCATTTCGTTAAGGGCTATCTTTCTTGAAGTCTTGTTTTCTGCAGGAAAAGGGAAACTGGTATTGGTAGGTGTTCTGAGAAAATGTGTGGGTTCCAAGACTGTTTCAATGGAGAGAACTGTGATAGGGGACTTTGGGAAATCGGGACCACTCATCTCCCTTGCAATTACAGACACTTTGTTACAATTCATATAATCTGTATTAATCGAAAATCGCCTAGATATAACTGAACTACTTGTGAAAGCTACATACTCCATGCATACTAAACGCATGTTTTCTCCCCAGCTGAATATGCCATGGAGCCTTTATCAGGCGGAAATGATCAAACGTGATCACGAACGTGTATGTTCCAAATTTTTAAAACCAGACCTTAACCGCGCTGTAGTAGTAAACGCTCGTATACATCTTATGGTTGCCTGTTGCAAGGCGTCTCAGATTGACCTTTGTTAATAATATTGACGCCTTCAAATTCGTAAGGAGTCAACAGGGTAGAAAAAAACCATAAATCACAACATAGAGAAGCAGTAATCGGTGCGTGCTCCGATTGTATAGAACATTTACCTATGAGGATTCAATAAGAGATGACATTATATGCGGTGTCGTCAGATCAAATATATTTACAGCTGACAAATGCAGTGGTTGATTTAGCGGGTGCTCCACCCCTCCCCCTTTGCTTTGTTATATTATCCAAAGAAACCCATTACATGTCGATGCAATTTATTTATTTAATTTTACTGTTCCCGCAAGTTGTTATAGCACTTAACGACGAGTCGGTAAACTTTATAAGGGAAGACCTGCCATCGGACGATGCACTCAAGATGTAAATCGAGTGCTGGAGGAAAAAATGGGGAGGTGTATCATCCTTATCTTACCGACCAGTCAACGATTGACGACTTGATTATAGAGATATGGATACCAACATTTGTGTTTTCAAAAAGTCTTCTGCTGCAGATTTATATTGTTATCAAAAGCATATTCATGAATAAATAATGTAGCCTACCTAGTATTACTTAAACCCCAGTCACAATTACCTTGCGAAAGGTTTGCGAGTAATTTGCGTCGGATTTCTAGCTATTTTCGACCGGAATCCGTCAGGACTTCTCGCGAGCATCGAGTTACTTTTAACTCGTACTTAAAAGTTAAAACCTCTTCGCACTTTAATCGGCTGATGCCTGGCCGATGTCCGGCCGGGCATCACACATATCGGGCGAGCACCGGGCCAAATTTTGGACTACCCAGACAATCCAGACATCGGGCAGACATTGACCTCTGGCTGACCACCCCCTGTGGCTCGCAGGTTATGAAAGCCGGCTGATCGAATCGCTCGTCAGATCATCCAGCGCTCTTCACAGAAGGTAGACACGCAGTTCATCATCAATAACTAAGTTGTAGCGATAGAGTGCAAACTCCAAACTCTCCCTCAACCGGGCGACCAAATCGCGCTATGCAGGTGCCTGCAACTGCTGTGGATGTATCAACAGCATTATCGTAAGAATGTTTGTCTTGATAATAACTTGATATATATTAATAGGCGACAGTTGAATTTACACGGATAATACAAAAAGTTAAACCAATTTCGTTTGTAATACAGTCGTATGGGAGTGGCCGAAGAAGGCATGCACTCTCTGAATAAGACATAGACAATTGTAACAACGTTACTGTTGACCATAGATCAGCCTGCACATGTCTATAGAATAGTATTCGTCCAGTTTCATCGATATTTATCATAAATACCGTATGAACTCAAATAACTCAAAACATTGTATCCAACACATCAGAATGTATACACATGGCATGTGAAAATAAATAGCCAGTTGCTTGGAAAGGCCAAAATATTAATCAGCAAGCTAATCAGTTATATCAACTAAGTCATTCACTTAAGTACTTTCCACCGTTCATATTTTACAAAATATATGCGAACAAAACTGATGAAATATGCTCTTAAATATTTAAGTATTACTTAGCGCTAAGTAAGGTTGGTGGAACTGGACCCAGATAACATAGAACGCGCCACTGACGACGTTGAGTCCAACACGATCACGTTATTATTATCTAAATGTTTTCAATCATATACAGAGCTCTAGATAAGGGGCATTTTGCATGTTCTAAAATCATTATTTGACCTTTTAACCCTATGCTGTGGGTACTCAAAAGAATCGTTTTAGTGTGACGATTCTTTTGAGTACCTTAAACATAGGGTTTGCTTTGTGGGGAAAAGAGCTGAATACCCCTCCTTATCTGGACCTCTTATATACACTGTAACTGAATTGATTTGTTCAATAATCCATATGTTACTTTGTAACTGAATTGATTTGTTCAATAATCCATATGTTACTTTGTTTCTCTTATGATAATTTCAATATAGATTACTCAAAACGGCCAATATCAGCGAAATCGTCAAGCTTTCTGTAATGCATATTGGCGTCTTCAACATAGATATTTTGAGGAAAAAGACATTTTGTTTGTATTCATTGGTTGGGGTTTAACGCCGTTTTCAACATGTTCTTAGTCATATCACGGCGGCCAGTTCACGTATTAATGTATTTTCTGATTTCGTCACACCGATACTCCGCAATCCAACAAACTTCCCAAGCAACTGGCCTCTTTTCCACATAGACCGCATTGACTTTTGTCAAATGTCGGAAAGAAAATTGGCCGAGCCGGGATTCGAACTCACAACCCTGTATTCACAGCAGCCCGCGTCGCTACCGACTGAGCTACCGGGGCTCAGCATTCTGTTTGTAACGAATCGTTTTCCTTTTACGGAGCATTTTCTACATTGTCTGAAGATCGGGCGAGTATATACATGTATATATGACGAAATACGAATGTTAGTAGTTAACCCTTTCCCACAAGCAGACGCATGTTGACGCATTTGTAGCTGAAGACTTTGAAAACAGTGTGGCAAACGTAGAAAATGCTGAGCATTATCGCTTTTTCTTTTTGACGCAATGTTTTTAACTCTAGTCAATAAGTATACTTTTATTAATATATATTGATTAGTATATTATATTCCCATATCTTGATGCAGAGGAGCTGCTGTGACAATAGATTATTTCGGGAAAGTTTACAATTACAAAAGAGGTAAGCGGGTGGTGTTGTCATAGAGCGTCCATTATGTGCGGGATCGATCGCCGGCCGAGTCATACGTAATACTTTTAAAAAGTGTAATATCTTAGGCTCTCAGAACTGTTGGGTTAGCATTACGACTGATTATCTATTGTCAAGATAAATGGACCAGCAGTACTGGTAACTTACTCAGAGAACGCCAAGAGATAGCTGAAAAATTGCTGAAAGTGGCTATCAAACAAAACGGAATGCTTTGTGTAATTCATTCACATAATTATTTGTTGGGATGTAAGGTTCGTAGTATTCTGACCAGACAAAAAGTATTTTATTTCTGAGTGATGTATATTCTATGTATATTCTATGTTTATTGTAACCTTGCAACCTGTATATGTTAATAACGTTGATTTGACTCCATTATCCCGAGACCTGCAATGCTAGGTTAACCCGCTTTCCAATATTACATCAAATATGCAGCTGGCGACTTTAAACATATAGGCAAAATATGGTAAATCTCTAGAAATATAAGTTAAATAAGTGAACAGAGTTGGAAAAAGTGTTGCCGTTTGAGAAATTGCTCATCGTCTGCTACAAATACGTCTGCAAAACCAACGGTGTTAAGAGTCATCTGCTTTGCTATTGGCACACCTAACCAAATCCCATGTATAGCTCAAGAAAAAAAATTGAAAACATTGTGGCAAAAGGCACATTATGAGCCGAGATGTTTTCTTGTCGTCTGATGTACATGTGCTATATATGTTAGAAAGCGTAAATACAATAAAGTCATCGTCCATAATGGGTTAATGATGACTGATGAAAACCCAATTAATACGAACAAAAACCATAAATGGGTTTTTTCGTTCATAGGTAACAGGTGAGATATATATATTTTTTTTTTTTCGATAACCCATGAAGCTTTCTGAAATGAAACTGGCCAAATCAATGGGGGCCGCCTTTTTGGGTATGTATAAAATGAGACGACAAAACACGGATTGAAAACTATTTTCGTCTTTTTATTCATTTTTTTTTTAAAATCGATATTTTGCGTATGTATAAATTAAAACGAAAAAACACGGATTGAAAATTATTGTCGTCTTTTTAATATTTTTTTTAAAACCGATATTTAAGATCATTAGAGTTATGTGCGAATTAACATTTGTACGAAAAGTTAAGAATAAAAGGAACTCTGTAAAAAATACGTTTTCCCGTTCGTCAAAAAAAACGACCGCATTAGTCTTCTTACGCCCGAACCTAAGTTTTGACTGTATCGTAGCTAAAGAAGGACGTGATGTCATTTCCTTAACACTTCATCTTGGCGTAACGTCAATGGATCGACGTCGTTTGCCGCAAAAAAAGTGGTATCAACATGAAAGACCCCAAATCCCTATACATGAGCTATTAACTCACTCATTCAAAGTATAATTATTTATCAAACATTGTGGCAAAAGGATAACTTTCTCATAAGGAGCAATTATTCTTTTGGCGACAATTTTTTCCTAAAACGTCTGTTGCAAAGGCCGTCTCTTATAGGGAAAGGGTGTAGTAGAAATGTGACCCCGTACATAATTTGTTCCAGTTATATTGACTGGTTGAAAACGACAGTCGCCAGGTGGCATCAGAAAGGGGCTGATCTATTTGCTTCTTTATCATAATGCAGATGATCGAATAAGGATCATCTTGGCCCTCATGTTTTAACCGCGTTCATTATAAATGTATTCCTTGATTTTCTGAAAGTTTTTACTTTTTTATTTTCATTTCGTAATAATAGACGACAGCAATACGAATTCCAAATATGTTTTGATAATGCAAGAAAGATGACATTAACATTATTATTGTCTAGTCAATTACTTGTAAATGCTTTTTTATGGCCAAAGTGTTCTCTTTAATTTTTGTTTATAATTATCTTGTGTTTTTTCGTAAATAGGTAGCACCTATAGATATATTAAAATTGAAGTACATATAGTTGAGTATGCTACGTACAGTTAATTAATCGATCACTCTGTTTAATTTGACATCAAAAGACTCCCATCCTAATGGCTAGATACACCACGAACAACAGTGATCTCGTGATATCTCGTGATATCTCGGCGTGATCCAGTGATCGATGGATTAATACCAATCTCATTAAATCCTGAACAAAATACTTCACTGTACGTATATTTAATTTGACGATACCGCATAAAAGGTGGTCTCGAATTGACCCCATAGCTGAAATTATTCACTTAATAGGATTACTCGACAATCACCGTTTCTCTTTCTCATTTATTTCCATGGGTTATCTCCCCTGTTGATATCTAATGATTTTATAGGCGACATTATTATTGACTGACGCAATGTCAATTTGAAACGACTTGTAATAGATAGTCATTAGATTTACACTGGATATTTATTTGTTTCATATTAAGAGTTTTTTCCATATATTATAAGATGTTTTAAAGTCGTCTGCTTGAAATGTGTTGCTTGCACGGAAGAATAAAGCGCATTAAGAAATTACGATCTGTAAAAAAGCTAGTAAAGAAATAGATAGTAAATTGTATCATATATACACTATTTCAGCTACAGCGTCTATTTAAAGGTGCTGAGCTCCAGAAAAAAGATATTACAGTCAGGGTTTTAAAACGGTTCAAAAGTTGTCTTGAAATATTATAATCATAATTCTGGGACAAAATAAGAGTAACAATTTCACTTTCCAGTACCATGAACATCTTAATATTGATCGTTTATTCATTTTTACTGGGTAGACATATCCAGTAAGCCAGATTTTGTACATTTCATGACTTTCAATTGACTATTGTTCAACATTTACTCACAAAATAGTTTTGAACTATTTACTACTTACTTTGTTGTCACTACTAGCAATATTTGCAGAAGTTTCAACATTTTAAATTTTTTAATGTCATCTGGAGTTCAGCACCTTTTAAAGGCAGATATTTCAAAAGAGACTTTAATAGGTATGTGTCATGCGAACTACATCTGTTTACAGTGAAGTCTCGGGGGATCCTCGGATGATCCTGTGCATATTGTATTCACTGTCCGCCTATATGATATATATAGGGATTATTATGTTGCAGTATCCAAACAGGTTTAGTAATGTACTACGAGAATCGAGGTCAATTAATATCTCGCGAGACCTCGTGATTTAGGAAAAACCATAGCTTAAATATTAATTGATCAAATATTTTCCGTTGCTTTTCTAACCATGGTTTTCTATTTTAATTAATCATGTTAACAATTCTTAAGGGGAATATCCTAAGGAACCTTATAGTGTAGTTTTTAGTTTAAACTTATTTATTTTACATCGATTGCGAAACAAGCTTTCAGCTTATATAAATCACACTCGATGTCTGCTTCCTGGAGACTTAACAAGCACACTCGCGCCGTTTGTGTGGAAAAATCCTAAAGTCAGAAAACCGTGATGAGCAGGACTCGAACCTGGATCCTTCGGTACGAGAGGCCGACGTTCTACCGCCGCACCACTGTCTTCCACCATTATAGCGTAGTTTTGTTGATATTGACCCAGTGGCTTTTGAGCTGTCATTTGAAGATATTATTGATGGCCTAAGATCCACGGACATTTAATTATCAGTATACCTTACCATGATTAATTCGTGTTCAGGTGAGCTTTAAACAAGTGGGGAACTATGAATCAATGACCTTATTAAAGTGCAAATACGAATGAGTAATGTTATCAGTGATTCATTATTTTGTTCGATAAAAACCTTTTGTATTTTGTCGCGTAATGGACGTAAATGCTAATAAGTCAAACAGTCGTAATGAACTTTAAACGAACGCCAGTTGTGATTTACGAACAGGAACGTGAATATTTTAATAATTAGAGGTGAACCAGACATGGCGGGTGTACTTAGTATACAGCTCATATAGCTTATCATCCGCGGAAACTCCATGATGTCTCATTGAAACGATTCTTGTTTAGCACCAACAGCAACATTTCAGAGGGTCAAATACGGGTGTAGAACTTGTAAAACGCCCACTATCTAGAGCTCTGGATCGTCACTGGGATAGAGATATATATATACGTGTATCGTTACATAGCAGCAGTACAGGTTTACTTCTTGAACAGGTAAGACGCATTTGCTAATGAAAGAATTGTGTATTGATACCAATTTATAATTTATATCTTGGTAAATCAACTGTTTCAAACTGTGAAATTATCAAGTGGTAATTTGAACTTATTTCATTGTTTACTACGACTTTAACTCGTCTTTATTTAGCAATAAGGCAAGACATGAATTGAACAAATAAACAGAATTTTGCACGGTTTTTGCCTCCTTTGTTTCCAGTGGCGTTTTCCCGAGGTTGATTAATTTTTTTAATGAAAATCCGCTGTTCCTCTTTTGTTTGCGTCTGCATTATGCGCTTAATAGGTATGATTCTCTGGGTGCGTGTATTTAAATCATTACTTCCGGAATACGTTCAGAAAGTGATGTTATGAATCAAATATGACGTCATGTATGTTTAAAAACGTTTCGCACGTTTTTATTATGATTGCGTGTTCAATGTAGTGCAGTGTAATCGAGAAATTGAGGGTTGCGCCGGGTCTTTACAACGCATGTTGCTATGGATACGAATATAAAAATATGGCTGACATCACAATACTATAATCTGAATATAAGCTTTTGAAATATAATATTCTCATACATGTTTCATAACGATTTGTCAAAGGAGCAGTGTTAAATGGACATTGTCTCAAAACTTTCCGAACGTCACTCGTATGAACCTATATGAGGTAATTGTTTTTTATCATTAAGAACTATATATGAATTTATTGGAGGTAATTACTAATATAATGAAGAAGACAGTGGGACAGTGGTCGGCCTCTGGTACCGAAGGTCGCGGGTTCAAAACACGCGAGGGGCGGGTCCTGCCTTTGGGATTTTTCCTGACAAATGGCGCGAGTACTGATTAAGTCTCCAGGAAGCAGACATCGAGCGTGATTAATTAAAGCTTAAAGCTTTTTATTATTAATCACAATCGATATAGAATAAATAAGTTTAAACTAATAGTTTCAAGTAGTATATATGAACATATAGGAAGTAGTTAGTATTATCATTATGATTAAGAACTGTTATATCTTTAAACACATAGAAGGACTTTTTAATCATTATTAAGTAATAGAAATGACCTTATATGAGGTAATTGTTTTAGTATTAGTACTGTTATTAGGTAATATATATGGGCATGCAGAAAGCAATTTTTATTATTCGTAAGTAATATCTTTGTACATGTTTTATTTAACAGAAAAACGTCAACATCTTGTCACATAAATATTATTGAACGATGAATATTACGCATAATCGTGAATAGATTGTTAGTTAAGTTTAAACTTATTAATTTTAAAGATTGCGAAGCAAACGTTAAACTCATATTAATCACGCTCGATGTCTGCTTCCTGGAGAGACTTAACCAGTACTCGCGCCCAAAAGTAGAACCCGCTCATTACAGGAACCGAACCAGGGAACTTCGGTACGAGAGGCAGATGTTTTGCAAGTGTACCATTGTATTCAAAACAATTTAAAGATGACGATAACCTGGTCTATTGTTATAGATGCAGGCAGATATCCAACAAGAATCCGAGGACGCTGTCGTTGCGTTTCCTCACTCGGAGGAGCTGTTGGTTTATACCTCTTCATTTGCCTCCCAGCATTGCGATATCGAACAAGACTGGTATGTAGTCCTGATGGAGGAATCCTACTCTTCTGCGCGTTACGGTAATAGCCAATACGATGCGACAAAAATGAGGAAATAATATGATTTTATTATGGGAGAAAAGTTTTCGATTATACAAATTCAGACAACTTGTTGAAACCAATTGTGAGAAAATAAATAAATAAAAAATAAATAATAAATTATAAATGAATGAATACAATGGACTCGACAGTTCCTGGTCAGTAACCAAATTGACGTAACCAAACTACATACTCAATAATGTATATTGTAACACTCAATAATGTACATTGTACAGTGTCGAACTATGTTCGAGGGCAGTGTACTTAATACCTTCATTACCCAGACTCTCTTTATGTTAACCAACCAACAGACAGTCAATAATGCCCATTGTACCATTCAATAATGCCCATTGTCCCATTCGATAATGCTCATTGTCCCATTTAATAATGCCCATTGTACCATTCAATAATGCCCATTGTCCCATTCGATAATGCTCATTGTCCCATTTAATAATGCCCATTGTACCATTCAATAATGCCCATTGTACCATTCAAAATTCTCATTGTATCATTCAATAATGCCCATTGTCCCATTCAATAATGCCCATTGTCCCATTCAATAATGCACATTGTACCATTCAATAATGCCCATTGTATTGTGTCGAACTAATTCCGAGGGCAGTGTACCGAATACCTTCATTGCCCAGACTATGTAACCAACCCGCAGAAACTCAATAATGTACATTGCACCACTCAATAATGTGCATTGTACCACTCAATAATGTACATTGCACCACTCAATAATGTACATTGTACCACTCAGTAATGTACATTACATCACTGAATAATGTACATTGTACCACTCAATAATGTACATTGCACCACTCAATAATGTACATTGTACCACTCAGTAATGTGCATTGTACCACTCAATAATGTGCATTGCATCACTCAATACTGTGCATTGCACCACTAAATAATGTACATTGCACCACTTAACAATGTACATTGCACCACTCAATAATGTCCTTTTTTTTTTATTTCCGCTGTTATTTTCGGTGAATGCGGACGAGAAACACGCTGGTGTTCCACTCCATTGTGAGTAACCAAAACGCCAAGAGAGGGGTAGGCCAATCCGGACGGCCTAGCTGTCAGTTTTGCGAAACCACACAACATTTATTTGTAGTGGAAGATGAATATCATGTATTTTTTACATGTCCTAGATATTCAGATATACGTCTACAACTTTTACTATCTTGGTACTCTGGCGAAACTGATCTACTAAACTTTTATAATATTATACAAGTTGAGGACACCCTTAAAATAAGGAAACTCTCACATTATATTTATTGCCTGTTAAATAGAAATGAACAGCAAATTAATACTCATATTTGTGTAAGTAAATGTCATGTATATTGGGCCGGAGGTCTTTGTCTGCAATAGGCAGGCAACTTTAAAAGCATCTAAACAAAAATCGGAAACTTTCTTTTAAATAAAGAAAATTCATTAGGGTTAGGGTTAATAAAAAGTAAGTGAAAGCTTTATGACAAAAGGAGAAATGACTCACTGTGAGCAGTTTTTCCTTGTGTCTCAATGTTTTCAAAAAGCGTTTGTTGCAAAGGCGATGGAAAGTGTCTATGTCAGGGGAAAGGGTAAAATTAATACGTTACTCATATTTGTTGTAAGTAAATGTCATGTATTTTGGGCCGGAGGCCTTTGTTTGCAACAGGCATGCAATTTTAAAAGCATCTGAACAAAAATCGGAAAATTTCTATTAATGAAAGAAGAGTCACTGAGTTAAAATTGAGTGAAAGCTTTGTGACAAAAGGAGAAATTACTCATTATGAGCAGTTTTTCCTTTTGGTACAATGTTTTCAAAACACGTTTGTTTCAACGGTGCTAGAAATGGTCTATTACGTAACTCATATTTGTTGTAAGTAAATTTCATGTATTTTGTGCCGGAGGCCTTTGTCTGCAACAGGCAGGAAATTTTAGAAAAGCATCTGAACATAATCGGAAACTTTCTATTAATGAAAGAAAAGTCATTGAGTAAAAAGTGAGTGAAAGCTTTGTGACAAAGTGAGAAATTACTCACTGTGAGCAGTTTTTCCATTGTGTCTCAATGTTTTCAATGTTTTCAAAAAGCGTTTGTTTCAAAGGCGCTAGAAAGTGTCTATATGAGGGTAAAATTAAAATTAATACGTAACTCGTATTTGTTGTAAGTAAATGTCATGTATTTTGGGCCGGAGGCCTTTGTTTCCGAAATAAAAATTTGTATCTTGTATCTTGTATATATACATTGTGCAGTCATTTTCATTCTGCAATAAATGCTTAGGAATATCAACATGCCTTCAAGAATTACCAGATCCGGTGACAAACGATTAGCTCTTTATCATACGTACCGAATATTCTATAAATCCGGCGACCAAGTTAGATTGATGACCAAACGCCTAAGGTAAGTGACGAAACGCTACAAGATGGCCAAACTGCTTTGTTAACGAAACCAATACAAATGTAGTACATTTTAGGTATTGTGGAACTGTTGTCTATATATTCCTCGAGTTTAGTACATATCGAATGGATTTATTTTATCACCTTCCCTATTGAATTCGCCGGATTATTCCCAAATTATACATATATCCGGTGAATATCTTCAGCGTGATGCCTCTGAAAATCTCACACTGTTTGCAACATAGTGGAACACGGCGAGTCAGCTGCGTGAATCACAGTCACGGGTCTCAATCAAATAGTTTTCACAATGGAGTGGAACACCTGCCTTAATGAAGCGAGCGGTGATATACATTTGTTTTTGATATTTCAAAAAGTATTTGTAACATAGAAAGCTTGGAAAAAGTGTTGCGATAGTAGAATTATAGTGTATAAATTGTTTTAATCATGTTGTTGATCATACGGACTCCCTTTACAAACACCTAGCACATAATAAAATAGATCGTATTTTTTCCAAAACTATATAAACGTGCCTAGTAAACGCGATAGTTTACGCATTGTGAATATGTATTCTACCGATCGCACCAGTTTGAAGCAGGGGAGACTTCTAGAAAAAAAGTTACATTCTTTAGCAAGAAAGGTGGAAATTGAAAGAAATTTTCAAGGCCTTAAGTCGGGTCTCTTCTCAAGTGTTGCCTGTAATTCAGGAATTTTAACAATGGAGTGGAACGGGCCGCAATGAAGCCTTTGTTTTTGATATTTACAAACAATATTTTTAACATAGAAAGTTTGGAAAAAGTGTTGCGATAGTAGAATTATAGGGTAGAAATTGTTTTAAACATGTTTTTTGATCATACGGACTCCCTTTACAAACACTTAGCACATAATAAAATATATCATAAAAAATGTATATTTTCCACAAATAATAGGTTGAATGCGTTTTTTTCTGAAACTGTATAAATATGCCTAGTAAACGTTATAGTTTACGCAATGTGTATACGTACTTCACCTATAGCGCTAGTTTAAAGCATGGGAGATTTCTAGAAATAAAGTTACATTGTTAAACAAAAAAGAAGGAAATTGGAAAAACGTGTTTTTTTACCCGAACCATATGAACGCTTGCGTATTTATATGCGAAAGTTCTCAGTCCCTTATTGACGCATTTCAACAAGCGCCAATCCTCGATCTCAAGATGCCGCCATGTTGCCCGACCTTTAGAAGTGCTGCTTGGATTTTAATTCCAAACTTTTTCCCACATTCTTCAATATCTTTCTGCAACCCGATCGATTCGGCAAAAGCCCGAATATTCTCATCTGACGATTTTAAAATCGTCCTTTTCACATTTATTCGAGCACATGGCACTGATCTTGATAATCGAGGTAGGCTAAATCTTCCTTCTCCCCCTGGCTGCGTACAGGATATGTCTAGTACTGCACTCAACGAGTTTCAGCCAGCGGCGCACATATCTTCTCACAATATGATCAAGACTCAGTAGCGTACTTTGGGGGTTATCGAGTTGAGAGAGGTAAAATTGTTGTCTTGGTAACGCATACTCACGCAGTATCACGACCTTTTGTCGAGGTTTAAGTTTTGCCCGATCAATTCTGTCACTCCACGTTTTCAATTGCTCTGACAAGTCTTTACTAATAGTACCACGCCAGGCATTTGCTTCCACCCCAAGATATTTCATACCTTCGGAAGGTTTCAGTAGTGGGAGTTCCTCTCCATCGATTTTCCATTTCGGCCGAAAATCATTGACCAAAAGCGATTGCTACCAGGTTTAATGTCAAAGCCAGCAGACTTCTTGATATTCAGCCGCGTTCCCCTATCCTTACAGAATCGCTGTACTATGTTGAGATTATTCTACTTGTCCGCGGGGGACATTGTAAGTAACCCATTAGCATCAGCATAGCACAGTGCCTCCAGCTGTTTTACACTTTGATCCCACATGTATCAAATGTGTGTATGTGTGTATCAAATGTGTGTATGTGTGTGGGTATATGGCGTGTAATCGGTTGCAATATTGTATCTTTCAAATATATGTTCTATAGTTATATATTTATTCAATAGTGTAATATATTTGTTGTATAATCAAATAATTATTGTATGTTACAAAATATTTGTTTAATACTTATATATATTTGTTCAATAATTTTATATATTTGTTCAATAATTTTATAAATTGATTCAATGAAGATATATTTTTATTGTAAAAAGAGATATATTTATGTTCAATGTTTTGATATATTTGTTCTATCAGACAATATGTTTGTGCAAAAATCATAGGCCTATATTTATTCGATGTCATACTGAAATATTTGTTCTATAATTTGCATTATGGGAAAATTAATTTTTTGTTACGATGGATTTCATTGGCTGCATTTCACCTCATTAATTATTCATGAGTACGAGAATTTTACAGCCAATTTGTTCAGGGTATCATATCTTTTATGAATAGCCTGGGTACCGAGGATGGTAATTGCACTAATTATACACATATTGTCGTACCACATTTGAGTACACATTTTATGTCCACTTGACATAATGGGGAAGTCTTAAAATATTTAACAAAAACAACGCCGTTTGGATTTTCCAGCATATATTGAAATTTACTGAAAGATATATGTTTCAGTTACCAGTTCTGCTATGGTCGTGTTCATCTGTAGAATTATGACGGGTTCATTATGCGGTATGATCATTTTTGCATGATTAAACAGTATCCGGCCCGAGTTCAAATTATAAGGGTTATTTAGGTCGGTGTTCTTCAACCATTTCTTAAATAAATACAACTTCCACCGGCGGAACTGACACAATGTTACGTTCGTTTAGAATATTCCGAATCACAGGCTTTGCAAAAGACTGATTTGATCAAAATTAGAAATTCTTCAATAATATAGTATATATTAATTTATTTTCTTGATGTGTTTCATCCTACAGCAATGATGTATTGCCAATTTCAAAACAAATGAATCTAAACATATATTATTATTATATGAGCCAGTGCATGTGAAAAGGTACAAATTGGCACTTCTGAACATTGAATGTTCAGGTCAGGTTGCAAATCTGCTCCGTCTGATTTGATGCCTATCTTCGGATGGATCAAATGTGTCCTATCTTGAGATAGCTCAAGATTTGTAGGTTGGTGGTTCACACTAGGCGGGTTCAAACCAACGTACTTTATACTTTTTATTATATCCGTGCATGTTTGAGTGAGCCCCCCTGGTGGCCATATCCGACTGGACCGAAATTTGGTGTTGCAGTAGAGCAATGTCCTGAATATACCCATTGGGGTCTGTGCACACCGGAAGTGGACTCAGAAAGCTATCAGACACGGTCAGAGCCACATCGTGGTAACTGTGTTGCCTAAAGAGGAAAATCAAAATTATCGTCTGTCTGTTGCCGGACTCGAACCTGCACTCTTCAGTTTCCTCGACGGTCGCTCTACCGACTGAGCTAACCGTGCTTGTTGAAATTTAGAAAAAAAGTCAAATGAAAACATCTACATGGGTCTTAGGTTTGTACCACGTCTTCCTGGGCAAAGGTACAAACCTAAGACCTAATACATTAGACCTAGTACAAAACTAAGACCCTGGTAATATTTCAATACCAGAAGAATTGTTAAGAAACAAAATTTGGTTTGAAACCGCCTAGTGTGAACCACCAACCTACACTCCTTGAGCTATCTCAAGATAGGACACATTTGATCCATCCGAAGTAAGGCATCAATGATTGATTTATTTGGGTTTAACGCCGTTTTCAACATATTGTAGTCACATCACGGCGGTCAGTTCACCTCCCTATGTGCTTCCCGGCTTTCTGACACGCCATTTATTAGCAACTGCCTGATATCAAACATAGACTGTTAGCCTATTGGTGGAAGACGAATAACGTTTGTCGCATATGTCAAAATTCGGAAAGAATGTTGGCCGAGCTGGGGCTTGAACTCATAACCCCTTTATTGTGGTTCAGGCAAAAGCTACGAAGTTGTAATTTTGGACCAAAGTAATATAACACGTTTTCCTTGTGACTGAAAGCGATTAAACATTCTCAAATGCCTAACACGGATGACAACTTAAGTGTCTATCCCTTTGTATGTGACACAACTTGTGACCGAGTAAACATGCATACAACGTGTCTTAATTCGGTATCAGGTAAAAAGCAGGGTCTGAAACGATACATCTCTGTAAAGGTCGACTATATGGGCTAAGGTGACTTCTGGCGAATATTTCACAATATCTAATTGAGCCTAATTGATATCCTTATGTACGGCATATATACACAAAAACATTCGGAATTTGTTTTTTCTAACATTGACTGTCACTTCAACAAAATGAAACCTCGAAGACTCGAAGGACCCACAGTTAAAGTTTCGACCTATCAGTACTTTGTGTGCTTTAATGTAGGGACCGTGTTTGAGTTCATAAATTCGAAAGAACAGGTGTTCTAGTTTTATAAGGTTTTGGCTGAGACCGAGGGAGGAGTTCGAGTTTTCCATGGTGTTTGACCTTTCCCATGTTCGAGCCAATGAAGTTTTACTGTACATTTAGATAATTCATACTAGGTCTTTTCGTTTAAGCCTACACGCGAAATAGAAGGGTTAGTCATCGCTCCTTTCTTCTTTCAAACACATTTATCACTAAATCAGTGTTTATGTCACGATCACGGTGATTGTTCATCACACCAAGCCCGGATAATCTACCAATGGTAATGGTTGGCCGTTGATATGCTTTCACCCTTCTCATAGTGCTAAACGAACGTTCCGCAGAGGCGGTCGAAACGGGCATTGATAGTAAAATGTAGAGGCATGTTGACACGTTTGGGTATATATATACATATGACTTAAATGACATAGTAAATTCTTTGAATAATATGCTTATAAAATGTGCAGAGGTATGTAAGAAACGCTTTAAACAGTCCTCCTCATCCCAGCCAGGTTGGTTTGATATATCATGTCGACAGCTTAAGCACGAGAAAAATAAAGCTTTAAGGCTTTACATATTGAATAAAACTGAGGATACTTTGGCCGTTTACAAGGAATCGAAACGAAAGTTTAAATTGCAATGTGATAAACAGAAAAGGCGTTATTACGAAATTACCCTAGAAGAACTGATTAACAATTCAAATGACTCCAAATCATTTTGGAATAAGTTCAAGAAAATGACAAGCAGTAGACCGATCTCTAACTCGATAAGTGAAGAAGAGTGGTCTCACCACTTCGTAAACTTATTCAGCAGTGAATTTGACTCTACAGCATATGCAGATAACCAGGCAACAAATATACACATAGGTTACGGTAACGATACTCCACTCGACGAAATACAAGACTGCATCTTTAACTCTGAGATAACAAACGAGGAAATCATGGGTGCGTTGAAGTCATTAAAATGTGGAAAGAGTGCAGGGCAAAATGAGATTACACCAGATTTCTTTATTAATAGTGGTGAAGATTTACTCGTCATATTTAACAGGCTATTTAATAGAATATTCAGTTCTGGAGTATATCCGGTATCGTGGAGTAGCTCTATCTTGGTGCCAATCTATAAAAAAGGAGACAGGAACTCACCCGAGAATTACCGCGGTATCTCATTATTAGACGTTTTAGGTAAAGTGTACTCATGCGTAATAAATCGGCGGCTAACATTTTACTTGAATGTATACGATATTCTGTCTGAGGTACAAGCTGGTTTCAGAGAAAACTATTCGACTGTAGACAACGCCTTCATACTACAAGCCATAATAAATAAAACACTCGCAAAAAAACATGGTAAAATTTATGTGGCCTTCGTAGATTTTAAACAAGCATTCGATAAGGTAAATAGGCACAAATTATGGTCTATACTACAAGACAATGGCATACAGGGAAAACTATATAATACCCTTTTAAGCATGTATAATAGAGTGACTACCCGTATCCGATCTAGTGATGGTCTGTCTACTCCAATTCTATGCCCTACGGGCCTTAAACAGGGATGCCTGGTCTCTCCTGCATTATTTTGCATATTCATCAATGAATTGGCAAAACTAATAGCAAACAGTGATATACGTGGAATACAGATTTTCCCCGATATTGAAGAAGTTTTAATTCTTATGTTTGCAGACGACATAGGTTTAATAGCGGATACAGTATATGGTTTGCAAAGACTCCTTAATAAACTGAAGCAGTATAGTACAAACAGCGGTCTATTGGTCAATACTTCAAAAACCAAAGTTATGGTATTTAAAGGCGTATCGTCGGTGTGTTGCTGCGCATCTTTTTTGCGCATGTCCATTCCGATTCATTTTAGTGCTTTGCTCTTTTATGCTCATTGCGCTCAATTAAATTGTGAAACTGTCAATATCCGGAACACGATATCAACAAGGTGTAAATTCGGTGTAAAATCATTATGTCCGCGCTAGCTAGGCTAAAGAGTGGCAGATTTTTATCTTTTAAACGTGCAGAAAGCGAAAACAATCGCAATCTTTTCAAAAGATTGACGGAAACTTGCATCGATACTGGATAATCGGTATCGGATTCGCCGCCAACTAAGCGGAAAACATGCCAGGAAGGAGACTAGAAATCGTTTACTTGGAAGATCAGCCTGTTTGTGAAGACTGTGTGAAAGAACACTATCTAAAGTAATATTTCTCCTGAAACCAGACATGGCTACGGCTCGTTATAGTATGGGGAACTGTGAATACTGTCGAAACAACCAAACGACACCAGCCGAGCAAGGGGAAACTTTAGTTTAGGTAACTTACTAACTATTAAAAATATAATTATAATTTTCTATGATGTTATTATTTTATGAGTTTACAAAAATTGAAGGGGGTGGGGGTTCGTCTGACAGTCATTTCACTGATTTTTATCTTGATGTATTATCAAATTGAACACATTTAAATTTTAGTTAAATTTCAAGGAATTTTACCAAGGATTCATGAATATAGTTTTTTTTGTCTCATTCAACAACTCTTATAATAAGGTGTTCATATGAAAAGTATTAAAAAAATCTGTCCACTACAATGTTTTAAATTCCAACTTTTGTATTGTGCCCGTGTTCAATTTTATACAAATTTTATCATGGCGGCCATCTTGAATTATTGAATATAAAGTATTAAAATAGAAATATTTTAAAAATTGGTCAATATTGATGAAGTTGACACATGATTGATTCCTGTAATATGAAATAAAAACATGTTGATATATAAATGTATGTGTTTGTGTTCACTGGTATGAAATAGTGTTGTTTCTCTACATTCCGTTATATTTCCTTAAACTGAGCACATATATGGGTTTTAAAAGAGTGCATAGCAAAAAAAGTAGCACCGCGACCCATTGTTTTGAATGTTGTTTTGAGTTAGTCTTTGAGTAAGGAAGCTCTGGACAAAATTTAAGAAAATTCTGTCCATTGAAAAAATTCAGAGGATACGCCTTTAAAAAGGGAGGTAACTTGTCACGAAAGGAAAAGTGGTTTTATGGTGATAGTATGTTAGAAGTGGTACCGAAGTTTGCATACGTTGGTCTCACATTTACTCAACGCATGTCGTTATTCAGTATGGGCACAGAACAGTCAATCAAAGGGAAAAGAGCGTTAATATCGGTTCTATCGAAATTGCACAAATTTGGCCAGTTACCGGCTAGAGTATTTTTTAATATATTTAAAACTAAAATAGTGCCTATCCTGCTATATGGGGCTGAGATTTGGGGTGTACATTTGCACAATTCTATAGAATCAGTGCAAATATACGCCTATCGTAGATACATGTGTGTTAGTAAGTCTGCATCAAAATCAGCTGTTTTTGGAGATTGCGGTCAACACCCATTAAGGACAGAATATTTCAAAAAAAAAAAATACTGGCTAACCATTCTTAATATGCAGGAAACAAGACTAGTTAAAAAATGCTATTTGATGTTGAAATTGTACGATGAATCTGGTCAGAAAAATTGGGTTACTTCAGTAAAACTATTGTTACAAAGATTCGGTTTTGGTTATGTATGGGAACGCCAGTGTGTCCTGAATGGAAGACTGTTTCTTTGCGAATTTTCTCAATGTTTAAAAGATCAGGCTGTGCAAGACTGGTCAGCTTCTGTAGCAGATAACCAGAAACTGATACTATATAAACACTTCAAAGATTCGTTTGTCCATGAAAAATATTTAGATGTTTTAAGCATGAGAAAGTATCGTAGAGCTATGTCTACATTCAGGACAGCCTGCCATAATCTAGAAATAGAAACAGGAAGACATCTTAATATAGAAAGAGATGAGAGGATTTGCAAACTATGTGGCGACGGAGTTGGAAATGAGTACCATTTCTTATTAAAGTGCTCTAAACTGCAGGAACTTCGCAAGAAATATATAAACGGAAAGTACTGACGTAATTGTTCGATCCACCAGTTTAATTTACTGATGTCTTCCAAATCAACAAATGTCATTTACGGAGTGGCGTCGTTTATATATTTTGCCTTCAAAGTACGAGCTGATATTAATAACAGCAACAACTAAGTTATACCTTCATTTAGTTTGATTTTCTTGTAGTTATTGAGCGCTCATATCATTTTGATCATGGTATAATCGGATATGCCGTATGCATGTGCGTGCGTGCGCGTGTATGTACATATGTGCATAAATTTATGTGAATATGTATGTGAGGGCGTTTATTGGTGTACGTACATATATCTTCATGCAAACTTAGTCTGTTATATAAACAAGATAAATTGAATAAATAGCATGTATCTTTATTTTAGGTTACACATCAAATTTCAACAAAACCAATGTGATTATACAGTATGAATTATGTGCATGAATCATGTTACCAATGTTTACATTCTATCAATACTTTTATTAAGGTCTTTAAAATTGTTTGTAATATTATATTTTTTTGTAATGGGCCGGTGGCCTCTAATCAAATAAAACTTTGTATCATATGTTTAATCTTAATCTTATTGATAGGTGATCAACACACAGTCAATAAAGGTTTCGTCGTCTGTATTCTAATACAGTGTGTCTGCAGGCGCATGCTGACGACGATTGTTGTATGCCATAGGACGTGATGGTTCAACACTAACTATAAGGGCCATGTCGACGGACTTGTTATAAAGTGCATCCCATACGGCTGGGTCGTTCCTTTCGGCTTCAACCTGTCGAGTAACCGTTCGCGATTCTTTCACGGCTTCAACCATATCACAGGTTTTGTTTTGTAACAGCTGGGATGACGGCACCAATGCGGACAGCACATATTCGATAGCCACGAGACCAATGATGAAACCGAACGGAGTGATCGCAATTCATATGACCCGGCTTTGGCATCACCATAGTTAAGGAAGAGGTCATCTAAGCTGCCAACGGCCGTCGAATACGAGCACTTGAAAGTGTTAAGTGCGACTGTAATTTAGTACGATTTTCCATGTGTTCCCTGGTAACTTGATCATTCGATAAAGTTTCATGAAAACGCAACAACCGTTTGCCCGAGTAGTTAAACAGGAACGCCACTTGAACATCATGTTTCTGGCAAGTTGCTCCTCTGACGAATGATAAACCAGGTTTAGTCTGGAATTATTTGCCGAACTCAATTAAACACATCGGAACTTTCCGGATATATTCGATGCTCCATCGTAGCCTAACAGACTTGATTGAATGGTCGAGGTACCTAAAACAGAACGCCATTGACGCGTCAGCGACTACGTCTGCCATCATTTGCGCACAATTTGCTGTATGATTTGATCACCTCATAGCGCTAAGATATCATTGGCAGAAGAAACTGATTGGGCATTGCTTTTGTTAATTCCAGTGAAATGTTCAGCCAATTTAAGCGAATGCGCATGTGGTGTTGACCTTGCCAACATTGGGTAGGTTGCTTGTTGCAGGTTGCGACACTAACGATCTCTTCTCAGATCCAAATAAACAGCACGGATCACAATTCGCTCCACCAGTAGACTCCGAATATCATACTCCAATGTACAATATGAAAATACTATATGACTATACAAACTACATAGGACATCTAATATCATCAATAAATATAAATGCTTCATGTGACAATTTGTTCATGTCTGAATTGTTCTGCTTTGTCCGTTTTCACCCTTACCCTCCAGTTTTTACTGCATTTTATTCATTTTTATTTTTGGAAGTCTCAAAATATTTCTTACGTTCATGCGTAAGCCTAGCTACGCGCCTACCAATAAATCTGCAACAGATTACAAAAACACCCGTGAACATCTCCACAAGTGATAGTTTAATTATTAAAAAGACGACTTTGCTCATTATGGGCACTTTCTCAATTTGTTAAAAGTCGTTTGATGCAGAGGTGTCAGTGTGGGAGAAATAATCTTACCATATGTGACTGGATAAGATATTTCTTCCTTCATGCCGTCTGTTTGTGCGTATGTCGAATCAATTAGAAGAGGGAAATTCACTCTTTAAGCTAAGGGATTAGCTATACGAGTGATTAACTAGAGGATTTTAAATATGAGCGGCTTTTAGCAATTTTCGGTTTAAATGCATTTGCCTCAAACGAAATCTCAATGTTCTCTACGTATAATCTTGTCCTAGATGCATCTGTTAACAACTGAACTAGAAATGTAGCCTCATTAATTTACCGCAAGTAATCCCGTTATTCAAATAAACCCAAAACAATATAAACGTTGCTCCAACCATTACCATAACACGTGAAACTTTTCTCAAATACACTCGTATTTTGAGTCATGCAACCAGTATGGTGCCGTTTGCAATAATCATAACTTGTTGTGGCCTCTGCCTGCACATATGGATCACGTCACCTTTTTCCATCCTGCGGTCTGCCGATCCCAGCTGGTAGCGACGCGTGCTTATAATCCAAGGATTGCGAGTTCGAACCTGAACTCGGAAAACATTCTTTTTGACGTTTGAAAATAAATCAATGCGTCATCACACTAAAGGGCTACTAGCCTATGTTAAAATCAGCCATGCAGTTGCTTGGAGTACGGGTTTGAGAAAGCCAGGACAACATGGGTAGGTGAATTGGCAGATGGTTCAAAACGGCGTTAAACCGTTAATTGGTCATTCATTTCAGTGATCAGGATATTATTAATTATTTGCACATGCAGCCCTCCATTGAAAACATGGTGGCAAACGAAGAATTGTTCAGATCCTCCTTTTGCAAAGATGTTTGTGTTTGTCTTGTGTGAAAGGACAAAACCTTTCAATGTAACGAAAGTAGAACAGGGGCGCACCTTTTTTTCTAAGTAAAGAATGGGCACAACTGTATAATCATTATGTGACTTAGTATACACATGAGTACCAGGTTTCATTTGAATATATTAAACTGTTTTTGAGGTATGGGAAAAGTTAAAGTTTTGTGACGACGACACCAAGGGTCTCACAATAACTCCCGACTTTTTTCTTCTTCGAAGTCTAGCTGAATAGTGGATAGTTTTACAGAAAACAAGAGGGCCATGATGGCCCTGGAATCGCTCACCTGATTTTTTTTTTCACTTTAGCTATATAAGCCCCGCCCCCTGGCAGCCATAGTTTTCGACTTATCAACTTGGCTTGAAGGAATCTGATAGAGGGTCACCCTAGGAACATTTCTACAAAATTATTTGAAAATCTGCCTGACACTTTCGGAGGAGAAGATTTTTTAAGTTTTCATTATAGCCATATAAGGCAAAATAGCCCCCCCCTCCTGGCGGCCATGTTTTTCGACCATTCAACATGGCTTGAAGGAATCTGATAGTGGGTCACTTAAGGAACATTTCTACAAAATTATTTGAAAATCTGCCAACCAGTTTGGGAGAAGGAGATTTTTTAAGTTTTCACTATAGCCATATAAGGCAAAATAGCCCCGCCCCCATGGCGGCCATGTTTTTCGATCAATCAACATGGCTTGAAGGAATCTGATAGAGGGTCATCCAAGGAACATTTCTACAAAATTATTTGAAAATTGGCTTGACACTTTCGTCGGAGAAGATTTTTTAAGTTTTCACTATAGCCATGTTTTTCGACCAATCAATATGGCTTGAAGGAATCTGATAGAGGGTCATCCAAGGAACATTTCTACAAAATTATTTGAAAATCTGCCAACCAGTTTTGGAGAAGAAGATTTTTAAAGCTTTTTTCATTTCGTTGCCATGGAAACCAGAATTATGCATGGATCCCGAAAATTTGAAGGAATTCTGGTGAGGTCAATGTGGGGATGCTTCCTGTGAAGTTTCATCCCAATTGACCCACTGGTTACTGAGGAGAAAAAGTTGACGGACGACGGACGCCGGACAAAAGGCCATCACAATAACTCACCCTGAGCACTTCGTGCACAGGTGAGCTAAAAAGGAGACAAAGTCTGCGGTGTGTCCGGGGAGATAGAAATGGTTATCAAATGTGTCTGAGATGTAGATAAGTATTAGCTTGGAGAGCTGACAACTGTTATGGTTGCTTTATCTCCTCTTGAAGGTTTTTAATATTTTGCCTATATGTTTTCGTCTGCCGCAATTATAGGTTTCGAGGTCAAGGAAAATTATCCTTTAAAATGGACAATACTTGTACTATTAATAAGAAGACTGGTTCGTGTTAGGAAAACAACATTTCATAAATAAAAAAATTATGTTATGCTTTTATTGTATGCAAGTTATGAACTAACAATAAACTAACACTATCACTGAATGTAATTAATACCCCCAGAACGTCGCCCTGTTAGGAAAGGTAGTGGAATATTAAGAAACCCCACCTTAATTTACAACTTGTAGTTTAAAGATAATCTCCGGACAAGAAAAAAGGGCAATAAATCTGTAATTAGCTAAAATAGAGTTATGGTTCTTGTTCACTGCACTTCCTCTCAATGCAATGTATCATAGAATGAAGTTTTATTAAATTCCATCCAGTAGTTTTGAAATAATTCTACGCTCAACAAAAAGTAACAACTTATGGTCATTGTGCTCTACCATTGTATGCAGTTTTATAAGATTCCATCTATTAGTTATTAAGTAATTCTCCGGACAAGAAAAAGTAACAAAGGGCATTAACTCTGTATTTAGGAAGAGTTACTTTGAGTTATTGTTCCTGTACACCACACTTCCAGGATCTCAATGTGTTGTATCATTGTATGAAGTTTTATTAAATTCCACAATTTGTTTTAATATTATGCTCAGGACAAGACTACGAAAAAACAAAGTAACAAAGGGCAATAACTGTTATATGTAAATTGGGAGTTATGGTTCTTGTACACTTCTCTACCATTGTATGAAGTTTTATTAAATTCTAACAATTAGTTTTAAGTTATGCCCTGGACAAGGAAAATCGCAACCGACCAACAAACCAACCACAGGGCGACTCCAATGTACCCCCTCTAAACTTCGTTTGTCGGGGTATAATGATCTATATTCCTAAACAATTTATGTAACAGATACATACAACAACTTTACAAATTAGCTTCATATTTTACATGCACCAAATTATAGTTAAAACAAGAGCACCGCGTATGGCACAGACGCTCGACTGATAGAAAACAGAAAACAAGAGGACCATGATGGTCCTATATCGCTCACTGATTTAAATTTTAATCAAACATTTTTAAAATGCACATATAAGGAAAACAAGCTCGGGCCCCCTGGCGGCCATGGTTTTCAATGGATCGGAAATATTTTAACAATCTTGGTAAAGGGTGCCCCAAGGAATATTTGTGCAAAATAATTTGGCAAATTTCCCCTTTTCTGATGCCGCAGCAACCAAAGTTCTAATTGAAATTAAATTCTTTGAACAACTTCGAAAGAGGACCTCCTAAGGACCATTCCTGTAAAGTTATTTTGAAATCTGTCCATTGGTTTAGTAGAAGAAGTCATTTGTAGCAAATTGTTAACAGACGGACAGACGACGACGGACGGCGAGTGATCACAAAAGCTCACCTTGCACTTTGTGCTTAGGTGAGCTAAACAAAAAACCTTAACCGAACGACCATGCCGCAGCTGCCAGGGTCCTGACACTATGCTTTCCATTGTCTAACTATTTTCCAAACTAAATGGACAGTTTTAAAAGTACCCAAAACAAGTCACGTTTCAGAATATGGATTAACTTCTCAAAATAAGTAATTTCGCCTTACCCTACCATTTCTTCAAATAAAAATCATGCTTCCTTTTCCTGATATGTTCACAGCAGTGATATGAGATACATTGAATAAACAGTTAACCCTTTACCACATAAAACAATTCTGCAGCAGATAACTCTAACAATATTTTTCATATTTAAACATATGGACACATTTCATAAATAAAAGAACACAATTTAACATAATTGAAAAAATTGCGGCAAAAGGATAAATTGCTCATTATGAACAATTTAACTTTTTGCCACAGTGTTTCCAAGTCAAATGCTGCAGATGCCTTAACAGGCGTCTGTATGTGGGGAAGGTGTTGTTAGGTAAAATGCAAGTATGTGTCAGTCAGGTATTTCTCAATGATAAAGAAATGTATGAAATAAAGAATGCTTTTAAATGGTCATTTCTCAAAAACAAACCTATTAAAATGTAAAACAAGGACCTAAATAATTTATTTACTGATTATTAACATTTAATAAGATTAATACAATTAAAAAATATTGCATTTAAATTATATTCACAATGACAATCATTTGATACCACCATGCCATAGAACTCTTTTTATACCCATTTTCAAACATCAAAATAACAGTTCATTACATAGCCTCCTAGTGTCCCGTAAATCCTGTAGTATTGGTAGTTGTTATATATTTCTGTACAAAATATCAATTAAACATTTCCCACTTGCCTATACATTTTAATGCGTAAGCAACAGATTCTTTTTTGGTCACAATGTTTTCAACTCCAATAAATATTTAGACTTCCCTTCATCCACACAAATGGCATCAGTACTGGTTAGGTCTTTAGGAAGCAGACATCAAGCATGATTAATACATGCTGAAAGCTTGTTTCTCAATAAAGAATAAATATGTTTAAACAAAATAGTGCAGAGTCAGTATCCTACTGCATGTAGAAGTCCTTTCTCATCTTTATTTTGTTTCCTTACATGGGGGAGTTGGCTGGTATCTGAAATAGATGGAATATGTTTGTGTTCATCTTATAATAACCCTTTCCCACTTGTAGATGCAATTTCACCTTTTACCACAATGTTCTCAACTCTATTTCATAATTAAACTTTCATCAATATTTTTTTTCCCCCAAATGTTTTTAAATAATATGTATTATATATCATGTCGGCGAGGGTTAACTTCCAGGAAGCTGGATAAATGTGGCTATAGTATCCAATGTATTTTGAAAACATTGTTGAACAAGAGTGCCATACTACAAGAGCCAGTGCATAAGGAAAGGTACAAGTTGGCTTTTGAAAACAGTAAAGCCCCAGATCAGACTGTGCATCTGTTGTCTAACCAAGATATTGTTCTCATACTACTTACACAAACATGTCAACTTGTGTAGACAGGTTGGACAAGATGATCTTAACCTTCACTGTTCAGAAATGCAAATGTACTCTTTTTTTTAATGCACTGGTTCATATGTCGGTACAGGCCAGTGTCTTCGGTGATCTGTCTGGATATTGAACTTTGCCAAGACAATATGCCATAAAACTTGGCCCAATATGAACATTTTGTTCTTTTGCCACAATGTCTTCGATTGATTGGGGTTGAACGCCGTTTTTAACAATTTCTTAAGTCATATCACGTTGGCCAGTTCACCTACTCATGTGTTTCCTGGTTTTCTCAAACCAGTACTTCACACAACAATCTTCCGAAGGAACTGGCTGCTTTTCCACATAGACTTAGCCAATTGGTGGAAGACGAATGACACATGTCGCAATGACTTTTGTCAAACGTCGTAAAGAAAGTTGGCCGAGCCGGGATTCAAACTCACAACCTCTGGATTGACAGCCCGCATTGTTACCGACTGAGATACCAGGACTTGACACACACAATGTCTTCGAAAGTCATCTGCAAGTGGCAAAGGTTTAATAAAACATCCGTTCCAATTAAGAAATGCTATTTGATTGTATTTCCTATGACAGGCAATTCCGCAAGATATAAGCTTGACTGGCTCTTAGAGGCAGTGGAACTAAAAATTGGCCATCTAGTTTGGTTGCAAAGGAAACCAGAACTCTGCAAGGATCGTTTTTTCTGGTGAGGACATTGAGAGGATGCTTTCTAGAAAGTTTCATCCCAAATGACCTACTGGTTACTGAGAGAAGAAAATATTGAAGGCCGACTGATCCTGGACAATGGGCGATCACACTTTGTGCTCAGGTGAGCTCAAAGTTAACACAAAGCAAAATCTCTGTTCTAGGTGACTTTGCTTCTGAAGGTCTCAACCCATTTGTATTGCCGGTTTGAAATTCATACCTTGGGAAAAAAGTAACCAAGAGTAATTACTTTTAACACATTCATGGTCGAGTTATGGTTCTTGTGTACTACACAACTATCTACATAACACGTTTAAACAATTCAAGATTTCAATAATAGGTGCGCTACAGTTATGTTTCTTGAATCCCTCAAACAGAATCGGACAGGTGACACAAAAAGGGATTGATTGTTTATTACCACATTTCCGTATAACCTTGAGCCACCTAAATAAATGCCTAGTTGTTCCAGTAGACCAATGATGATGGAGTTTTCCAGGACAAAATACTGAAACGGTGATCCATGTTCGAGTAAACCCGTCCCCTTGACTTATTTCAAGAGGGATTTCTCATCCAAGTCCATATGGTGGCGGAAATGCACCCTGAAATTAATATACAACCCTTTCACAAAGGTATTCACATTTTGATGCACCTGAACTTTTAAAAACATTTATTTCTAGTCTATTCAATATTATACATGTACCTTCATTTATAGATATTTTCCATAGTTTTGTCTAGATATTTTCAGTCATCTACTGTACAGTTATTGTGAATCGGTTGACCCTTTACTTAATATAGCTCACATTTATAACAATATGCAGCAGACATTTTGTTAAAGCTATGTTTTCAACTTTGTATCAAGTCTTCACATTTTCCAGAATTTTTTTTTATGATAACATATAAGGTAAACAGTTGATTTTTTAAATCAAATCTCCAATTTCAAATTTCATAATGAGACTAGCAAGCATGAAGTAAAACAAGAGTTGTCGGAGGACAATATAGCTCGCCTATCTGTATCAGGGCCTATCTCAGAACAGTTATAGCATTAGGTAAAGTCACACAGTATCACCTATTGCAAGATAATACACCTTTTGACCCAAATTCTAAGTCCAAAAAGGGGCACAATTCAGTCAAAGTCCATTCCAGAGTTATGGGACTTGACATACAAGGTCATCTAATGACCCTGAATAAGTGTGTGAAGTTTCAAAGCAACAGCAGACATAGTGTCTTAGAAAAGGCCTTGCACGCAAAGGTTTGACCAAGATGGCCCTATTTCTTCGAATAGGCGAGCTAAAAAGAACAATTTTCTAACATGAAATTGAAGCATTTACAAGTTATTATCTCTTAACCACATACAACAAAACTGCAGCAGACAACAACTTTGAAATCATCAGGAAAAAAAATGTGAAAAATCTCTAAGTGAAAGTATACTTATTTATATGTAGTTGAAAAGATAGTGACAAAGGGGCGTCTGCTGCAAAGATGTCAGAATGTGGGAGAGGGATAATTGTTTTTGAAACAAATGAAACTGAAATGATATACCAGGTAGATTATACAATAATACATACCAATTGATTGATGATGCAAGTTTATATAGCCTCTTTCACTCTCATTGAGGCCGGCAAGAGATAATTTTCTCCATTATACTTTGGTTGGTCTCAAACATTGTTCTGAAATTGAAAATAATTTTGAGAGGTCCTAAAGAGGTATTTTTGCATGACCATAAATGGTATTGGCATAGAACTATGAGGGCTACAATTCTTCAACATATTTTTTTACTATCAGCTACATCTAGAACTCATAATAATCAATTTCTCCTTTTGTCAAAATGTTTTCAATTTTATTTGGTATTGTTCTTTTATAAATAGAAATATTTTATGCTTTTGATTTAATATTTTCAAATTTGTTGTATGTGGGAAAAGGTTATGGTAAATGTTGGTTAAAAATCAAGAGTAAATAAATTGGGTAAATACCGGCAAGAAACAGAATGTGTCTCCATGTCAAGACACAACACTAGAACTCTGTTAATATAGATTTGGGATAGCATCTCTTTCTAGTTTAACATAAGTCTGATGATTTTTGCTGAAAACCAAGTAAAAAGAATATAAACTGTCAACAAAACAACTGAAAATCTAATAATATAAACCTATAGAGCTTTCGGCAGGACAAGTCAATTTAACGTTTCCCTGTTATACATGTAGATGACATTTAACGCTTTTGTAGTAGACAACTTTTAAACAAGAGGGCCATGATGGCCCTGGATTGCTCACTTGATTTTTTATAAGTTTTCACTATAGCCATGTAAGGCAAAATAGCCCCGCCCTGTGGTGGCCATGTTTTTCCAACCAATCAACATGGCTTGAAGGAATCAGATTGTGGGTCACTTAAGAAACATTTTTGCAAAATTATTTGGTAAAAAATTAAAATTGTTATCGTTTCGTTGCCATGAATTCTGCATGGATGCCAAAAATTTGAAGGAATTCTGGCGAGATGATTGAGAATATGCTTTCTGTGAAGTTTCATCCAAATCGACTCACTGATTACTGAGTAGAAGCTGTTGACATACGCACGAAAGACACTGGACAAAAGGCGATCGAAAAAGCTCATATTAACCCTTTCCCTCATACGACAATTCTGCAGCACACAACTTTGAACATATTTTCTCAAAAAATAGAAAATCTCTATAATTGAATTGATAACCTATGACTAAAAGTGGAAAACATTGTGTCAAAAGGAGAAATTCCTTGTTTTGAGCAATTTCTTCTTTTGTCACTATGTTTTCAAAAAGCCGTCTGTTGCAGAGGCGTTAGAAAGTGTCTATATGTGGGAAAGGGTTTAGCATTTTGTGCTGAAGTGAGCTAAAAACATTGTAAGAAAATGAATAATTGCTCAAAAACAAGCTTTTACTCAATTTTCTTTAAAGCAGACGATTTTAAAATTATATCTGTCAGGTAAAGAGGCCCAATATAAGGTTTAATAAATTAAGACAGCAAACATTTTATGATCAATGAAATTAGCCCTATTTCTGACACTGATTTTTGAAAGTTGTCTGCAGCAGATGAATGAAAAGGCTTTTTTATTAGGAAAGTTTTAAAACTTCAACCGAAAACTTGGAATACATTTGCAGCAAGCTTCTAAAGTATATATCAAAAAGTGTATAAACAAGTTTCCAGCAAATTACATGATTGCATCCTTTTAAAAAGCCAAGTGATAATCAACTACTGAAATGTCGTGAAATGTAAATTGAAATAAAGCCTAATTAAGAATAAGTTTTAAACACTACTAAATAATATTAAATTCCCTAAAAATTACTAATTTAGTCTCTTACAATAGTCTTTAAACATAAATCTAATGTATTGGATAAAGAATGGAAATTAATTATATATCATATCATGAAACTTAACACATTTAGAACACTCCAATACTATAACCCCCACTTCACTTTTTACCCTTTCCTATGTGCACACGCAATTTGACACATCTACAGCAGACTACTTATGAAAATATTGTGGCAAAGGGTGAACTTTCTCTTTTGGTCACAAGGCTTTCAACTCTATCAAATAATCTTACTATCATTGATAGAAATATTCTGGGAATCTTATTCAGCAGATTTGTTATATTTTGGAAAGTGTTAAAACAGACATGGATACAAATCTTTGTTGTACCATAAAGGCATGAACCATGAATGTGTTTTTAGATAACTTTCCCCCATTTCATAAACCGATTAAAAGAAGTGCATTAGGACTAGTCCATTCTACTCATTCAATACCTTTCTTGATTGTTTATAAGTCTAATAAATAATTAGAACAGAACACAATGTATGATTTATTTAACATCAATAAGCTGACTGAAAATACACATTAGCTGTGCTCCAAGAGAAAATCCTTGACTGCTACAGCCCCAGTGGCAACATAAGGTGTTTTTGCTATCATCATAGATTAAGATTAGATTGCATATTCAAGGGTCTACTTTATTGGCTAAACTGTCAATTACTTATCAAGGAACATTCATACAATCGACAAGAGGCAAGGTCTGAAATTAATAACGGATGAGTTAATTTGAGGTTTGACAGAAATATTAATTTTGGAAACTAGGTACAGACACTAACCCTTTCCTGTGGTGACTTGCAACACCTGATGATTTTTCAAGAGCAACTCGCTCTCTTTCACAAATGGTTTTAAGCTGAATCGCAACTTGATCTGTCCAAAACCTAGATACTTAACATTTTATACTTTGGATGTTTTCAAGGCAGCTGAATTTAAAACTGTCATGTAAAAGGTTAATACCTCGAAGAAAATTAACAAGACTATGCTTATAACTATAACCAAAGTCTATGTGTGACAGAAAATACAGAAAGTATCTTTAAGTTTCAAACAGCAAAGGCAGATGACACAAAATTTTACAATAAAATGAGCTACTGAATCAAGCGATGAGATGAACATGTGCATCCTCATTAAAGACAGTTTGATCTGGTTCTATACTATTGGCGAGTTAACTTTGGACGGGCCAATAAAAGGATATGTCGGCAGACCATAATCTAACTTGACATAAGTTCACTTAAGGTTGGTTTTCATGGAGCACGGCTCATATCAACTAAAGCTTCTTACTAGCATGAGGATCTGTTGAATGATCTGCATGTTGTAGCTGGAATGTGGTTAGATTGGCCTGCTCACAAACAGTCATATTGTTAATCCACCAAAAGTCATTAATCCACCTACAAAAAAGGATCATAAATGCTTCAGTCAATTCAAAAGCGTAGACGGAGTCTGCCTGCATCTGTCTGCAAACACTATATTTCTGAAAATAAGTCCTGTATTTTAGAAAGTATAAGAAACAAGAGGGCCATGATGGCCCTATATCGCTCACCTGAGTAGGTGTTTTAGGGTCCTAATTTAATTGCGCTACAGAAATAAGAAAGAAAGTCAAAAAGTCATGGTGAAAGACATCCGAAGACAATGATGATATATGATTGTAAAAGATCACACTAATGTCATGGTTTTCAAAATGAACCGAGCTCTCATGTATATCTAGCTACTGTATAAGTTTGGTAAACATTGGATAATAAATGATGACTTTATCTTGTTCATAAGGTAAATTATAGCAATTTTGCCAATTTTAAAGGACCATAATCATGTCATGCATAAATGGTTCTGGATGGTTATCGAAAGGAACTAAGCTCTCAAGTATATCTAGCTACTGTATAAGTTTGGTAAACATCGGATAATAAATGATGACTTTTTCTTGATCACAAGGTCAATTATAACAATTTTGCCAATTTTAAAAAGTCATAATCCAATCATGCATGAACGGATCTGAATAAGTAAACATCGGATAATAAATGAAGACTTTATCGTGTTCACAAGAAATTGTGGACAGACGACGGATGAAGTGTGATCACAAAAGCTCACAGGTGAGCTAACAAGAGCTGTCGGAGGACAGCATGCTCGACTATTTCACTGCTTATTTGATTCTGGAGATAATGGACTCTAATGTAGTTACATGCTAAACATTAACCACAATGTCTTAAAGGGTGATAATTTGCATTAGATGCAGGATAGTTATTTAACTTGATTATTTTCATAGGTGTGATGGTTGGGAAAGGTTGTATAACGTTTCAATGGAATGCATCATGTAGTAACTAAGATATGGACTCTTAATGTAGTTGCACTTAAACCTTTAACCTTAGGGAACCATATGCAACGAGTTCAAAGTTATTGCAAAAAATAGTGTTTTTTTCGTTAAAGGTCAAAGTGACCTTGACCTTCAACCTTATAATCCCATGACCTGTTTCAGTCAAGTGCTGATCATGACCATTACCCGAACTAAGTTTCAGGGTCATAGGCCTAAGCAATCAGTAGTTTTAAATCAAGGAATGTTTCTGTATTAAAGGTCACAGTGAACTTGACCTTTGACATATTGACTCCAAACTCTCTAGGCATCACCAACTTGCTATGATGTATGTCCATACCAAGTTTGAATATCATAGGCCTAGGCATATGTAAGTTATAAGTGTAAATGCTAGCTTTCACAAAAACTTACCATTAACTGTTTCTTTACATATGGGTCACAGTGACCTTGACCTTGTAACTCCAAACTCTCTAGGCAAAACCAACTTGAAGATTACAGGCCTAAGTGTATGTTAGTTATAAGGGTAAATGCTACCTTGCACGAAAACTTAACCATGAACCGTTTCCGTATAGAAGGTTACAGTGACCTTGACCTTTGACCTACTGACTACAAAGTTTATAGGCATCACCAACTTGCTATGAAGAATGTCCATACAAAGTTTAAAGACCATAGGACTAGGCGTATGTTAGTTATAACTTATAAGGGTAAATGCTAGCTTGCACAAAAACTTCAAATATGAACTGTTTCTATATAGAAAGTTAGTGACCTCATTGGCCTAGGCGTATGTAAGTTATAAGGGTAAATGCAAGCTTGCATGAAAACTTTAACCAACGGCGACGCCGGGGTGACTACAATAGCTCCCCTTATTCTTCGAATAGTCGAGCTAAAAAATGAACTTTTGCTCATCATAGTTATGCTGTAAATTTTTGACAATGGTAGTTTAACATCACTTCCTGCATGGTCTTTAGAAAATCTGGACCGGACAGTAATGATGTCTGAAACCTTGACCTCAAGTCAGGGCTCACGCCGTCATTCGCCATTAGTCATTTAATGGCTCAGAAAAATATGGCATTGTCGATAGTCCCATTTTTGCCCTTTTCCCCCAATCGAAAAATATCAAAAAATTCCCAACAAGAATAGCTTTTACCTGTTTAGCTAAAAAATATTACATTCAATGTGTGTCGGTTTAAAAAATCAATAGTAACTGTGTGTATACAATTTAGAGTGGGGTACCTTCAACTTGATTGGTTTTATGCAAACGGTTTCACCCTTTCATAAATAATCAACCGACAGGTAATCAAGTATCGATAATCAGTCAAACATGATACCGCTTTTTTTATGACACTCGAGTATTAAACCATCCAATCACACCTATATAAACCGACAATGGGGTCTACTATTCTTAGGAAACTGGGGTCGATATTTCTGGCTACCAAATGGTTGAGCTTTCATGCTGTATCGTGGGATCTGAAAAACATGAACTTTTGCTCGCTCATCATCTTGATGATGTAAATACTTGACAATGGTAATACGTGCGAAAGCTCGAGCCGAAGCACGCTTATAGGTTACCCGTACAAACAAATCATACGAGATCAAAACTACAAGTATTCAGTACAATCTTACTGTTTTTTACATATCAAATCTCAACCCCATAGCATTTTTTTCCGGCCAATTTACTTCAAGTCTAACTGGAAGAAATGATCGTAACCTATTAATTTCGTAACCGGTAAAACCCGTATTCGTATGTTTTGACACATCAAAAAATACTTAGAACTAGAGGGAATAATTAAATTAAATTCCTTCTCGATTAAGGAATGAAAACAAGGAATCTGATATGTGATAATGTGCGTGTAATCTATATATTGCAGTAAATGTAACAAACAAACAAAACTAGAGTAAATTTCAAATTATTTGCCTTCAATTTACATTTTTTTTTAACATTGTACAGTTGAACAGTTTATGTATATGACCTAGTCTTTGTCAAATCATGAAAGTATGACCGGAATCAGTTCAACCTGGTTTTGGGGTATACATAGTAAATGTCTTAAGCCATATATCCTCCAACCTGAAAGAGAGGAAAACACTTTCATGCCTTCAAATTGATTGATTGATTGGGGTTTAACGTCGTTTTTAAAAATTTCTCAGTTATATCACGGCGGCCAGTTCACCTACTCATGCATTACCTGGTTTTCTCACACCAGTACTCCAAACAACAATCTTCCCAAGCAACTGGCTGCTTTTCCACATAGACTTAGCCCATTGGTGGAAGACGAATGACGCATTGACGTTTGTCAATCGTCGGAAAGAAAGTTGGCCGAGCCGCCGGATTCAAACTCACAACCCCTTGATTGACAGCCCGCGTCGCTACCGACTGAGCTACCGGGGCTCGGCATGCCTTCAAATGGGCTATCAGTAAAACACGTAACTTTTCTTTCAACAGACTGAATTTCTAGTAGTTTCATCTTTTTTTTATCCAAAATTTGTTTATTGATCAAACTCAAATGAGTCCATTGTTTTAAAGGATAGATTTCATATGTGGGCTATCAGTAAAACACATTACTTTTCTCACCACAGGCTGAATTTCTAGTAGATTCATCTTTTTTTTATCCAAAATTTGTTTATTGATCAAACTCAAATGAGTACATTGTTTTAAAGGAATGATGTCATATTTGGACTATCAGTAAACCACATTACTTTTCTTTCAACAGGCTGAATTTCTAGAAGTTTTACCTTTTTTTATCCAAAATTTGTTCATTGATCAGATTGGACAAACTAATTAAAGATATTGAATATTTTACTGTTTTCCTATTTATAGTAACAGTGACCTTGACCCTCAAAACACAATCCGATTGGTGATATTCATAATATGTGCATCAAAATCTATGTTTTTTACCCCCAGAAAAGGCCTGCTCAGAATCTTTATCATTTAATGTGAATAAGATTATAAGATGAACAAGTAATCCAAATTTAAAAGTAAAAGGTTTGATAGTTTCCATGTAAGAGACCAAAACACAAAATTTAACCAACTACAATGTATGTCCAATTCTCAAAATCAACCAAAATTCATCAAAAATTATATTTTTAACCTCAAAAAATAGGCAACACTCACCATATTTAGTATACAATGAGACGAAGGGTATTAGATGAACAAGTTTTCCAAGTATTAAGTAACAAGCAAATTCATGAAATTTATATCCCCCGCTTGCAGGAAATATTGAAGGTATAAAGTGACGATCGAACTAGGCCTGCTGTTAAGACATTTAACCTTGTTACCAAGTTTGGAAAAAAAACCAGTTCACATTTGTGGCAGTAATTGCACGGAAACAGCAACAAACGGCATTTTTTGTTAATCAAGGAGCCATAAATCCACCGAAAGAGACTATCGAACTTGGCCCGGTCCTTAAGGCATTTTATGTTGTTGCAAATTTTGAAAAAAAAAAATGGTTCCCATTTGTGGCAGTTATTGCACGGAAACAGCAACAAACGACATTTTTTGTTAATTAAGGGGCCATAATTCCACCGAATAAAGTCCGCCAAAGTGACGATCGAACTTGGCCTAGGTTGTTACCAAGTTTGAAACAAGAGGGCCATGATGGCCCTGGATCGCTCACCTTAATTATACAATGTACTGTTATGCCAAACACATCAAGACAATTATTCTGAATGTAACCTCCAGTGTTAACAAGATTTTCATTCATTTGGCCTAGTGATCTATAAATTATTTTTCCTGATATGACCCATATTCCAACATGGACTAGATATCATCAAAACAACATTCTGACAAATTTTCAACTTGCTCAAAGTAAAAATGCGGCCTCCGGAGTTTGAACAATATTTTCCTTTATTGACCTTGTTTCTGACCCCCATATGACCCATATTCGAACTTGAACTAGATATCATTTAGACAAACATTCTGACTAAATTTCAAGATGCTTAAGCAAAAAATGCGGCATCCAAAGTGTTAACAAGATTTTCCTTCAGTTTGGCCTAGTGACCTAGTTTTTGACCCAGCATGACCCGTATTCGAACTTGGCCTAGATATCATTCAGCTAAACATTCTGACTAAATTTCAAGATACTTAAGCAAAAAATGCGGCATCCAAAGTGTTAACAAGATTTTCCTTCAGTTTGGCCTAGTGACCTAGTTTTTGACCCAGCATGACCCGTATTCGAACTTGGCCTAGATATCATTCAGCTAAACATTCTGACAAAATTTCAAGCTGCTGTAGCAAAACATGCGGCTTCTAGAGTTAACAAGATTTTCTCTCAATTTGGCCTAGTGACCTAGTTTCTGACCCAATATGACCCATATTTAAACTTGACCTGCATATCATCAAGACAAACATTCTGATAGTTTCAACATGCTCAAGTTGAAAATGTGGCCTCTAGAGTGTTAACAAGATTACCCTTCAATTTCACCTTGTGACCCTAGTTTTTGACCCGGCATGACCGGTACTCGAACTTGACCTAGATATCATTCAGCTCAACATTCTGACTAAATTTGAAGCTGCTGAAGCAAAAAATACAGCTTCTACGGTGTTAACAAGATTTCCCTTCTCTGGGCCCGTATTCACCAAACTTTTAAATTTAGATTTTTGACTAAATCTAAATCTAAATATTTAGTTCACTTTTTGGATTCCCGGAATTTTAGATTTAGTCCGTATTCACCAACGCGTTTTAAACCGATCTCAATTTAGTCCAGTTTGTAAATGTCGTAAGCGGCCGCGCACCGACTCTGGTTCCCAAATTAATCTAAGAGCTGAAATAAAAGACAGTACCATTCATTTATAGTCTATTTATAGATTTTCATTTTTATCGTTATTTCACAAAGCTGGCATCTCAATTTTTCAAACCACATTACTATGCATTTGCTTTGCTTAAATTATCGGCAATTCCTGTTCAGTGTAATATCTGCCTTTTTCACTTTGTTGCGTGACGAAAACTTCGTCTGTCCCTATTATTGTAGTTTATTTTTGTCGTTTTCGATCATCTGTCATTTTCATTCATCCTTTTGTTTTTCGTAAATATCGCTAAAATAGTCGTCTATGATTACACATACTTGATTCAAAGTTTACTTTGAGGACAATTGTCATCCAAAACTGCAGACGTGTAAAGAATTAAACCATATAAATGTCTGTTTCAAGGTAAATTTCGCCGTCTACTTGATTCGTTCTTTTTCGCTTTAAAGTTTTACTTTCATGAATATCGCGGTAAACACGATTTATGTGTATTGCCTTGCCGACATGTTTTTATCACGGGTGCGATGTGAACTTACAAACAAACTGTGATCGAACTGTCAATTTGGACAACAATTCCATTCTTATATCAACTGGTTGATTCCTTTTTAAACTGGAATGACTTGTACAAAATGTGTCAAAATCCCAAATTGTTGACACTGTTCAAATGTGTTTACATTTATGCAGGGACGTAGATAAGAACAGCTCGCAATAACTAAAGGGTGCTTTTCCAAGAATCTAATATATTGGCAGCTACTAGTGACTACATCATACTACACTATTTTGGTAAAGTGACTGGCTTAATCGAGAGAGTTACTCCCCTTGAAATCGATACAATTTACACTAACCTTTTCTGACCTGGTATTTAGGCTATATGGATTTATATAGGGACAGATCTTTAAAATTGATATAAAGTCATTAATTTTTTTGATGACAATATATTATAAGTTTTTTTCTATAAGGTCAATATGTCTGCTTTCATTTAATGTAAAGATATAAAAAATAGATTAACTGCCTGATACTTCCATTTTTGATTTTAATAGACAACATGCATTCCTTCTTTATTCCATGTAAATTATTGGAAAATCGCGAATTTTTTATTTTTAAGTCCATTTTTACCGTATTTCCTATTTTCTAAGGAAATTTTATAAGTTATAATCGGAGAGTCTATTTTTAATTCTTTTTAGTCATACAAATTTCAAACAAATATGTTTATGTCTTGATACTTCCATTTTCATTTAAAAATGCAGAAAACGCCTAAAAATGTAAAAATGAATTTTATGTCCGGATCGCGAATTTTCCGGATTAACGGCGTCCGATTTAACGAGGCTCGACTGTATCTGGTAATGACTAGATCTATTTTGATCGCTTACTAATGTCGTGTATGTAGATAGGTGGGTGGGGTGCGAATGCGAAAATGAACTTGTTCCAGCTTTTATATATTCAAAGACCTAATTATATTTAATAGTTTTTTCGCTCTTCATAGATCGTAGGTATATAATAAAAGGAATATTACGTTGCGGGAGCGATAAATGGGTACGTATTGCACGACTCGTAGCGTGGGAAAATCCATATCTTACTCGACCTTCGGTCTCGTAAGATATCGATTTTTCCACGCTACTTGTCATGCAATACAAACCCTTTTATCGCTCCCGCAACGTAATATTCCGTATTTATTTGGCTTGAAACAAATTAAGAGAAGAACAAACTCTGATAAACAATAGATTTAGATATAAAGAAAAACTGCTCTTTCGCACCCAATTAATTTCATACTTGCCACCTATTAAATAGTAATGGGACTCGCAACTGGCATTTCTCTTGCGCCAAACATATATTGTATGCATCAACGATTTATATAAACAATTTAGCTGATATGTTGTTTCAAGTGTGGTCTACTTTTTAAACATATGAGGATAAATGTTAACATCTGTGAAATATTTATTATAATTATTATTAAAAAGGAGGAAGTTAATGTCTTCAGCAATTTAACCGTTTTCTCAATGTTTTAAGCATTTAAAGGTTTTCATTGTTGCTTCAGACATGGAAAGGTTTTAATAGCTTTTTATTGTAGGTAGATTTAAATCCCAAAATGTATTAATTTGTTGTGGTTTTATTGACAAATACAAAACATCCAAAATCCTGACCAAAAGATATCCTGAAATTTGTAGATCTATGTGGAATTTCAAAAATCCTGGAATTAGTCCTTATGAAAACATTATGTGTATGTTTAGACTAATGAAAGACAAGAATACATGTGTGTGTAAAAAGTAATCAATGCAGTCTTTTCCGGCGACATTGATGCCTTGCATCAACTTTCTCTTGTGTGTATGTATATATGTATATCCGTCTAGCTGTTGGTTTAATTGTTAATCTGCCAGTATGTCTGTATGCATTTACATACGCGTGTTTGTCAATCTGTATGCATATCTGTCTATGCCTTTGTATGTATATCTGTCCGTCTATATATTGGTATGTCTATCTGTCCATGTATGTCTATCATCATGTATGTCTATCATCGTGTCTCTATCATTATGTATGTCTATAACTAACTATGTATGTATATCACTATTTATGTATCTGAGTTAATGCATGTGTCTCTAAAGTTTTGCCTATCTGAATTTATGTCTATCTGAGTGTATTTATATTAAGCCGGTCTCTTATGGAATTGCAAATCGTGTAGATCAGACAGTGTAGTAACACTATTGCAATAATTAAACTTCTAAGTATATATTACATATAAGACATGTATGTCTGTCTCAGTCCATATTATGGAAAGAATTGGCCACAAAAGTGGTCTGAAATAGGGTGAAAAAAGTAGGACAAAAAGATCAATTTGACCCTTTATTTCCAAAAATCACCCAACAAAAACGCAGGGATTTAGTGTAAAATTAAACAGCTGCTAATTCTCTCAAAACAGTAGGCAATCTGTGGATGCAGTCAGAAATACCACGTTTCCAGCTCCTTTTCAAGCAATTTTGGACGCGAAAGCTGGTATCCAAATTTACCTCTAAATTCACGCCTAGCTCTGCAACCAGTGTTTTCGGAATTTTGAGTACAAATATATATTAAGGTGGACTATAATATATGAACCCAAATAGCTCAGTCGGTCGAACCGCTGGTTTGTCAATCTTGGGTTTGGGGGTTCGAACCCCAGACTGGTCAAAATTTCGTAATGTGATACATGTGTAATGTGACAACGATTTTGATGTTACTATGTGTACGTGTGGGTGTAGCTGTGCTGTGACTTTGTTTGATGTGATGTGATGTTGATGTGACTATGTTATGATATGTGTGGGTGTAGCTGTGCTGTGACTTGGTTCGATGTGACTGTGACTGTGATATGATATGATATTTGGTATGTGACGATGATGTGGGGTGTTGAAGTGAGTGTCGATGCGTGAGTGTTGGGGGTATGGTAAGATGAGTCAGTATGACTTATGTGCGGGTAGGTTGGTGAGAAGGGGGCAGAGACTGATGTTAGTCGCAGTCAATTCAGAGGCCTATTGCTTCAATACGTAATTTTAACTCGCTTTTCAACAATTATACGTTAACATGTAGAGAATGTTGCAGTTTCCTAAATATTTTCCAAATTAAACTCAATACTAGAACAATAATTCCATTTTTAAAGATTAATTGTTTTTCTTAGACATTTTTTACTAAAATATGTTAAACGACAAGTAGTGCTTATTTACCAAGATGAACTCTGTGACTTAGGTGACACATAACACTAGATTTCGGATTATTCGGATGTTGGCCAGGGTCAAAAATAGAAATAATGACAAATAGTAAGTTTTGGGTACATTTTTGGGTAAATGGTTGATTTTGATGTTAATAAATGTGAAAAGTAAGCTCTAAGCATGGGATTGAATTTTTCAGTTGGACCCACTTCTCCTTCCGGTTTGAAAACACTGGTTGCAGAGCTAGGCGTGAATTTAGAGGTAAATTTGGATACCAGCTTTCGCGTCCAAAATTGCTTGAAAAGGAGCTGGAAACGTGGTATTTCTGACTGCATCCACAGATTGCCTACTGTTTTGAGAGAATTAGCAGCTGTTTAATTTTACACTAAATCCCTGCGTTTTTGTTGGGTGATTTTTGGAATAAAGATAGACATACACTCAGATAGACATAAATTCAGAAAGGTATACATTCAGAGACACATTAATAAATGTACATACATAGTGATACACATACATAATGATAGAGACACGATGATAGGCATACATGATGATAGACATACATAGACAGATATACAAACAAATACATAAACAGAAAAATAAACATACAAATACATAGACAGATAAACATACAGATTGACATACACGCGTATATACATGGGTACAGACATGCATGCAGATTGACAGTTACACCAACAGATAGAAGAGAAGATAGACAAGCATACATATATACATACACATAAAGAAATAAATACAGATAGACATACACTCTGATAGACATAAATTCAGATAGGATGTATAGACAGATAAACATACAAATTGACATACACGCGTATATACATGCATACAGACATGCATGCATATTGACAGTTACACCAACAGATAGAAAGGCATACATATATACATCCACGTAAAGACATAAATACAGATAGACATACACTCAGATATACATCAATTCAGATAGGCATAACTTCGAGACACATGAATAAATGCAGATAGACATACATAATGATAGAGACACGATGATAGACATACATGATGATAGACATACATAGACAGATAGACATAAAATACATAGACAGACATATATACATACACAGGCATAGACAGATAAACATACAGATTGACATACACGCGTATATACGGGCATACAGACATGCAGGCAGATTGACAGTTACACTAACATATAGAAGGAGAGATAGACAGGCATACATATATACATATATATATAACTGAAACATTGTTGAAAACAACGTTGAACACGGCTCCATGGGAAGTTCAATGGCCCTCTGCCCACGATCTCGTTATATGACAATAATGAATGATATTTGAATGGAACCAGAATTAAATTGACATATTATGTGTAATTTCGTTACACCCAGAATATTATATAATCATGTATTTGAAATTAATTGTTCATTGTAACGTTTACAATGGAACACGTAATATAACATTCTTGATATAATAATAACATACGCGAAAAAAGTCCTCGCCTCGATATTGCTTCATCAGGTTTGAAAATACAGATAGACTAAAGGCATATTTCGTCCCAGCTTCCGCTCCCTTTTCGATTACGAAACCCCATGGTACGACATTGAAACCTATTCAATACTGAAACCGCGCTTCCATGCGGCGTCAATGATATGCTCGGAATATTAAAACTCCTAAACAACTTAAACATGGGCTGGAGAGACGGACGGACGAACAGTCGAAATGACAGATAATAGCAAAGCAATATACCTTTGAAACCTTTCTTCTTTCATGGGAAAAACTACAAGGTCGTTTGTGTGTACATTTATAGATCCAGATCAGCATGTATATTCGCACAGTCTGATAAACTTCTGCATTTTTCACATACTATATAATATTTTAGTTTTTTTTTGTGTTAATCACTTTTGCTTGTCTGTGATTGGCTGAAATATTTTGTTCATAACCTCATGAATAAAAAAAAAAAACATTGGCGACGTGCTGTATTATGGAAAATAAAGTTGTAAAATACTATTATGTTTTATTACTCACTGAAATAGCCATATTAATGCTAAAATATAAGGAATGGAGCGTTTTTTTGTGTTTTTTTCATGGGGTATGAACAAAAAAACCTGATCACACATTCTATGAAACCGCTTCGCGATTTCATAGAGAGTGATCAGAATTTGTTTGTTCAAACCCCCATTAAAACGAAAAAAAAGCTCTCAATTCCTTAACACAGGCCTGTCAGAAGATTTGTCAACTTGTGTAGAATATAATTAGGCTGAGCAAGTGGACACGACTTTTTTAACCTACACTGTTTAGAAATGCCAACGTGTACCTTTTCCCATGCACTGGTTCATAATACGAATACATATATATATATATATATCACTAAAAAATGTGCCCTGTGAGGTGAAAGGGGAACTTGTAACATCTGCAAACAGCGATAACAGGTGAGCATATGATGTTAGTCTACACTATGAAGAATTATAGATAGATTTCTTCTGTATAACAAAGAGTTATGTAAGGGCAAATCAATTAGTCTATTTTGTTAACTCTGTCAGCGCCAAAGGCAATATTGAGGTTTTTGCAAACAATACAGAATCAGTCGATTCAGCTCGTAACGAGCTGTCTCACATGAAATCAGCATTCTTGTTACAAGAGAAATGGAGTCGCTCGATTTTAAACACGGATGAGTCTACTTTAAACAATTCGGCGCTGAAAGAGTTAATGTGAAACTTAAATGTTAAGCTTAGATTTTCTAATTTAAACGGAATTTAGTTTACAGTAGTATTCGATTGGATTGGTTAAATTTAGTTTAAATCTATCTAGTTTACATAAATTGCGAAACAAGCTTTCAGCTTATATTAATCACGCTCGATGTCTGCTTCCTGGAGACTTAACCAGTACTCGCGCCGTTTGTGCGGAAAATCCCAAAAGTCAGAAAGTGTTCATTGCGGGACTCGAACTTGACCTCTGCACGACTGTCTTTCACACGATTTATTGCACCTGATGTGTACGCTGTGTCATTGTAACAATGCCGAAAGCTACATAGTAGCCTGACTATTTTCGCTCCAAATCCGCATTGTATTATGCCAAAGTAGTATCGGGTGCAATAAGACCCTGTTTATGCCCGAAGTGGCCCATATAAAGCGCCTGTGTAGCTGGATGATTGTATTTTCTAACGACCAGAATACAATAGGCATATCGTTTATAGTAATTAATTTTCTTATTGGGGAATACATATTGATTATGTGTCCGAATTAGGTCAATAGGTACACTAGGAAGACCCTCCTTGGCGCTCAGGGTTGCGTTGTTAGCATTACGACTGACTAATTGGTGTAAGGATAAATTGACTATTAGTACTGGCAATTTACACAAGAAACGCCCTAATATAACTAAAACATGTTAAAAGCAACGTAAAACACCAAACAATCAAACAGTATGAAGACTAGCTCTGGATATAATATCAGACAGTATGAAAACCAACTTTAGATATAATTCAAATTATTTGAAATAAATTGTTCTAGACAAATGGCTACCTTTTCCAGTAGACCCTGTTTAACTCATTGGTTAAAGACGAATCACGCTAGCCTAACAACTAACTGAAATAATGTTGGTCTAGTCAGGATTCGAACTCGTGAAGCTATGACTGAGAGCCGAGGTCAACTGATCTACCGGCGCTCATCAGAATAGAATTAAACGCACAGACTGACTGTTGTAACGATTATAGTATACCTTTTAGAGAAGGAAAGCATGACTCGATCCCTGGTCATGTCAAGCTGTTATCTTTTTAAATGTAACAGTGCTTTTTCCGTCTTGATACCGAGGGTTACAGGTATACGATTACGACACCTGAACTTTTTCACAATACACCGACTCTTTGATAGAGCGTTTGACTCGGATGTGGAACGGCATTATGTATCTGTATTCAGATGCAGCAGTCGTACTTCTATCCCCACAACCCTGGGCGCCAAAGGGGGGAAGTCACCGAACCCTGAATACCTGCTTCCAAGCCGGAGGATCTAAGGATGCAATGTTGACAACGTATTACATCTGAATATTCAGTAGAATTTGCCCGAACTTTGGCATATTTTATGTGTCCGTATTGCTGACAAGTATTTGATTATTATACCGTTACATCTTTCTATTACGGCCATTGCATAGTGTTAAACTGTTTGCAATATTATCGTAAACGTGGTCCCTGTAATAAGAATTTACACTAGTTATATATAGGAAATATTCGATACATAATTCACCGATTCTGATTTATTTGTCCTTATATGTGCATTCTTTCCCACATACAATACATCTGCTGTTGAAGAATTCGAAATGTTTTACTAAAATGCAAAATTCAATCTATAATTCGTGTTGAAAACATACATAATGCTATATAATTCTGCAATACGACTTTCCAATCAGTCACATTCAGTCACATTCAACCTCAGGCACATTCCCTTAGTCTCCGTCAACTTCCCTAACTCTCAGTCCCAGTCACCTTCAGTCACCTTCCCTAAATCTCCAGCAGTCTCAGTCACCATCAGTCACATTCAGTAAGTCTCCGTCAGTCGCAATCACCTTCGTCTCAGTCACAGTCACCATCAGTAAGTCTACATCAGTCTAAGTCACCTTCCCTAAGTCTCAGTCACCTTTCCTAAGTCTACAGAAGTCTCAGTCAACCCCACTAAGTCTCAGTTACTATCAGTCACCTTCCCTTCTCTCCATCAGTCGCAGTCACCTTCGTATCAGTCACCTTCCCTAAGCCTCAGTCACCATTAATCATCTTCAGTCCCAGTCAACTTCCCTAAGTCGCAGTCATCTTGGTCTCAGTCACCATCAGTAAGTCTACATCAGTCTAAGTCTAAGTCTCAGTCACCATCAGTCACCTTTCCTAAGTCTACAGAAGTCTCAGTCAACTCCCCTAAGTCTCAGTTACCATCCCCTTAGTCTCCATTAGTCGCAGTCATCTTCGTCTCAGTCACAGTCATTATCAGTCTAAGTCACCTTCAGTCACCTTTCCTAAGTCTACAGAAGTCTCAGTTACCATCAGTCAGCTCCCCTAAGTCTCACTCATCATCAGTCACCTTCTCTAAGTCTCATTCACCATCAGTCACCATCAGTCTCAGTCACATTCACTTCGTCTCAGCTAGCATCAGTAACCCTCAGTAACGCTCCTTAAGTTTCAGTCACCATCAGTCTCAGTCACATACAGTGCCAGCCCTGATATACATTAGACAAATGTCAGAAACAATTTTGACCTAGCTGGGACTCGAACCCACGTCACATTGACTTTCATTGACAAACGGCTGCTCTACCAACTGAGCTACCGAGCTTCATACAAATCCATGTCATTACAAGATATATATGTATTCAAAGGTAATTACCAGGTCAATACTACGCAGTAAAATTTAAAGTATATTTTATGTAATCATCGACAAAAAGTGGTATCTCAGCATAACTATTCAAGTCTTCCTGTTGAAATGTTAAACATTTTAAATTCTTACTAAATACGTATTAGTTAACAGGTTTACTCATCAATCTTCGCCTGCAATTTATTAATACGTAAACGCAGGTCCTCAAATCAACACCGTGTCCGTAGGCTAGTGGCTAAGCACGAAGCACTTCAAACCTAAATGTTCACTTTTCATTGGTTCGATTTTTATGCTAGGCTTTCATTTTTGCATGTCCGTCTTTTTTCTTAATTTGATTTGTATATAATATATTTATACGACCATCTCATTTTCCATTCAGACAATTTCATTTAGTCGATCATAAGATTCCTTTTCATCTTCAAATGTTCTCAATTCTAGTGCAACGACAATGTACGTGTAATCTTGCCCTAAATGTTACAACGTATCACACATGCACTTATTTTAGAAGATTAACTCGACTATATAAAAGACATATGATTAATCGGCATACCTGTACTTAAATAATATAAATAAAAGGCCATGAATGTAAATGACAATCCGATTTAGAGAATCGAATCCGTGACCATTGCATTTGCAGCTATGTGTGCCACGTACTTAGCTGATTGGACGTTGTATTTTACTGTTTCTCACAAATCTTTAATTTAGAATAAATCGTTACGAATATTTATGAGAACGAGACCGTTAAAAGAGAGGTAGACAGACATGTGGAGGAGAGAGAGATAGACAGAGACAGACAGAGACAGACATAGACAGACAGAGACAGACGGAGACAGACAGAGAAAGACAAACAGACATACAGATAGACAGACAGATATACTGAGAGAAACGGCTAAAGAGAGAGTGACACACAGAAACAAAAAAGGGACAGACAGACAACGAGAGAGAAAGAGAAGAGAGAGAGAGAGAGAGAGAGAGAGAGAGAGAGAGAGAGAGAGAGAGAGAGAGAGAGAGAGAGAGAGAGAGAGAGAGAGAGAGAGAGAGAGAGAGAGAGAGAGAGAGAGAGAGAGAGAGAGAGAGAGAGAGAGAGAGAGAGAGAGAGAGAAAAAGGATAGCAATTTGATACTCACAATCAATTTAATGATTTACATGATAATAATAATACAGACATTAGACTACACATAAAGTAAATAAGTACAGAAGACTTGATTCGATGCGTAAAAAATACGTCTGGGTTTTGAAAAGGGTTAACATGTTATAGTACAGGTAATGTTTGTTATCCCATATGAGCCACATCTAGCGATATGGGGTTTAATTGAATCTCCGCAACGGGAATATACAATGTTAATTGACGTTATACTAATTATGATACAGTGCAAGTGTATTTGTATTTATCAACAGATACATGTAGGACTAGATTATATGTTGACGGACGTCGAATCTTCAATTTTCACAAATGAAAATAAGACCCAAAATAGCTATAATGCTGCTCACATGTTAAACAAATCTTGACCCTACGGTTATAACTCGTTTAGTTGCTGAATTTTACTATTCCCTAATTTGAAGATTGACTTTACATTTCCTAGTTGGATCGACAAACTGACAGACAAACAAACGGAATGAAGGGAAAGTATCGTGACAAAAGAAGGAATTGCTTATCGTAACCATTTCTTCTTTTTTCACAAAGGTTTCAAACATTTTCAATAATCATACCTTCATTTACAGAGATGTTATCTCTTTCAGGTTTTTCAAAATGTGCCTAAAAGGGAGAAAGAGCAAAGAAATGCATGTAGTAAAACATCAAAATATATAGAGTATAGATTGCTTTGACTACATCAGGTTTTAAAGCATTGTGTGAAAAGGAGGAATTGACAATTTTCCACAATATTTTCAATATTCGTCTGTTATAGTATCTTTCATGGAAAGGGTTAAGCTATAATTGAAACGAATTAACCATTTCTCTCTTACAGACGCTTTTTGACGCATATTCATCATTTGACATTTCAAAACATCGTGACAAAAGGAGAAATCGTTATCGTAGGCAATTTCTACCTTTGCTACAATCTTTACAAATCCTTTCAATAATTATATTTTATTCACAGTGGTTTTCATATGTATTCTATGTCGTCTGTTGCAGACTTGTTGGGGTCACAGTACGGTCGCCGTTTACAAATAAAACTGACATTAAGGTCAAACATAGCTCAAAGTGTGTTTCCCTTGTCGGAACTCTTTTGAGTC